>PVLA01003539.1:0-208745 GCA_004027455.1 Hydrochoerus hydrochaeris | reverse complement strand
GGAGGTTCCGGGCAGCTCACCCCTGATGCAGGCTTCCGCTGAGTTCCCGGTGGCAGGGCAGGCCCATGGGGGAGGTTCCGGGCAGCTTACCCCTGATGCAGGCTTCCGCTAAGTTTAGTTTTGGTTTTATTTTGCTGTTAAGCTTCAGTTTCATTGAACTATGATTGAATAATATGCATGGGATAATTTCAGTTTCTTTGCATTTACTCAAGCATGTTCTGTGGGCTACTGGGTGGTCTAATTTAGAAAATATCCTATGTGCAGCTGAGAAAAATGTGTATTCTGATAATGTTGGATGGAGCACTCTGTAAACATCTACTAGATCCATTTGTTCAGAGGTTTGGTTCAGTTCTGATATTTCTTTGTTGATTTTTTTGATTTATCTCTTTGTGACAATGGGGTATTAAGGACCCCCTATTTCAACTGTGTTATTAGTTGTTTGACTTTTCATGTCTGTTAATATCAGTCTTACATAGTTGGCCACTTCCATATTTTGTGCATACATATTTATGATTGTTATCTCTTCCTCTTGAAGTTTTCCCCTAACAACTATATAGTGACCTCTTTATAATTCTCGGTTTGAGGTTCACATGGTCTGCAAACAGAATAGCTGCCCTTTCCTTTTTTTTTTTCAGTTCCTGTTTTGTGTATTATTATTTTCCATGCTTGGACTTTAAGTGTATGAATTTCTCTTTCAGTTAAATGTGTTCCTTGTATACAGCATATTGCTGGATCTTATTTCTTGATCCATTCTATCAGTCTGTTTCTTTTGATTGGTGATTTGAGGTCTTTTGCAGTTATAACTGATATATATGGGCTTATCTTTGTCATGTTATTTTCCTGATGTTGGTTCCCTACTTTTTCCCTCTTTTTAATTGCTTATGTTACTTGGCAGCTTCATTCCCTTGCTGTTCTTGGAATTATGGTCATTTTATCTCTGTCTAGATTTTCTTTCAGTACTCTTTGTAGGGTTGGCTTGGTGGTCTTGATTTCTCTGGGTTTAGTTTTATTTTGTTTATGGATAATTTGAGTTCTATATGTATCACCTTTCTGAATGTCAGATTCTGTTCCTATTCTTGGGAAATTTTCTGCTAAGAATTCTGGTGACAGTCTTTGTATGTCATTCGTGTTGACTCCAGCTTTTTTCATTGACACCAATCATTATTATATTGTTTTTCTTTGCATTGCCTTCAGCTGTTCAATTGTTATTTCCTGATCCCTTATTATTTTTAAGAGATCGTTCCTTTTTGTGATCACTAGCCATGATCCTGTCTTCAAGGTATGAAAGTCTATTTTCAGTTTTGTTCAAGTAGTTTTTCCATCTTTCAATGGAGTTTTTAATTTCTTGGATATCTGTTTTAATCTGTTGCATGCATTCTATTTTTTTCCTTTATTGATCATTCAAAATTTCTTTCATTTTTCTATTGTCCTCTATTGTTTTCTTTTTTCTGGTACTGGGGATCAAACTCATGACCTTCGTGCTTGCCAGGCGGGTGTTTATGGCACTGAGCTAAATCCCCTGCCCCAGTCCTCTATTTTTTAAAAATCTATCTCTATTTTAGATTTGCTGAACATTTCCTTTATGATTGTTGTCATTTCCTTTTTTTACCTGAGAGATTATTTCTGATCTGAGTTCCTCTATAGCCTTATGAATTTTTTTTCTTTACTTCACTTGCTAGCATTGCAGAAATTTCAGGGGTGTGTCCTTCATTTTCCTCTGCTTGGTTGTCTCCTGGATTTCTTCTTGGAGGTCTGAGATTGCACTTTGTTTCTGCATCTTGTCATTTTTTATTTCAAAAATTTTCATTTTGTTTTCTGTGTTGAACCATGTGAGTTTTTCAGTAGATAGCTATATCACTATTATCAAGTCCTCTCTAGGAGAAGTCTGTTCTTCAAGGTTGTCTTCTGTGTGTTGGAGGTTCTTAGTTTGTGTCTGTCCCAAGATCCTACCTTCCCTGTTAATTAAGAGTGAGATGTTGATATCACTTTGGCTCAGTCCCCAGTTCTTTGGTGCTGGGTGGTGGTGAGGACATTACTCCAGAGCTTCCCAGTATTATTACAGAAGGGAGGACAACTTATTACAACAGATATGATATCCTAGTTTAAGTAGTATAATTAGTAATAACAATAGCATCAAGCACAATTTGGAAACTGACAAATTGTGCTAACTATTAATTTTTGCCTTAAACCATAGGGCCAAATCTACAAGTATATAACAACGGATTATAAACTGGAAGCTTGTATGCAAAGCAGTTCCCCTTGATAGAGTGGTTTTACTCTGTGGTGGAGTAATTTAGAAACAAGGCTGGAGGACAGGGATGATCACAGAAGCTTGGTGATCTAGAGAAGAGGGCATTAGAGAAATAATGAAGCAAGGTGTTATCTAAACTTGGGGTCTGGATTTTGGAGATGATGTTCTGTGGCTGGAGTTGTCCCTAGCCATTTAGAAAAGAGAAAAAAAGAGAAAAAAAAGAAAGAAAAAGAAGCTTCTAGCCCATGCGTCTTTGTCCCCAAGCACAACGCTGGTTCCTGTATGTTATCACCTGTTGATTCCTGTTGTTACAGGTGCTTTACAGGTTTGCTGGAGCCCAGCAGCCAGGAATGGAGGCGCAGAATCTCTCCCAGCTCATTTTCGGTTGACAGCAGAGACTCCATCAATTTCATGCACTATTGCTAGATTTCTGTCTTTTTATTCTTCATTAGTCTTATTAAGGATTTCTAGAAAAAACTTCTGGGATAGTTGTTTTTTATTTTCCACTGCATGTTTATCTTTTTTGAACTCAGTTGACTTGTATGCTTATTATGAACCCTTCCTTCCACTTATTTGCTTTGAATTGAGTTTATGATTCTTTTTTAATGTATTTTTAAAGTGATTTTTACACTGTCACTTTGAAATAAGTTGAAACTTTAAAAATATTCAAAAATATAAAATTCTTTAAAACCTATTACCTGGCTTTACCAAGTGTCAACATCTTATATAGCTGCCATAATTACAAAATTATGGAATAAATGGTGGCACAATCTATAAACCTTTTTCAAGTTTTTCCAGAAGTTGTTTTTCTGGTTTGGGATCAAATCCAGGATCACCTATTGCATTTACTTGCCATGTTTTTATGCTCTGTTGAGTCAAAGAACTCCCTAAACTTTTATCTTTCATGACTTTGACAGTGTTGAAGAGGGCTGGGCAGTCTTTTGGGTTTCTTATTAAATTCAATTTTTCATGTTTGTCTGAATACTACAGAAGTTGCGATGTGACCTTTGTTTCAGGAGATACACGACGTAAACAGGTCTCGTAGCCACTGACCGAAGTTTTCCCAATTGACCAGGGTGGCATCTTTCAGTCCTTCTTCCAATAATTCATATTTTTATCTCTTGTACTTAGTAGGTATTTTGAAGGAGGCAATTTGAGAGTGTGCCCAAATCCTTTTATCATTTATTTTTGCCCACTCATTTTAACTTCCATCAATTTTTGTTTTTGAAACAGTTAATATTACAGTGTTTGCAGGACTGTGATTTGTCCAGCTCCACTGCTCCTTCCATAGTTTTTAATTTGAATTCTCCAAGCATGTTTTCTCATCCTTATTGATTCACTTAATTTTTCATTCATAATACAGACTTGAAGATACTCACATTACTCCATGGAGAAACCCCATTGCTATTAAAATCTTATCTGTTGTTGACATTATTGTAGACTTGGCCATTGGTAGCACCTTCAAAATGTACTGAAAAAATGTGATTAATAATCAGGACTTGAATGCTGGCTGTTCTCATAGCTCTATTTTTTTCCACATTGACTTTAAGTCTTTTCTCTCCTTGCAGGGCTATGAGAGAAATATGTGTATATATTCATACTCACATGACCACTCATCTGTCTCTATTTTGTATTGTTTTGCATGCATCTGTCCACACATATTCTTGAGTTCATGCTGATATATCCTTTTCTACTTCAGTATTACAAGGCTTGTTCTAGCTAATTTCCTTTCCTCCTCTTTTTAACATTGAGACACTTTGTTCTCAGAATCCTCAGCATATGTAATCCTTTGTCCAATTCTCAGATACACAGAGGAAAATCTCACAACTGCAATTTTAAACCACTGAGAAAAAGTCTTTAGATAGACTGCAGTGTGTCCAGACAGTTGGCTTTGTCTTTAACTAGGGTGTGTAGTCTCAATACTGCTTCTGAGAATTACTCAGATTGGTTCAGTATTTTCTCAGACACTTCATTGTGGTTATTTATTTGTGGTGCAATGTATATGAAGAATATTAATTTCTAAATATTAATTTTGTATCCTGTTGTCTTACTAAATTCTTTTATTGTTTGAGGTAATGTCATTATTAGTTTAGTGTTTCCAAGTATCATATCATATAGCTTTGCCTCTTTCTTAGCAATTCTAATACCTTTAATTGATTTATTTTGCTTAATTGCATTTACTAATACTTTAAATATAAAGATGAATAGTAAAGGAGACACCAGACATTCTCTTTGTATTCCTGATGTGAGTTGAAATACTTCTAGTATTTTCCAATGAAGATGCTGACTTAGGACTCAGGAGCATATATTTTTTTCTTACTAAGAAAATATCCATTACACTTGTTTTCTTCAGTATCTTTATAGTGAGTGAATGTCAGATTTTATTAAGACTTTCTAATGCATGTGAAATTACTTATTTTGTGTATGACAGTAACAGATTCCTGGTGTGAAGCCATGTGTTTCTCTGGAACAGTTGTCCCTTTTGTCTTGATTATTTTTATTTTTGAAATTTAATTCCTCCTGTCATTTTCACGTTGTAAAATTTTTCCACCCCAACCCACCTCATTTTCTCTTCATCAAGTTAACCAATAGTTTATTTATTGTTCAAAAATCCAGAATATTGATTTATGAAATTAGTTTTCTGATTTTTTAATCATTAATTTCTACCCTTTGTCTTTAATATTTCCTCCCATATACAGTCATTTTATTTAGCTAGAAACTCCTGAATTTTATTTTAGACTTTTCATTTATCCTGGTTAAATGCTTAATTGATCTGCAGAAACTGCGTGACCCTATTATATCACAGCAGGCTTTTTGTAGAAATTACCCAGTTGATTCTAAAAGCTACTGTATCTTCCTCAAATATGAAAAAGACCACAGACCAGAGACAACATAGACTTTAAAAGTCAGACAGACATGGCTGAAGTCCCAGCTCCTCTCCGGTCTTGTCTGACTGGCAAATTCCAATGACCTGATTCTCAGTTTCCTTATTTATAAAACAGAAATGGTGACATCTCATCCGGTGATTAAGTGAGATAATGTCTAAGAAGCACCAACCCAGTGCCTTACACTGTGTGCTTAATTTTTTAAAATTTTATTTTAAAGAGAATAAAAGAGGACAGAATAAAGCAGATCAGAACAGAACAATGCAAGCAACACAGCACTTCACAACAAGACAATTGGATATCAACAGTAGCTACCATAATGTCTCTTTCTTTGAAATAGTTGAGCATAGCTTCATATACAATAATATCAAACATAACAAAATAGAATAAAACCATTCAAGAGAGTGAAAATATTACAAGGCATTCTTAACCAAATAACAGAAAATGAATAATGGCTACTATATCTCATTTTCCATAAAAAATTTGTTCATATTATTACACATATTAAAATCCAATAAGACACAACATGATAGAACCAATGGTAATAGAAGAACAAAAGCATGGTAGGACTTCAAAGCAAGATGATATTAAATCAGCAATGGCTGCCATAATGTCTTGTTTTCTTCAAAGTAGCTGTTCATACCATCACACATAATAAGATCAAACAAAACAAAACCGTTCCAACCAATGAATGAAAACATTATAAAACTTCAAAGTAATATAACAGGGAACCATGATTACAATAGAATCTTATGTACTCTTACCATTTCTTACACTAGGGAAACTATACGTTATTTATACATGTGAGTTTGATTTATTTTGCTTATGAGTATGGTCTCAAGTTGCATCCATTTATTTATAAATATCTCAATGTGATCATTCTTTATAGCTGATTAGTACTCCATTGTAAAAAGTACCATAATTTTTTTATCCATTCCTTACTTAGGTTGTTTCCAAGATCTGGCTATTACAAATCGTGCCACTGTAAACATGGGTGCACATATATCACTGTGTTATGATGTTTTCAGTTCTGCTGGGAATATACCTAGGAGTAAAATAACTGGGTCAAATGGGACTTCCAGTCCCAGCTTTTTGAGGAATCTCCAGACCGAGCTCCACAGTGGTTGCACCAGTCTACACTCCCACCAACAGTGCAAAAGAGTTCCTTTTTCCTCACAGCCTCTCCAGCATTTGTTGTTGGTAGTTTTCTTGATCCTTCCCCTTTCTTTCTGGAGTGAGATGGAACCTCAGTGTGGTTTTAATTTGCACTTCTCTAATGACCAATGATGATGAACATTTTTTCATGTATTTATTTACCATTTGTATTTCTTTATCCAAGAACTGTGTGCTCATTTCAGATGCCCATTTTTGGATTGGGTCTTTGAATTTCGGGGGTCTAATTTTTTGAATTCTTTATAAGTTCTAGACAGAAGTCCTTTGTCTGAGGGATAGTTCATTAAGATTTTTTTTCCAAGTTTGTGGGTTTTCTTTTCACTATCCTGGAGATTTCTTTTTACATGCAGAAACTCTTTAATAAGACGTGATCCCAGTTATAGATTCTGGGAAGTATTTCCTATGCAGTTTGGTTCTTGTTCATGAATTCTCTACCTACCCCTATGTCTTCAAGATTTTTACCTACTTTTTCTTCCAACAGATTTAGTGTTTCTGCTTTAAGATTTAGATCTTTGATCCATTTAGATTTTAGTTTAGTACATGGTTACAGGCATGAGTCTAGTTTTAGTTTTCGGCATATGGAGAGCCAGTTTTTCCAGCACCATTTGTTAAAGAGACTATCATTCTTCCAGTGAACATGTTTGGCCCCTTTATCAAAGATAAAGTGGTTGAATGTGTTCATAGTTGTGCTTGTATCTTCTAATCTATTCCGTTGATCTTCAGATCTGTTTTTATTCCAGTACCATGTTGATTTTATTACAGCAGCTTTGTAGTATAACTTCAAGTCAGGGATTGTGATGCCTCCTGCCTTGCCTTTGCTGCTTAGGAATTGCCTTTGCTATTCTAGGTCTCTTCTGGTTCCAGATGAATTTTAGGAGTGATTTCTCTAGATATATGAGGTATGTTAGTGGTATTTTCATTGGGATTGCATTCAATCTGTATAACAATTTTGGGAGAATGGCCATTTTCACAATATTTATTCTTCCTATCCATGAACAGGGGATGTCTTTCCATTTTCTGAGGACCTCTTTGATTTCTTTTTCAGAGTATTATAATTTTCCCTGAATAGATCTTTTACTTCTTCTGTTAGATTAATTCCTAAGTATTTCATTTTTGGGGGATGCTAGTGTTCAGGGTGTGGTTTCTCTTATTTCTCTCTCAGTGATTTTGTTGTTAGTGTATAGGAATGGTATTTATTTTTGAGTATTGACTTTGTATCCAGCTACATTGCTGAATTTATTTATTATATCTAGGAGTCTTTCAATGGAGTTTTGGGGTCTTCTATGTAGAGTATCATGTCATCTGCAAATGATATTTTAACTTCCTCTTTTCCTATCTACTCCTTTTATTTCTTTCTCTTGTCTAATTGTTCTGGCTAGTATTTCCAGTGCTATATTGAATAGGAGCAGTGATAAGGGATATCCTTATCTTGTGCCTGATTTTAAGGAAAAGGCTTTCAGTTTTTGGCTATTTAATATGACACTGGCTATTGGTTTGTCATAGATGGCCTTTATCATATTGAGGTAAAGACCATCTATTCCAATTCTCTGTAAAATTCTTATCATGAATGGGTGATGGATCTTATCAATAGCTTTTTCCCCATCTATACAAATGATCATGTGATTCTTACTTTTGGCTTTATTGATATGGTAGATTACATTTGTTGATTTATGTATGTTGAACGATCCCTGCATGCCTGGGATGAATCCCACTTGGTCATAGTGTATAATAATCTTGATGATTTGCTGCATCTTGTTTACCAATATTTTATTGAAAATTTTTGCATCTAAGTTCATTAGGGACATTGGTCTATAGTTCTCTTTTTTAGTTGGGTCTTTCTCAGGTTTTGGTACTAGAGTAATATTTGCTTGCAGGAATGACTTAGGGAGAATTGCTTCCCTTTCAATTTCATTGAACAGTTTGAGGAGTGTCAGCATTGTCTTCTTTGTATTTCTTGTAGAATTCCGCAGTGAATCCATCTAGGCCTGGACTTTTCTTTGTTGGTAAGGACTTAATTACATTTTCAATTTCATTGATAGAAATTATTCAGAAGTTTTACATCATCTTGATCCAGCTTTGGTGGTTCATGTTTCTAGGAATCTGTCTATTTCTTGTGTGTTATCAACCTATGAGGATAGAGGTTTTTGAAATAGGTGTTGATGATCTTCTCTATTTCCACAGAGTTGGTACTGATTTCAACTTTTTCATTCCGTATTGCATGAATTTGAGTCTTTTCTTTCCTTTTTTAATTAGGTTGGC
This sequence comes from Hydrochoerus hydrochaeris, assembly GCA_004027455.1. Lineage (NCBI taxonomy): Eukaryota > Metazoa > Chordata > Mammalia > Rodentia > Hydrochaeridae > Hydrochoerus > Hydrochoerus hydrochaeris. The sequence goes on along the minus strand of PVLA01003539.1, from coordinate 200,177 downwards.
TAGGGGCTTATCAATTTGATTTATTCTTTCAAAGAACCAACTCTTTGATTCATTGATTCTTTGTATTGTTTTCTTAGTCTCTATTGCATTAATTTCAGCTCTGATCCTTATAATTTCTCCTTTCTTTTGGCTTTGGGCTTGGTTTGCTCTTCTTTTTCTAGATAGTTGAGGTGTAGTATCAGGTTGTTTATTTATGTTCGTTCTGTTTTCCTAATGTGGGAACTCAGTACAATAAATTTTTCTCTGAGGACTGCTTTCATTGCATCCCACAGGTAAGTTATATTTTTATTTTCATTTGCTTGTAGATATTGTTTAATTTCTTCTTTAATTTCCTCTGTGATCCATTGATTGCTCAAGAGTATATTATTCAATTTCCATTTTTTGTGAGTTTTTGCAATTTCTTTTATCATTAATTTCTAGTTTCATGGTGCTATGATCCGATAACATGCATGGGATAATTTCAACTCTTTTGCATTTACTTAAATATGTTCTGTGGGCTAGTTTATGGTCCATTTTAGAGAATGTCCCATGTACTGCTGAGAAGAATGTATATTCTGATGTTGTTGGGTGGAACACTCTGTGTACTCTCTCAAGTCCATTTGTTCACAGGTGTGATTCAGTTCTGTTATTTCTTTGCTGATTTTCTGTCTAGTTGTTCAGTTCCTTTGTTTCAATGGTGTGTTAAGGTCTCCTGTTCCAATTGTGTTATTGCTGATTTGATTTTTCATTTCTGTTAATACTTGCTTTGTATAGCTGGGTGCTCTGGAATTTGGTGTATATATATTTAAGATTGTTATCTCTTCCTCTTGAAGTTTTCCCCTAACTAGTATGTAGTGACCTTCTTTATCTCTTCGGATCATTCTTGGTTTGAAGTTCACGTTGTCTGCAAATAGAATAGCTACTCGCGCTTTTTTTTTTTTGAGTTCCTGTTGCATGAAGTATTGTTTTCCATCCCTGGACTTTCAGTCTATGAATTTCTTTTTGGGTTATATGGGTTTCTCATAGACAACATATGGTTGGACATTGTTTCTTGATCTATTCTGCCAGCCTGTTTCTTTTAATTGGTGAATTGAGGCCATTTACATTAATGGTTATAACTGTTATATATCATTTTATTGTGGACATGTTATCATTCTGCTGTTGTATCTTTACCTTTCCATTCTGTTTAGTTTTCTGTCTTGCTTAGTGGTTTTTTCCTATGTGTATCTAGAATGTCTTTGAGTATTCTTTGCAGGGTTGTTTAGGTGATCATGAAGTTCTTCAGCTGTTCTTTGTAATGGAAGTATCTTATTTCTCCATCCATTTTGAAGGGCAGTTTTGCAGGGTACATCAGGGTTGAAATTTGTTTTCCTTTAGGATCTGAAATACTTCACTCCATGCTCTTCTTGACTTCATTGTTTGTGTTGAAAAGTCTGCTGTAATTCTGATAGATCTTCCTTTATAGGTGATCTGTCTTTTCTCTCTAATAGCTTTTAATATTCTGTTCTTATGTTGGATTTCTCAGATGGTGATTATTATATGCCTGGGTGTAGTTTTATTTTAGTTATGTCTGTTTGGAGTTCTATATGCCTCACCAATCTGTATCTCACTTTTTGTTCTTATGAAATAGAATGGAAATGAAATAGAAATGAAATTTTCTGCTATTACTTCTGTAAATAGCCTCTTGATATCATTTGTGTTGTCCCCTTCTTTTTCACTTATCCATATTAATCTTATGTTGTTTTTCTTTGCATTATCTTGCAACTGTTGAATTGTTATTTCCTGATTCTTTGTTATTTTTAAAAGATCTTTCCTTTCCTGTTCACTAGCTGCAATCTTATCTTCAAGATCAGAAATTCTATCTTCACTTTTGTTGAGGTGGTTTTGGCAACTTTCAATGGAACTTTTGATTTCCTATATATCTCTTTGAATCTGCTTCATGTATTCTGTTTGTTTCTTATACTGTTCATTCAGGGATTCTATCTGTTTGCTTTGTTCCTCTAATTTTTTAGCTGTGTCTTCTTTAGATGTGTTCACTATTTCTTTCACTACTTTTATGATTTCTTCTTTTACCTGGGAGATTATTTGTTTTGAGTTCATTCATAATTTACCACACTTGCTTCTTTATTTCAATTGATATCATTTCAGGCTGTTCAGGTGTATGACTAGTATTTTCTTCTATGTACGTGGCTCCTAGGCTTTCTTAGGATGGGCTGGAGTTTTGAGATTGCATTTTGGTCTTTTATTTTGTTACTTTCCTATATTTCCATGTTTTGAGTGATGTTCCAAGACTTTTCCTGGGTGTGTTGGAAATCACCTCCTGTGCCCTCGGCTCCAGGGACTCAAGTGACCAAACTCTCAAGCTGGGAAGCTGGAACTCCCCTTGCGGTGCGGGCCTGGTCCCCTGGTTGAATAAAGGTCACTGGGCGTGGTCCACTCAAGCCCATGAAACCTCTCCAGGCTAGTCCAGTGTCCTAGGGGGCTGGGTGGGCACCCAAGCACTAGGAGTAATGTCCCAAACTCCCCCTGTCCAGTACCAGGAAACTGGAACTCCCCTCGCAGCGCATGCAGGCCTAACTCCCCTCTCTTGGTGGTGTGGCCTTGGTCCCACTGTGTGCTTAAAAACTGGCCCATTCTCTGTCTTCTTCCTAAGTTTTAACCAATAACAGCAACAAATAAAACAGGGGTGGTGGTGGTGTGTGAGCGCTCTTTATTGAGTGTGGTAGAGCACATGTGGCCTTTCCTTTTCTCATTGCAGTCTTTAACAGAGAGTGTATATAGTGTGCTCCAAGAAACTGGGTTAGTATCCTGGCTGTGACATGAACAGTGATCATCTGACTCAAACCTCTACTCTTTCTTTTCTTTTAATTTTATGATACACACTTGTTCTCTCTTACCTATTGTTCACTTTCAGCAATTTCAAATATTTGTGCTTAGCCATAGTATAAAAACATTAAATGACAAGTTCTAGAAATGAGTTACTTTGTATGTTTTAAATTGCACATTATGCTCTGTAGCACAATAATCTCTTGTGCCACTAGTTCAGCCCTGTATGGGATGTGGATCATCTTTATCCAGAGTATCCACACTGTATGTACTACTCACCTGCTAGGCACTTAGGAGATAGGTTGGATTTCAAATAAAATGTCTTTTTCACAATGGGTGTTCAAGTCACCCTTATTTTACTTAATAATGGCCCTAACGTGCAAGAGTAGAGATCTTAGAAATTTTAACACATTTTATTGTTCTGTTGTGATTGTCCAATGTTATTAGTGGTTGTTGTACATTTTTTACTGTACCTAATTTATAAGCTAAATTATGCCATAATTTGTATGTACAGGGAAAAGCCACAATAAAGGTTTCAGTACTACCCAAAGTTTCGGGAATTCCACTGGGTGGGGTACTGGAACTGTTGTATGTTTACCTGTTTTTTACTTAACATGTAATTCACGCTCTTGGTGACTAGAGCAGCCTGCCTCTGAACCATTTGTCAAAAGATACGAATAAAGCTACTAGTCCTGTGATTAAATATAAATAATACTGAAAAAATACTGATACAATTCTGTTAACAGTTTCTTATTCTTTTTTGTCTCTTTCTGTGTTTTAGCAAAGGCTGAGCAGTACTTTGAGACCCTTCAAGTGATTATCGCTGAGACCTTTGCTTTGAACACTTTCCTGAAAGGGCCAGCATATGTCCACTTTGCTTAGCTGTAATCCCAGATTGATGGAGCTCTTGCGGAGGGAGCTGCACTTGACTCACGAGGACTGGTAAGTGTAATAATACATTCCCAGCTTGCTGTCATGGCCTGTTCTCACGGATTTCTGTTTTCTTATAAATTGGAAACTTACATTAGAAGAATGAATACATGATGAAAGGGGAAAACAGGCTCTCCCAGAAAGTCTCTGGAACCTTAATTGCAATGCTTATTAGTAGCCAAGTATATACTGATGTATTTGAAGTTGTCTTTATTACTTGTGTAAAGCATAGAGAGTTAATGTTTAATATAATTTCATGACAAGCATACTTGTTTTAGAAAATAACTGTGGTACAGTTCTGTGAAACCTGTAATTGCTACAGTCTGTGTTGTTTTTAACTGCTATAAAATCAATACCTGTAAAATGGAGAGTCATCTCCTTGAAATTGCTTATGATGAGAATGTACCTATTGTGATTATCTGTATGCAAATTTTCCTCCAACTTAGTTTCCCTTACAGGTTCTGTGAATGTACATAAGTTTACCTCTGCACATCTCATCCTCAGCTTCACAATTTTCTGTGCAATATACCCAATTGCTAAGTGCTCCAGTCAGAGTTAATTATCCAAACCAATAATTCAGGCTGGGAAAGAACAGTCACTTAGAATCGATGGCAGAGTAGGAGTAGTTCCTGCAGTCACTTGGAGAAGATGAGCAAAAGGTGACTGCACATTTTGCAAAGTTCATGCTGAGAACAGAAACTGAGGGATGAAAACAGGATCTAGGGCCACGACATGGGTGCCCAGAGGATAAGAAAGATCAACCGAATGTCTCCTCAAGCGTACAAGTTATTCTGTGTCCCAAAGATCTGAGACTCAAGCCCTGACACAGGACCTTTGAGACATACCTCATGGACTGGATATTTAGGGGAAAGACTAGATCTCTCAAGACGCATAATTATGCATGATGTCAAACAAGTTTTGAAGCTTTTATTTGCACTTGGGAGGGAAGGATACCCCAAAGTGATCTTTTATCCAGGCTTGGTGACAGGAACCTGGAAAGACTGGTGTGTGGAACAACTCTGCTATGGCACAGTGCCTGCAGACAGGGGCTCAGGACAGATCGGTTCTCCATTTTGATTCCTGACTCTGTTACCCTTTGGACAAGAATCCTGGATTCATGGTGAAAATTAAATGAGCCAATTTATAAAGAGTGCATAATACTGAGTGTGGCACACAAGAAATGTTACTAAGTGGGCATTATTATATTAAGCAGTTGTACAAATAATTAAAAGGTGATCTCAACCTTAGAACAGTTCTGTCTTTGAGCACTTAGGCTTCTCATCTAACTCTCCTACTGTGTTGAGTTTTCCTAACAGCCAGTCATAGTTAGGAAAACATTACTATGTATTTTAGGGGTAGATTTTTGGGTTTTCAAAGTTGACACTTTTATCTATTGTGACAATCATTATATTTAAAATTGTATCATCTCTGATATGACACTTCCTATCATCTATTGGGTGAATATCAGGTAAGTTAACTTTACTAAATCTCCTTATCTTTGGAATGGGAACAGTACACTGTCAGAATGATCATGACTGTTAAATAAGATGCCACACGGTGCATGACACAGCAGTACCTAAGTCATGTTTGCTACAACCAACATCGTCACTACTGTTATAATTACTCTTTTTCAGTACAGTCTTACCTACCTCTGATGTGATTGTTGATTTTGCCAGTGTTTTAACTTGTGAAATCTGAAACAGAATGTTCAGTAGAGTTCCTAGTTAAATATTAATATATTGAAAATCTCTGGGCATGTTTTCACTTTTGAAAAATTGGGGTGTTATCATTATTTGATGTATCTACTTAATGCATATGTTTCAAATAAAAATGGATTTTATTTAAAACAGCATCTTCAGTTAGGTAAAAATCTCACTTTGTGACAGTACTGACTTAGCTCCAAGGACAATTGCTTTGAAATTTTTCAGAGTTTGAAACTTTTCCAGGGAAAATCATACAACTTCTATTTTTGAATTACATTAAATTTTATTGATTCTTGGTAGCAGATTTTTTTCTATCTCACCCTTATTCATAACTTTAGTGACTCAGTCTTTGGAATCTACAAAACTCTTAAATAGATAATCTGGGTACCATTACTCTCATTTTTTGGTGTTGATTGCTATAGTAATTATTGATAAACTAAGTGACTTATTTTATTGATTTTAGAATTGTTAGGAAGATTTCAGAGACAAAAGTCTTTTGATATCTAAGTATATGTATATATATATATATATATATATCTAAATACCTATTTATATATATGTGTGTGTATATATATATGATATAATATATATACTGTATATATGTACACAGTATATATATATATATATATATATACCATATATATACTTAAATACCTAAATATTTATATATATATGTATGTGTGTGTGTATATATATATATATATATATATATATATATATATATATACACATACACACATATTGTAAGAAGGTTGTGGCCTGGTGAATTTTCCTTTTATATGATTTGTAAAACTCAATTTTATCTAGTAATAGCAAAATTTCAGTGCAATTCTTGGCAGATTTAGTAGGCGATCTCCTTAGGTGTATGGACAATGAAACAGTAAAAATTCACTGTAGTAGAGAAGGAGGGATGGTAGTCAGACAAAGAAGAAGAAAGCGGTGTACAAACCTCTTCTACTTTTTTATGTTTACCTGCAAATGAAATCTCTTTCTATAAGTGAAAGGTCACTAGACTGAAAGTTAGTGGAACAACTTCCTGTGACTTTAGGCAACTCATTCTCTAGGTCTCCTGAGCTTCAGAGGATTGTACAAATTTAATGAGATATTTGGGGAGGTGGTTTTTGAACTTGGAAGTTCCGAAAGAATGGCTCATGTGAATGTTGCTGCTCCCAGTGGCATTGCACAGAAACTTTTGTTATAAGGATGTTAAGAATCTCAGGGTCAAAGGATCTCAGTGGTAGAGCATTCCAAAGTGGAGCATTTCGGTAGACCTGACATCACACTGAGCTATTTCCTGTGTGAGCCTCCTGCCTCCTCCCTTCGGGGTGTAGGGATGCCTCTCACTCATTGGCAGGACTTGTTGAAGAAAGGATGGTATTGATGGTCAACTTCGCATTTTCATTAAATATTAAATCCATCTTAGGTCATTGGGCCCTAAAGATGTAGAACTTCCTGTCAGTAGTGTTAGGGAGATTTTAAGCAAGGTGTAAGAAAGCATCTATCATGGTGGTGTGTCTGATGAAGTCAGTTGGAGTTACACATATTCCACCATAGAAGTAGAAACTGTGGTGACCTGTGACGAGGAACTATAGTGAATTAATAAGAAATATGGCTTTTCTGGTGTGGGCTCTGCCAGAGAGGATACCAGCAGGAAGTTTCTGGTGCAGAAGTAAACTTGGTCCTGACTTAGCTAGATGAGTTTGTAATTCAAGAGAGTGGAATCAAGTTCCACTACCAATTTTAGGCTATTTACATCTGAAAAATCACCCTCTAATATTGGAACCAGCACCTAAGTGGCCTATAAAATAATTCATAGGTGACTACACTGGGGAAACATTCTATTTGCATAATCAAATGTGAAATTGGTGATGTATTAGGAAATATTGAGCTCCCGGCTCTAATTTTATTTAGCACCTTATTCATTTAGCTTTCATCTTGCCTATTATACCATCACAGCACAGGACATACACCCGGGGGCTCACAGCTTTATTGACTCATTTCTTTTTCCTCACACCCAACCTCGGTTCTGGAGAATCACAGGTGCACAATAAGTATTTACAATGCAAATGATGAAGGATAAATATAATCAGGCTAGGGTCATTTAACTAGCTCTCGTTATAATTCATAAAAGACCTTTTATTTTCTCATTGACAGATAAATTCTGTAATTGGTTTATTCACTCAAGAAGGATCTGTTGGACATACATACACATGTGTTCAGCACTTTTCAGATGCCAAACTATCAGTAAGCAAAACTGACAAAAGATTCCTACCTATATGGGCCTTCTGTTTTAGTTGATTAAAATCCTACTGGACAAACTTTCAAACACCTTGAAAATAAAAGCATAGATTTTTCAAGACTTTGTTTATCATTCTAATTTTAAAATAAATTTCCTAGACATCGAAAAGCAAGAAGAAAATTTTTGCAAAATGTTCAGCAGAATGTGCATTAAGACTGAGGGCGCATTGCCGCAGGTGCTAGGCATAGCGTGAGCTTGGTTTCTGTTCAGCATCCTTTACTGTCTCGGAAATTCCGCAGCGATAAAAACTGTGCTTCCCTTTGTAGTTTTCAGTTTTGTTTTTAAATGTGATAGTGTTTTAAATACCATTATTGTTTAAAAACAAAAAAAGACATGCAGAAGCAATAGGGAGAGTTGAGACAAAAGGAGAATAAAATGACACCTGGTGAAAGACACTGTGATAGCGACACTGAAGAATATAGTGTCAAAGTATGTTTCCATGTTAGCTGTTAAAGCATTAAACAAATAAATGACAATGACGCCCATGTAAGAAAGAGTAACAGTCTGACATAATACTCCAATATTTCAAGTAACTCTCAATGACTCTTAGGAGGAGATGATCAGTGTATGAATGTATTTATTTTTTCTTTATTTGGGCTGACATTCTAATCATGATTAACATTTAACTTTTTTATCATGATTAACAGCTTTCTAGAATGTATAATTCTTGTAGAGTACTGGAGTTAAATATTTCTATATAAAATATCATATATTTGTAAATAATTCTTACAATTTTAAAAGATATGGTAGTTTTAAAAATACAGATGTAGGGGTGGCTTAGCCTCTTAGTTTATCAAATATCAAACTATTACATTTGTTCTTTTTAGAGACTGTGATGGTGATATAACTAGATGTAATCTAGTTACATCTAGATCTAGTTACTAGATCACATCTGGTTTACACTTCAAGAGAAAAAACAAAAAGTTAAATAATTTTCTGCCACAATCTAACATTATCTTCATTTCAGGCCCTTTGTTTAATACATGTTCATGGGACCTGTTATATTAACATGCAGTCTAAATTAAAGTGGAGCAGATATTAGGTTTTGAACTCTCTCAGGCCCACATGAGAGAAGGTTAGATGCTTCAGGATCATTTCTTTACAAGGACCAGAAACCTGGCTTTGGAAACAGGGTTTCCTGGGATGACCTCTGAGGCCCATTATCCGGATGCTCCAGGACCCGGCCCACAGGTAGCCACGCTCCGTGGATCCCATGAGGTTTCTGGAAAGGATCAGCTCCTCATTCATTCATAGCCTGGTGAGCAGGGTAGAGTGGCGTGGTGCATGCATAAGCCCTTCCCGGTGTGGCGGAAGTTCCTGGGAAGGGGGCGGGTAGAAAGGCCCCTGCAGCACCTGCGCCGTAACAGGTGTGGCAGAAAGTGCTAATGACACTTAGGGGCAGGCTGGCATTTATGCTTTACTTTGGTGCTTTTTGCGTGATAAATTGAGAGCTTATTTTTTGATGTATCAATTTGTGTCCTAAATGGCAACGCCAACCAAACAGTGGTTACATTTCTAAATCATAAAAATGTCACAAATGATTCATGGTGTATATTTAATATGCACACTTTAAATACCTGCATGTGATAAATTCCTGATAGAATTTTAAATGCAGAAGTCCAATGGAGTTTACACTTTTTCAAACACCATAGCATTTAAATTGCTAATTGCCTCCTTTCAGGTACATTCTGCACTAAAAAATATAGAATATTTGGTTCTTAAGGTCTTAGAACAGGATGTAATTTTGCTTTCCTTGTTTTATATTCTCAAGTTTAGTGCACAGTCATTTCTTGGTGTCATCTGGGGCTTTGATTCCACAGCCCCCTTTAGTTATGAAAATCTTTAGGTGTTCATGTGCGTTATAGAAAATGGCATAATATTCACATCAGACCTACAAGTCTTCCCTCGTATTTTACATCATCTGTGGATTATTTACAGTGCCTAATACAGTGTAAGTACCATGTAGTTTTATAGTATATTGTTTAGGAAGTAATGTCAGAAAAATAATGGTATACGTTTTGTGCAGAGGTGAAATTTTCCCAGTGTTTTTAGCCTGTGGTTTGTTGGGTTTGTGGATGAGGAACCCACAGAAAAGGCCCCATCTGCTAAACTCAGTACTTCAAGTCCAACTAAAACAAGCTTGCATGCTCTGATGAGGTTGATTGGCTTTTTAAACTATTAAATTATATATTCAACAATCCGTAATCTGCATTCCCTGCTGGTGATGCTGGGGTGGTACTTACCTCTCCCTCAGTGTGTGGCTGGTGTTGGGAAAAGGGAGGTGAGCTAGAAACAGCTTTATTCTGCTTTCCTACTGAGTGCGTTGTTCCTGCTCATGTTTTGGCATGCTTCATGACAACCACAAATTGTTTCTGTTCTGAACGTTCATACCCTAAAAACTTTGCTCCTCATTGGATAACTGTTTATTGCTTAGTCAACCAGTTTTGAAATTTTTGATTTTGCTAAATGAACTGCTAACTGCCTTATTATATGTTCTTGCTGCCCTTTGACCTTTAATGCAAAAAGCGAGATTCTTGAACCAATAATTTGTTTGGTTCAAGACTAGTATTAGGGTCTCAGATATATGAAATCACATTCAGCATCAACAGTTATTTAAAGCCAACTCTACATGCTAGTGAGCTTTTATAATTTCCCCCTAGATTTCTCCTTCTTCTTCTTCTTCTTTTTCTTCTTCTTCTTCTTCTTCTTCTTCTTCTTCTTCTTCTTCTTCTTCTTCTTCTTCTTCTTCTTCTTCCTCTTCCTCTTCCTCTTCTTCTTCTTCTTTTCTTTAGTTGTTTCCAAAGAGCTGTTGTAGTACTAAGGTGTCCAGTACAGCCATATTTCCTATAATGTAGATAAGGTCAAAAGTCAGAGGATTGTAATGCATTGTATTTAAAAGCATTCTTCAGCTAAAACCAGAGGCAGATGGAAGTGAGTCTGAAAGTGAAGATGGCACTAGTGACTGTAGTCATGCCATTAAAGTCCTCTTTCCTCCTGTGTCCTAAGAAAGCAGGAAGCCTCTCTCTGATGCATTTTGTTTTCCAAAACAGTTGCTCCTTCAGCAGAGCATCCCTGGAGCTTCATTTGTATCGTATGAGGCTGCCCAAGGCACTTCTGCTGTCCATACACTCAGCATAGGACCCTTTTGCAAATTGTGGCAGTTGGGAGAGCTTCTGCAGCAAGGATTCACATGAAGAAATCCCTGATAATTCACATCTCTCATGGTATATGATCAAGAACTTGGTTACCTCATTTTTCTTATCAACTTGTATGCAAATGGTATGGCAGTGCTGTTACAAAACCTTCAATTGATACTTACACTATCATACAGATTACTATAGGCAACCAAGTGGTGACGTTTCACGCACCTATTCATTTATTAGTGTTTCCAGGTCAAAATGTATTTTGAGTTCCCTTGTATACATATGAGAGTCAGAATCAAAGGAAATATAACTTGGTTTCTGGTTCTTTTTTAATCTGGGGATGTGGTGCTATAGAAATCATGACTACAAGTTCTTTCCCTCTCTGTATCAATACAATTTTACACATTTTTTTTCTGTTTAAAAGTGGTTGCATTAGTCAGTGGAACATTCCCTAAAGGGATTCCAGTCCTTCTTGAGCAGCAACTGTGCAGTGGAGCTTGCATGCTTGGTTGTTTTGGTATCAAGTATTCACAGGAAGAGGCTGAGGCTCATCTACTAGTGATGATAAATCTGCAGCCTGGTCACCAGCCTGGCCTGGCAGCAAGGCTGAGATCAGCAGAACCCAACCCAGTCTGGGCAAAACTGCTCAGCAGAATCACAAGCTGAATAGTTCTAGTCAGCTATTGAATTGTGGAATGGCTTAATTAAGAGTAAGGGCAAACTGGTACACAGAGTTGAAAATACCCCAGTTGCAAAGCAGTTACAGGAAGGCACAATAATATGTGGTTAAATATCATCAAGTTTAGGTTGTCAGAATTTGTGCTAAATGAATGTGGAGAAATTTAGGGAAAAGAGGTTAGGTGTAAGTTCAGTTTTTAAAAACAAATTGAAGTTTAGTAAGCAGGAAAACATTACAGGCAAGAAAGACATGCGTTAATAATGTCAGTGCTACTGAGATTGTGACTTGAATGTAAAATCTCGCTTTGTAGGCAGTTTGGTGGAGTCTGTCAACAGATGCCCACTTCCCCTCAGTTACTAGGGGTCTTACTCACTGTCTCATTGCTGGGACAAAATAGCCAACACCCACAGTTTAAAGGAAGATAGATTTGGGGGCTTACAGATTCAGCCCTTAGCTGGCTGCAAAGAGGGAAGGGCCTGGCGGAGGACAGCTGCTCACCTCATGATGGCCAGAAGCAGAGAGAGAAGCGAGGAGCTGGTTGGAGAGACACACACTTCCAGGCCGTGCTTCCCAGCAGGTCCCAGTTCTCAGCATCACATCCATCTGCTTAGACACCCTGGTGATCCAGTCACCTTCCAAAAGCCTGCCTGTGGGAACACAAGCCTTTGGGGGCTGTTTGCCATCCAAACCAGAGCAGCGGCTTTTCTCTCAACCCAGACATTTGCAGTGACAGCCCAAGGGGGGGAAAATATGTAAGATCTTCAAGTGGCCTTTTTTTTTTTTTTTTGTACTGGTTAATTCTGCCTTTAGTTTTAAAACCACATCAAGAAAGAGTTGGATTGTGTCTCCATACTGAGACAAAGCCTGGGAAATGCATTTTTAAAAATGAAAGTATTTATGGTTTTCACTAAAATAATCTATGCAATCCTTAAAATGTTTCTTGCATGTTCTATACATGTACCAACGCCCCACTGTCTGTGTGGTCATTATGCACTGCACATGTGTACTAATAAAAGCAGATGAAATAATTCTTATTATTCTCAGTTACAAACTAGAAATATATATATGGATTAAATAAAGACATGTAGAACAAAGATGTAATTCTTGTCTTAGCTCGTCCACTGCATACTACACAAATACCATCATTCTCTATTGAAATTATAAACCTATAATTTTACTTTAAGGTCTATGACAAGATTATGCCAAATCAAGGGTTATGACTAATTATTAATCATAATGTGTCTAATTAAGATTGTCATAACTTGGTAACAGCACATGTATATGAACTAAAATTTCAGTTAATCTGCTTTTTTATCCCGCTGCATTGAATTTACCACATGCTGCTCAGCGACTCCTGCCCTTCTGAGTATGCTCAAGACCCCCCTCATCATTCAAATCTTATTTTTTTTTTAATTGGTACCAGGGATCGAACTCACGACCACATGCTTGCAAGGCAGGCGCTTATGCCACTGAGCTAAATCCCCAGCCCCTCGAATCTTATTTTTAACCTCAGTATTTTTCATCTTTCCTGTGTTTTTTTCAGAGCACTGGGCTCATTTTCTTATAAACCTTCTTTTGGTGCATGTTTACACTGTCACGGTGTTCGCCTTCTATGCTGAATTATTAACTCCTCGAGTGTAAAGACCAAATAACTGTGAGCTCGTCATTGTGTCCTTGGTAAGGAGCTCAGGGCCTGGCTGTAGTAAGCATTTGAACAAAAAGTTGTTGAAATGATGAATTAATGAAGAGATCACAGTTTTCCACGCAAGTGGACTCAGCTTAAATTCCATCATGGAAAGCACTCAGGGAACAAGTTGAGAATATCACTAAGGATAAAGACAGGGCTGAAAATGTCAAAGAGGAACTGCTTCAATGGTTTTCCATACAGCAGAAGCCAGACTTGCTTCAGGAGAGACCAGATGCTGGGCCAGGAGATGAATCTCTATAGATCTGAGAAGAATGAAATCCACGAGGAGTTAGTTTAGGGATTAGTTATAGTGGGGTTTCTTGAAACTTGGCCACCATCTGGAGATTGAACTGCATGTTTATAGATGATGTGCATTTCAAAGAAGAAATCACAAGGAAAATTAGAAGAAATTTGAATGAACTAATAATGAAATCACTGCAGGCCAAGATGGGTATGATGAAGCTAAGCAGTAATCAGATGCACAATGCCTATTAAATTTTTGTATTAAAAAAGAAAAAAATCAGTTGTCTAAACTTAAACAGAGTAGATTGCATAAGCAGTAAAACAAATCCATGATAAGTAGAAATCTTACTGGATGACACAAAAATGAAACAGGCAATACAAAAAATAAGTAAAACCAAAAGGCAGTTCTCGGAAAAGATTAATAGCACTGGTAAATCTTAGCCAGAGTGCTTGTAAAAGAAGAAACAAATATATCAGGAAAATAAGATTGTGACTACAGACTACAGCCAGATTGTATCACTACAGATTTCATAGCAATAAAAATAACAGCGAATGTTCTATCTTTAGCCAACAAATTCAACAGCTAAAATGAAATGAAAATTTTCTTTGAAGTATGAAAACTATGAAAGCCTTCTGAAGAAGAAATTGTTAAATGATAAGAAGCTTACTCTCTATTAAATATTTGATTATATTCTTTAAAATCTCCCTACAAAGATATTCCAGTCCAAATAGCTTCACTGATAATGTGTACTGGAAGCGTAAGAAAAAAAAGTACTGCTAATAGTATAGGAACACATCTAGAGAGGAAGTATTTCCAGCCTTCTTTTATGAGATCAGCCTTAACCTGCCACAAAAACCACAGTTAAGACAAGAAATGAAAACTACAGACCAATATATCTTACTGATATTATTTATATTCCTCTATAGTAATAACAATTGGAAATTAAAAATTAAAAATCAATGTAATGTATAATAGCATAAAATATTAAACACTTAGGAGGAAATTTAACCTTGTGTTTAGGATCTATACTACTAGAAGGAAAACTACAAAACAAGACTGAGAGAAGTTTTTGTAAAAACTAAAGAATGGGGGCCGGGGATTTAGCTCAGTGGCTTAAGCACCTACCTGGCAAGCACAAGGTCGTGAGTTTGATCCCCAGTACAAAAATAAAATAAAATAAAATAAAAACTAAATAATGGAGAGGTATTCCTTGTTCATAGGTTAGAAAACTCATTATTTCTAAGATTTCATTATCTTTAAAGTGGCCAGTAGTTTCAATGTGATCCCATTAAAAATATCTTAGTAGATCGACCATTTGATTCCAAATGTACACAATCAATTCCATTGAAAAAGAATAGTCAAAACAATTTTAAGTGGAAAACAAAATGAGAGAATGTATTTGAAATCTTACTGTAATGCTACATGAGACAAGACAATGTGACATTCTCATCCATGTTGTTGCAAGTGACAAAATTTATTTTTTCATTTTTTTGTCTCTATATAGAAACTACATTTTCTTCATTCATTCTTCCTTGGATTTCTACTTCATTTGACTCTATGTCTTGCCTCTTGTACATAATGACACAGAGAAAATGGGAGTGCTTATTGCTCTTCAACATGCTGATTACCTTTCCTTTGGACACATATCTAGACAGAGAACTACTGGGTCTTACAGTGGTTCTATTTTTAGTTTTCTCAGGAATTACCATACTATTTCCTTGATTGCTACACTTACTTGCAATCCCACCAATAATATGCAAAGATCCCCTTTCTCCACTTTCTCTTCAGTGCCTATCTTTTGTTTTATTGGCAGTAGCTGTTATAATAGATGTTTGAGGTGCTAACTCAGTGGTTGTAGTTTGCATTTTCCTGATGATATGGCATTGACTTATTTGAGAATTATCTTTTCTAGTCCTTTCCTTTCTTTATCATTGGGTTATTTATTTATTCTTTGTTGTTGTTGGGTTGAGGCTCTTCTGTATTTTGGATTTTAACCCCTTATCAAATGTATCATTTGTGTGTATTCTCCTGAGTCTATAGGTTGATTCTTCACCCTTTTATTTCCTTTGTGATACAGAAACTTTTTTTGCTTGTTTTAGAATCTTTTGCCCACTTTTGATTTGGTTGTTTGTACTTTGGGGGAATAATCAAAAACAACCAAACAACAACGTGGAAAACATTGCCCTGGCAGGTGTCCTCAGACTTTCTCCTATGTTTTCTTCTAGTGGTTTTACAGTTTCAATTCTTTTTACTGCTGTTGATTTAAAAAAAATTCATTCTACATTTATGATAGATGATAATTATGGTTTTTCTAATAATTTAAAGAAGAAGATAAAAATGAGATGGCAGGAAACAGAAACACTTAAAGTTCAAGCCTTATATTTGACTCTTTAATCCAGTTTGCCTTGACTTGTGTGTAAAAGCATTGTGTAAAATGAGGAGCGAATTTCACTCTTCTGCATAGGGACATTCAGTTTTCCGAATGCCGTTCACTGAAGAGGCTGCCCCTTCCTCACTGGGTGTTCTTGGCAACTTTGTTGAAATGCACTTGACCACAAACGTGTGGCTCATTTCTGGGTTCTTCTGCTCTGTTTCTCGGTGTTCTGGTTTTTTGCCAGTACTATGCTATTTCAGAACTCCAAGAGTGTGATACGTCCAGCTTTGTTCTTTTTACCTCTAGACAACATTGTGCCTCATGCATAAAGAAAATATTCATGAAAATCACTTCAAGGTGTGTACATAACTCATTGTTGCTCCTCATGGTATCACATTATACTGTACCCTAATCAGGGAATGTTATAAGTGATAGAAATGTACATCTAAATTTATTATATTTCTAACATCGATATGTCATTGGCATGTTTACAGATGCTTTGCTCTGGATTATCTAGGAGCACACAGAGGCTGGCTTCAATGTCTGTGTAGGGGTTAACTGTGGAAATTAGTACTTTCCCCACAGGCTAATTTTAGACTGAATGTGGTCTGCGGAGTGTGAATTACTTCTAAAGTGGAAGTTGCTAGAGATAAGTTTTCCAGTCCTCTGAGAAGCAGGTCTGCTGATTTCCATGATAATTAGAAGATAGGTGGCAAAGTGCCCCCATTTTCAAACTTGAAGCTGCTGAGTAATTTTCTATACATCTTGTCAATAATTGAGTGCTTTCAACCATAAGCATGAACTCCATAAACCGGTAAAGGGATAATGACAATATATCATATTACTCATAATTATGCATTTTCTTTTATGGCCAATACAGATTGATCCTGTGTAAATTATTTCCACCAGCTCATGTTCTGTTAATGCTAATCTCGTGTACTTAAAAATTTGCAGAGACTACTAAGTGCTGACAGTACTGAGGAATCTCTCATCTTCATTCTGTAGAATGAAAATTATTCTTTCTTATCTGTATCTGACTGTATCCTCTGAAAACTGAGATGAGAAAATAAGATGGATGACAATACTTCAAACCAATAGCTTTCTTTAAAGAACAATGACAAAATTAATAATGTTTTTCAATTGTATCTAGTGCCATTTACTCAAAAACCTATGATTTCCCATCCTGAAATTCTGGAATTAAAAAATATTATAAAGGTTATTTATTGTTAGCACCCAAAGAGGTTTCATTAAGTTTCATAATACAAAAAATATACTGTACAAGGGAGGAATGTTCTCTGGGTGATTTTCTACTTCCTTTAAACATCCAATAATCATGACTGATTCTTCTTTTTGAATTTTAAGACCTGAAATGGGATGTACATGTGTGCATGTGTGTGTAATTAGTGTTTTCACCACAGGTGTTTTATAAAGTGTGAAAAGGGCAACTTTATTTCATTATAAATTGGGGCAAAGTAAATTAAAATGAGAGCTTTTGGTTGTGCTTACTGAAGAGCAAATGTGGAAGTGGGTGAGCCCAGCCACAGTGATTACACTGTTCCACATTTGCCATGTCTCCCGTTGTCTTCTGCATCTGCTTCCTACTCTGTTTTGCTACTGCTTTGGCTAAGAAGAGAGCCATTATGTTCCATGGGGGTGTATTCAAGAGAACAAGAGAATTACAACTCTTGAGACAATAATGGAATATATTATATATTGAGCTGTCATAAAAAATAAATGCTTTGATTTCAAAATACAAAATCTTTAGAAGGTAGGCCCTGTTACTCTGTTCAGTTTGGCCACTTCTGGAAGGAAAAAGAGAGCCCACCAGATACACATCTTCCACATCGGGACTTGTTACGGTCATTTGCCTTAGCTGCCAACTGAAATGACGCAAGCAGCTGTACAGATAGTGGGAGGAAGAAACAATTCTACAATACCTCACTCTGTGCTTCACATCACTGCCCTCTTTCAATGGTGCGTTTACAGGGGAAATGCCCCAGAACATTCTGCAGTGCTTCTGTAATATTTTTGAAAGAGAATCTTCTGGAATTTAATTAAAATTTGGAAATTAAATCCTCCCAAGGAAGTGTTAATAGCAAAGAAAAGGCTGAAGGGAGATGAAACGAGGGCAGATGAGGTTTGCTCTGGGAGTAGGAAGACTCAGACTTGGGAAGCTGGCGGGGTAAGGAGGGGTAGCTGGGAGACTTGGCCTCTGGATGGACGAAGGGAATAGATCTCAGCTAAAAAGAGGCATGGGAGACGCCAACACTTCCTCCAAAGGCTGCTGACCACCAGTTCTAAATTAAAATGTCAGTGACTCCTGACTAAAGCACATAAATCACATGGGCTTTGATGACTTAAATGGCCAGTGTCATCTCCTATCAATTCACCTCCTTCCCACTTTGATAGAGTCCTGTGAAACAGTGAACTCTGCACACCAAGTGGATTGGAGCCTTTCCTAGAGCACCATTCTCTACCTTTGTCCTTCTCAGTTCTGATCCCAGATCACCAGGACCCAATTGAAATCTCTCTATCTTCCAGAATATTCTACGCTAATCAATTACGGGTCTAAAATTGACTCTTCTGCTGGGCTGTTCCTTGTAATGGTTAACATGTCTCTCTCTAATAGCACTTTCTCAGGTACTAGTTTTACTTTTGCTGCCCCAAATTGCTTCTACTTTGTCTTTTTAGCTCTCATATTCTTAGCAAGATTAGATGGTCCTTAAAAGTTTAAACTACAGTAGGTAGTACAAAATAATTCAATGTAGTATAATGCAGAAAATGCACACGGGCGTGAAGGGCTATGTAGTACCGCTCTGTGGTTTACCATCCTCAAGATGATCCACTTATAATTTAAACTGTATGCACGACAGTTATTTACTGCAGTCTCTATGACATGTGCTAAATCTCTTGAAGCTTTGCCATCTCTCTGAAATTTTGTACTTTGAGATGAAAGCATCTACACTGTCTTAATCAGAAGCTCCATGAAATGCTCTTAGTATTAATAATAATAAACAGATGATACTTCAAGCTGGAGTCATAGAAGATGATATACACTGTAATGCTCACGGTTGGCCAGTAAATGCTTTGAGAGTATTTTTACTAAAATATGGTGGTTTAAGCCTTACATTTTTAATGAATTTGTGTAGACAATACAATTTTGGAAAACATAAAGGAGACTTCTGTTTCCAGTTTTCTTGCCATAAAATGGAACTCCCATATCGTCTCCTGAAAAGTCTTTGTGTATTTTGTTCCTGCTGACCGCTAATCTATTCCCTTATGCATAGCAAGGAATTCCACCCTGTTTAAAAAAGGCTAGAATTGAGAATGGACTCAACGCATTGTTCAGCATTGAGACTGCACTGGAATTGGGCTTTGATTTCAGCACTGAGTTACAACTTTGAGATTTCTGTCTTTCATGAAGTATAATTTCATGGCTCAAGCACACACATCTTAATAATTCTTCATTATAATGGTTTGGTAAATTTGGCTATATCAAAAAACAGAAATTTTCCTTCAAAGCAGGACTGGTGGAACCAAGCCAGGTGTAGTGATGTATGCTTGTGATTACAATACTTGAGAGGCAGAGGCAGAGGACTGCAGTTTTCAGTCCAGCTTGGGCTACAGAGCAAGTCATGGTCAACCTCTCTCTCTCTTTGACTCTGTCTCAAAAAGAAATGATGAAATAATAGAGGAATATTTTAGTGATGTCTGAAATAATGGTATACCTTTCTTTGTTAATATCACTTTCTCATGCTGAGAAATATCCTTTTTAAAACAGTAAACTTGTCATTATTTTAGATCTTTTACTTGCCATTCTATACCTGTCCAATTGCAGTATTTGTTGAGTTTATGTTTGATCATTTCAAAGATCAAATTCTGATTACGTACCATCTTTCCACCTTCGAGGAAAACAAGTGATAATGAAATAGACATAAAATCTTGAGTGAACAAGAAATACACAACTTATTTTGGGAGCTTGTTAACTTTCAGCCATCAAATAAAGGTAAATTCAGTGAAAGAAATTATTTATGAATGAGTGACCGTCAAGCCCTGGGAAAGATATTTTTCTTCTAATCTTTTTACTCCCAATGGCAGTAAAAGAAAACAGGAAAATAAATAAGGTCCTTTATTATAACAGATGACAGTATGTAGATAACTACACTGGGTAAAATCTCAAGGTGATACCTTGGAAGTTATCATAGACCTATCTGTTTCTGTGATTAGCCATGACCTGTCAGACGTTGTCAGAGTAGAATAAACACATTAACAAGTCCAGCTCAGTGAGCAGAACATATCGTTTGAAAAGATGGAGAATGATAGAAGCAGTTGAGTATGTCATGAACAATGATTAGGCAGCAATGAATGCTGCATGCAGGGTATAAATGCTCAGCTGGAAGGTCTAAGTTCCCACCTGACCAGAGCCAGGTTGCAACTGTAACCATGCAGGGAGCAGAGCTGGGGCTCCAGCACTGCTGTCACCCTTGCCTCAGAGACCTTCTCCAACCCCAAGGCCCAAGGGCAGAGTTGTGAGGAGAGGAGAGGAGAGGAGAGGAGAGGAGAGGAGAGGAGAGGAGAGGATGCCAGGGATTTAGCTCTGCAGTGTAAGCACCTGCCTGGCGAGCACAAGGTCATGAGTTTGATCCCTGGTACAGGGGAAAAAAAAAAAGAACCACTTGTTTTCTGTATATTGTACACCTGTGTGTAGTACCTGGCAATGTGCTATTTTCGTACCCAACATAGAGTTTAAAGTTTAAAGAGCAAATAGTTATTTCACGTGGCGCCCCTGTGAGTGTGCTATTATTACTTTGAGGGAGCGCGATGTGTAACACAGAGATAAACAAACATTAGCAACTCAGTGTTAATGAAAATACAGAAGCAAGAGTGCCAATAGGATATTGGGCACCGGAGTCATTCTGCTGGTTTGCCTTTCATCTAGCCTATTTTGAACTGGTAGAAAACTGTATCATACATGTCAGTGCAAGAATTTTTAAAATTCTACTTTTCTTTTATCAGTTCTTTGTGTGTAAGGTTTGTTTTCCTTTTGTGTTTACACCAATGACCTGTGATACAGTTGTTGGTCACATGTCTAAATAGTGATAAGTTCCAATCATTCCGTTAGTTCCTGAGTTAATCCCATGGGAAATACCATCAGTCCTGTCATTCATTTAATCCACCTGCGTTTATTGAGCTGTTCCTGTATGCTAAAGATTGTGACTCTTCACTCCTCTTCACTCGTTCCTGCTTCAGAGTCAAAGTTTATGGCACATTATTCAAATGTTACAGACAGGTACTCTGAATGCATGTGAAGAATATTTCAAAGGTCCATGTTATTTAATCAGTTTTTAAGAATATCTGGTACCTGAGCTGAATTACCTTTCATTAGTTAAAGTCGGAAAATCACTTCATTTTAAAATTAATTGATGTACGGATAATTTTAAATGGTATAATTGCACTGAATTTGGTAATTAAAACCATGATGAATAACATCATTGCATAATGCTCCAAAGACAGTAACTTTTTACTTGTCTACTTGTATAAAGCATTTGAAGTAATTTATGGTTTTAAAACTGGTGTAAATTAAAATAATTAGTGAGTGGTCAACAGCATATCTGAAGCTAATTCACATGGGGGAGCAAGAGTGGACAACACCCAGGGATCTTGTTTGCCAGGTACATATTGAATTCATTTTGAAATGTCTAGCTAGTATGGTAGCCTGTTCTGTACTGTTAAAACTCCATAGATGATAATAGTCACTATAAATTCACCATCTGTTAACTTTTGGGTAAGAATATAGATACTGTTCTTCAGATAAATGTTCTCCTAGCATGTTTAGATTATTTGAAGCCAGAGCATTTTCTATGTGTACATTCTGGGTGCAGCAGTTCTACTTTTCGGTGCTTTGCTTCTCATGGTTTCAATTTCGGTCTTCAGGGCATTATGCAATGATACTCTTCATCATGGTTTTAATTACCAAATTGGCTGCCGCTTTACCTTCTACAGCACATTTTTCAGGCTAAAAGTGTGAAATGGAAAGTGTCAGGACTAAGGAGTCAGTTTTAAACTCTAAATTCTAAGTGGAGTGCTGAAGTCTGAAGCCTTCCTACCCGCTCATTCCTTTGTCCAGGGTGACCCTGCTCTCTGTGGTCACTTGGTAACCATACTGGTTTTGATCTGCCAGTGCTGGTGGCCCAGTGCTGGCTATCAAGTCGGTTCTGTGGGGCTCTTCCCTGCAACTCCACGGAAGCTGCTGGTTTAGCTGTGTCTCGGTGCTGCCACCCAACTCGGCGTTACAATGTCCTTTCCATCCCCCGGCTCTCCATTCATCCAACCACTTCTAGTTTCCCTTTGTCGTGTAGCACTTACTAGCGTCTAACTTACTATACAGTTGTCTTATTTACTGCATCTTCTGTTCATGGCCTCTTTGCTGATACCAGAGTATAATCCCCAGGAAGGCAATGCTTTTCCACACACTTACTGATATGTACCAAGCATCATGAACGTTGTAAGCAATAACTATTTGTTGGATGATTGAATACACTTTACAGAAAACACTCCAAGCATGATTTTTCAGTACAGGGAATGTGAGACATCTTTAATAGCCTTTGGAAGGCAAGAGTTAAGGGAAGGGAAGCCAGTTAAAAAGAGCAAATCTGAAATGAGTGTGAGTTTGTGTGTACAGCCACGCATGTATGCAACAAGGGTATTGTGTAGATCTTTAGGTAATAAGCAATTTTTAATATTCCTAAGCAAATTTGCCAAATCTCTTATATTTTGAAGGGATTTAAATTCTGATAAAAATTGGAAATAACAACAGAAACCTGCAGATTGGTACAAAGTCATTATAAAACAAAATTCTTTCATGAGTGTGATATTACAAATCATGTTAGTATAGCAGATAAACCTATTGCTCAAATGTTAAACTTATCTTTAATGATTTCTTTTGAGAATTTTATGATTCATGTAAATTTTTCAGAATAGCAGTTCTTCCTCATTTATTGTATAATCTTTTTGTAGCATGTAATGGTTAAATATGTTCAAATATGAGACCTGCATGCATATTCCAGATGTCATTCTTTCTTGTTTTTGAAGCTCTAAATTTTAAAATACTTCTCATTTTACATATGCACATTACTTAGAACAATCCCTAGAAAACTCGTACTACTGAGTTAGCCCTTAAAATATTTTCAATGAAATTATCACTGGCATTAGAGATACCCAAATCCAGATTCAAATGTAGAATTAAAACAGTATTGCATTGCTAAGAATCTTTAAAAAGAGAAAATTCTAAACAATATTCTAGTGACCTGTGATTCCTAGTGTTAGAATCCATACAGAAATCTCAAGGAAAACATGAATAGAACTTGACTCTAATATAGCCCATAGACTATTCAAAAGGATTTGTTACCAAAGGTTTAAACCTGGTATTACTGCTTCACAAATGTCCCTAAGTTGTATTTAGTGCTATAATTAGAAACTGCAAAGGCATCCCTGGCCTTTTAGGCTTATTATCTAAATAAGTAGACGAGAGTGAAACAACCACTATTATTATCCCAGTGGGCATTAGAAAAAAGTGAGGCAGATGTATAAATTAGGAGGTTTTATGAGTTAGAGGGTAAAAAAGATTTTATCTTTGTCAGAGTTTAACCATATGCAGTAAAATGCTGGGTAGTTCTATGGCCTGCAGGTGAATTTTGTCCACGGGGAAAGCGTGTCCTTGGCAAATGGGATGCCCGGATCAAATGTTTGGATTACATGTGGACTAAAATTCCTAGGCTTCCTTTGTTTAATGATACAGATTTTTTTTTTAGTTCTTTTGTTCTTTAGACCCAGGATTTAAAGAGAAAACAAATGAATATTGTTTACATGAAAACATAGTCCTGCATATCGTGGGCTAAGACAAAAATTTGAAAGTATCAAATGCAGCAGAGAACTACTCAGGTGTTCTGCAAGACAGAGTAAGGTGCTCTGTGAGGGCCTGAAGACTGCGGAATTCTTAAATGATGGAAAGATCAAGAGCAAGGAGGCTGCGTCCTGCTTTTGAGAGTAGTTTACAGAATCACGGAAGCAAGAATGAGTGAAGCCTTCAGATATGTGGGATACGTCTCCTAGTTAAGTGGAGTTGGATGGGGTGACATTTTTGTTGCTTCCAAACGAGTGTTGTGTGTTCTCAGGTACTGAGTGCATTATTATGCTCCGGACAACTGAACACCACATACGAAGAGGGATAAGGGGACCCTACACTCAGAGAACTCACAGCTCCACACAGGATGCAGTATATACACTTTCATGTGAGGTTAAACACAATTCTGTAGAGGCATTCGGAGTGTTAGGGAATAATGTGAAAAGGCTCTATGACCTGACTGACTAGGGGAGTTAGGGAAATAACAGATGAACTCATTTTAAAGAATAGTGTGGGAAACTTCCTGGGGGAGATGACAGTGAGACTGCACGGTAGATTTTTAATTTCAGAAATACCCAGTTCACTAAACAGGTGCAAACACACATATACATGTGCGTACACACTCACACTAAAGTTAAGGATAGTATAAAGAAGAAATAAATATGTGATCCAATGCAATTTAAAACAAAACAACAAAAACAACAACAAAACCCTAGCAGCCAAGGAAGTGGAGAGTAGTGTAGCTTGGCGATAGTGTGGGCTCAGGCCCAGAACACAAATAAAGCAAGTGTGCGACGGAGACACACGCTCCTTTCAAGTGCGTGCTAATGTTAGATGGTATGATCACAAAATGCTGTGAATGTTTAATTTAAAAATGTTCATTAGAGTAACAAACATATTGCCACCAATCACCCTCAAAGTAGTTTCCTGTGTATCAAACACTCCTCCCATCCTCCTGCCCTTTCTGAAGCAGTTCTGGAAGTCCTCTTCACTGCAAGTCTTTATTGTGCTGTCAGGATTCTTCAGTGTCCTGAATCCATTCAAAACATTTCCCTTTCATGGTCATTTTGACTATGGGGAAGAGCCATAAATCACACAATGCCTGATTCAGTGAATAGAGCAGATGAAGACACATGGTAATGATCAAAACTCGTGGCGAATACTGAAATAAAAGACTTACTATGTGAGAAGGAGTCATTCATTCCCTTTCTAAATACTCCCACTTATCCCACTTTGTACCCACTTATCCCATCATTCTTGGCAGCATGTCTTTTACTGTAATAAATCTTTCGTTACACATTCGCTGTCCTTTTAGAACACACCTCGGGTGTTTGTGCTGTACTCTATCCAGTGCCCACAAGTACTGTGTCAAAGCAACACACAACACCTCCATCAGAAGCGCTTTATCACAGAAATAGCCAATGGTCACCTAAGCAAAAATGGAGCCGTGTGCAAGGACTGCCAGGGACCTTCCATCGGTGCGGGACCCACGTCCTGCAGCGCAGGGAGTGAAGTGCAGAACGCAGTGTCAGTGCTTCCTCAGGGAGGACTGGTGCTTTGATGCTGGCCGCCCAACTGGAGATGCATTAGTTCCTCAGCAAAGAGTCTGGTAAGTGGGACAGGAATGCCGGGACCCTAACCAGGGGGTCAAAATGCTCACGGAGATGTTCCCATTTCCCTTGAGTGAAAAAGGAGTTGGCCCATGGATTCCTCTTTTCTGTCTTTCCATCACACACTGGGGCCCAAAGGAATTGAAAGCCTTCTTTATACTATCAATTGGTTCATTGAAAAGAAGGGTTTGTGCTTATATTGTGTGATCCGTTTTTCATGCCCACAGCTTGTAATCTGAGTAACTACTTTGAAGATAACAATATGCAATGTATTAACCATTGTTATCTACCCTCCTACTGTCTTGTTTCGAAATTTTGTGTCACCGTCTTCTTGGGTTTTTTTTTTTTCTCTTTAAAATAAAACAAATTAAACAAACAACAGAATCAAAAGCCATGGATCTGCTTCTATACTAATCAGTGAATCTTCCCCAAACACAGGCAGAGCTGCAGACAACTGCGTGGAGCCCGCAGGGCAGACTGGGGCCGTGGTGCTGTCACACTTCCGTCCCCAGCCTTAAATGCTACCAGCTACATGCACAGCGGAGCGCTCTGAGCCTCCGCTGCCCTCGAAGCCTGCCTGGCTCACGGATTCTTCTTGGCTTGATTAAACCCTGTAAAATTGAATTTGTCTAAAGTCTTTAACATGTGCCATTTAATTAGATAACAAAAATAGATAAATACATAAATACCCTATGAATAGACCACAAATTACTTAGTACTTAACCAGAGCTTGGAGAACAAACAAAACAAAACAAAAAAACCTTGTTACTTTTGGATTTGATTTGTATCATTACGATGACTCGTAACATTGCAAATATCCAAGAAACCACTTATATTAGTGAAAACAGGTGTTGATTGTCTAGATTTTGAGAAGTGGTGTAAAAAGAAAGAATATAAAAATCATCTAATACATTCTTCATTTTCAAAAAGCCTAGGGGTGGCATCCTGATGACCCCAATGTACAGATAAGAAAACTGAAGTTTAAAATGTTAACTCCCTCATCCTAGGTCACCACAATAGGGAAATTTTATGGTGGGAATTTCACTTTGTTCCTGGAAATCCAAAGCTGTCTTCGTTTCTGATGCGTAATGTCGCTTCCTTGGCTGCATTAACTGTCATCTTTTCTCCACTAATTTGAAAAACATTAGGCAATGCAGGAGAGAATGGGTGAAACTGAGGTTATATTGTTTTTCCTTGTGTCTTAGTTCTGTGATTAAAATTTTGGGGAAGGAAGACTCTAGCTTTTAGAAGAAGTGTTTACTCCACTAGTTGACCTACGGAATGTGCTTCCTTGTACCTTGGTGAATCTCCATATCCCACCAAATCTGCAAAACTCACACAGATTCATTTGCACTCTCTTGCTTTCAAAACCTGCAGCAGCACTTTAAAATTTTTCTTTTCTAATGCAAGGGATTCAGCCCTTGCTTATAGTCAGTAAGCAGCATTTCTCTGTGGGCCATTCCCCAAGTGGTTTGGAAGTCTGTGGAATATGGATTATTCGAGAAGTTTCTTCAGTAGCTTCCCAAAGCACCATGCTGGATAGAGTGTATGTTTTCAATCAATGCTATTATCAGAAAGTATACTAGAAACAAAGTTCTGAGTTGAAAATAAAACCATGTATGTTATCATATTTTGGCTTCCTGCATCTTTAAGAGATGGTTGTACAGGGTCACTAGTGTATTGATATTTCCATAGATATTGTTTTATTTCACATTGCATCAAATGTGCTTCTCTGCCTTAGTTGTGGTAATGAGCAGGTGTTTACTTTTCCATTTCCTTGTTAATGAATGAACCAATTACATTTGTCCTTCTGGCCTCTGTATCATTAAAAGACTTGGACTTCACACACCTTACTGTTTAATGACTTATTTTAGCTTTGTTGGAGCTTTTAAAAGGCGAAGTTCATTTTCTTTGGCACCAAGTGTGATAGCAGCTCCTTTGCCTGAGGCCTTGTGTTTTAGTAATTAGGTTGCTGCCAGCTCTGCACATAGAAATGCAGGTTGTCTCTTACTATTTTCCTCCTTTTTTTCTTTCTGGCTTGAGGCTCAATCATGGATCCATTGCTATTTGTACAAATTTAAGCCTTTTAGTTTGTGCACACAGCTTGATCTTTGAGATTTGCTGTTAGGAAAAATCAAGGATCGACCTTGAATTTCTATTGCTAATTGGATGGAGAGGTTCTGTGGGTTTTCTATACCCTAATAAAATTACATGTTTAAAGTTGTAAGCAGGGTAGAAAAATAGATAATTTATTCAGTACTTGGGGTTTCTAGCTCAATGTATCTTCCATAAAATTGAAAATGTCACTGTCATTTACAGTATATGAATTAAACTGCAGAAAGTAGGGTTGTGATCTCTGTTTCATATTTGTCTATTTATTAGCTACCTTTTATGTGGCTCCAAGTAAATTTATATGTGTTAAGTACTTAGAGATCAGTGTGGAAGTCATGCAGTAGCTTCACATGGCCAGAGGTGTTCAGTTTTCCAGTGGATTTAAATGTGGAGCAAAGACAGTAGGACACAGTGGCCGGGGATTCACTCAGGCTCTGTGGCAGAACAATCCTTGGGTCCTATGGCCACTTGACCATGTGCCATTAGGCATGTGGTTATTTGAAGTATATTGGTATCTCCACTCTTCCGCTTCCTGTGTGTGCATAACTAAAAACAGAGCCTTGCTGGTGGGTTTGTTGCAAGTTGCAGAGGTGTCTGCAGAGGTGAAAGGTGGCTGGGGGGCAGCATAACAGATGCTCAAGGTCACCTTCTCGGTGAGGTAGGGCACTGCAGGGCAGAGCGCTGAGGTCTGCAGCCTGGCCGTGCCAACCTCTACTCCTCTCCTTGGGCACGCCATGTGTCGAGGCCTTAATCCCTTCATCTGTGAAAAGAGACAGTGTCACCATTGAAAACTCTTCAACATCCATGAGATGATTGTGCCAAGCATCTATAATATTGTGTGGCATTTAGCAAGACTTAAAAATGGTGAGCCGGTGTGTATGTAAAGAAATACTTACCAAGTGAATGAAGCAATGCATTTTCTAGGTGGAAATCAGGGTGGATTTGGAGGCTTTTTAGAATTGCAGAGCTTTAGTTGAGGTGATGTGAAAGAGGATTAGGAATTTGCCACCTGTCAGTGGGTGTCCAAGCTGAGGGGAGAAGAAGAAAAGCTTCTAGAATGTCTGAAACTCATGCACCTTTCACTCCTGGGCTCTGAAATCTACTAAGTTTGTCTTCAGGGCTGAATTCCTTCTGGGACCACCTGGACTACTCACAGGCCTCTGTCCTCTACCATGTAGTATGCTGCTACAGAGGGGTGGCTGAGCTCAATGAAAGGCTTATTAAAAACCTAAACTTCCAAGGTACAAATTTGAGTGGTTTCATTTATTAGCTCCATGACTCTGTGCGAGCATTTTTGGTGACTTGACTATGCAGTCACATTAAAGGCCTTTTAAAGTTAAAATTAACATGTTATTGACAGGGAAAACAAAAAGCAAGCCATTGATTTTCTAAAGAATTGCAATGTGCCTGTCACAGGTTCTCGTGAAAATTACTCAAATTGCCTTTAAGTAGGTAACTCAGCCTATGGGGTAACACATGCAATTAGAAACAAGCATGTTAAATCCTCATAAGAAGCTTTAGAGGGGAAATATCAATTAGCAAAATCCCCCAAAATATAGTCTAAAGTGCCTAACTCTACTTATCATCTAGGAAATTCTGTATAAAAATATGATAATATGTTATAATACTTTAAAAATTAAATTTTATTGTTTTCCAAGCCATCCAGAGCAACAGTTTAAGCCAAATAAATTTTCAAGGCTTCATATTTCCTCTTCTCTATCTCCCTGCCCTCCTTTTTCTACCCACTCCATAAACACACAGACTCTTTCCCTGTCTTCCCAGTCTTCTGTTCTTCTAAAGGAATCATATTAAATGCTTGGAAGGACAGCCTGATGGTTTGCCAAGGTAAAGGAAAACCATGAATCCTCCTGCTTGTTAGGCTAAGCTACCTGTCACCCAACCTATTTACACCCTCCCTCTGGACACCTCTCCCAGGATACCTCTCCAGGAAGTTGGCAGATCTGACACGAGTTTGGCCTTCCTGCCAAGGTCCGCGCTGAGCTCAGGCAGTTGCTGTGTGTGGTTGGCCTAAATAGTTATCATTGTCCATCAGATTCAGTACTGTCACTGTCAGCCTGTTAGCTCTTTGATAATTTTCACTCTGTGTCATGTGTGCACACATGCGTGTGTGCGCCTGTGTGTGTGACTGTGTGTGCGTGTGCGTGGTAGGAGTGTATTTCAGGAGTGGCTACATTAATGCGATTGATAATATTGAACTTCATAATCTTCTCCAAAAACCTGTAATTCCACTGACCAAAAAATGTTGATCATGCCAAATTTCCCCTGCGCCTCTCCCAGTTATCACACACAGCCATCTACCGTAGTTTTAGTTTTGTTTTGTTGCTTTATAACCTTACAAGTGATTGGTAATATTGTAAAGTGACTTCAATGTGGGCTTTGGAACCAAAGAGCACAGAGATAGATGTTGTTCCTCAAATGCCTGATTCTCTGATGTCGGGATGTTACTGAAACTGTCTGAGCATCATTTCATCACTGGAAGGGCAGAACCTTTCCGCAGAAGGTTGTTCAGAGGATTGTCTGGATACCGTGTGAATGCAACTTATATCTTTATGGGCTCAATGTGATGCATCATTTTTCTTGTTAATACCAATCTTTATTGTTATGCTTTGCTTTTCCCTTCCTTTTTCTGGTCCTAATGTATAAGCATATTGTGAATTTTTGGAATTCTAGGTCTGTTTGTTTGTACCACCATTCTAGAGATCAGCACAGGCTAGAAACACAAATATTCATTAAATTAATTTACTTATTTAATAATAAAGCAAAAGAGAAGGAGTGTGTGGGGAGAGGGCTAGGAATGTCAGGAAGAACTTTGAGTGAATTATAGTTAGGACTATTTGAAAATTACTAAAGTAAGCCAGGCATGGTGGTGTGTGCCTGTAATCCCAGCACACAGGAGGCTGAGGCAGGAGGATCACCATGAGTTTGAGGCCAGCCTGGGGTACACAGTGAGTTCAAGGCCTGCCCGAACTACACAGTGAGATCCTGTCTCAACAAAACAAAAGCCAGTAATTCTAGGTTACATTTCCTTCAAGAATCTTCTGTAATAACAGTGGGAACAGAAAAAGAAATCCATAGCTAATTACCTTTTTGTTCCAAAAAATTTCCCAGAATCAGCTGGCCATCAATCAAATGAGATGGTATTATGCGCAAGATACTAATAGTTCTGAACAAAAGTATGAGGAATCGTTTCTAGATGTCTGAAAATGACTTAAGCTGTAGTTATTGCGGGTCCCCTGAGGATAGAGCTCTACCTTTGCATTTCCCTTGTTGGGGTGAAATATGGAGAACATAGCGTTTACCATTTTATGCACCGATCAGCTGACGTTTCCTTAGGATTCTGTACATTCACCGCGTTCTCCCCCCACCGCCACCATCTATCTCCGGAACTTTGTTTAATTTTCTCCAACTGACGCGATGCATGCGCTACACCAGCTTCTCGGGCTATGCTGAGCCAGCTCCCCAGTGATGTACAGTTATTTTTAAGTTCACGCTAAAAAGTGTAAATATTAACTGCTTTCCACAGTAACCCACTGCAGTAGCTTCCCACAGAAATATCTAAGTGGGGGAAATTTGCATTCTCAGTTGGAGCATACTTCTAATTCTCCTGCCAAAAGAAAACCGCGCTTTCCTGTCTTCTTGATCTTATTCTAAGACACCGTCTCTTCAACACTTTTTGAAACCAAGTGTTAACAACCTGCCAAGAATGAAATTAAAAATAAAGTAGGATTTTCAGGATAAATATGGTATCCTAAGCCCATTTGTATTTCTCCTTCTGCTAATAGATTTCAGAATGAACTTAAGTAAAATAAGATGGAATTTTCTTCTACCAGGCGCAGAACCAGAGCACACTGCTGTCCATGCAGGCCGCCTGGAGGGGATGCAGCCCTGTGACCATGCACTGGCTGTGGTGTGGACGCCTTAGTGCAGGTCCTCAGAGGACTCTGACCAGCTTGGTGGGGGAGATGGAGCCACTAGTGCAGCTCAGAACCTGATGGTATCTGCGATTCTCTGTGACCCCACTCTCCCGTGGGGAGCCAACCTGCTCTGAAAGAGATGAGTCTGACTGCAAGAAGCTGGTTTTGGGGTGCAGGTTCCTGCCAACTGCTTCTGTGAGCCACAGATGCTGCAATGTGTGAGAATGATTGGATGCCCCGATGAATGCCACTTCTGTCTGCTCTTTGCTTCCTCTCCCCACTAGCACGGGCTCCCTACGTTAAACAATAGACCAGTACCACCCCCGCCCAGGCAAACAGAAATGAGCAGAAGCCACACACACTTTTCCACACTCTCCTGAGCTACCAATACAGTATCGACCACCTTTCTCTCACTGACTCCTTCATTCACTCCTTAATTCATGTGAATCCATTTCCTCAGTAATTCTCTTAGTGGCTGGTGTATACCAAAAGATACTTTGGGAATGAGAAACCCAGCAGTCGGGAAGCAGAATTTTCTATCTCTAAATGCCACTGGGATGACATAAACTATGAACAAACACATAAATGAGATCATTTTACTTAGAGGTAAGTGCCATAAAGAAAATTTACCATACCTCCTAAAACAGCACTCTGAAAATACCTCAGGATCTAATTTAAGCAATGAGGTAAAAACTGTACACTGGCAGCTATTATATGTTTATGAAATAACTCAAAGAAGATACAAATAAAATAACTTATAGAAAAATAAACATACATTTATAGGTTGGAAGAATTAATACTATTACAATATCCATGCTGCCCAAAGCAATCTACAGATTAAATGCAATCCCTACTAAAATCCCAATATAATTTTGCATAGATATAGAAAAAAAACCCATAAAACTCATATGAAAACATGCACAAAAAATGCACCCAAGTATCTAAGGCAATCATGAGTAAAGGAACAAAATTGGAGGCTGTCTTAACCCTTATCCTAATCACATGGCCCATCTCCCAATCCCTGAGTTACAAAACAGTTGAAGCAGGATGATGCGAGCATAAAACAGACACATCAACTGGTGGAGCGGAGTTCAGAGCTCAAAAGCGAACTCATATGTTTATTTAGTCAGTTAATTCTCCACAAAAGTGTCAAGGACATATAGCAGGAAAGGGAGCCACTTCAATAAATGCAGCAGCAAAGCTGGATATCTACGTGCAGAAGAATGAAATCAGACCAATCTCTTTGACAAACTCAAAGTGAATTAAAGACTTAAATGTATGACTTGAAACTTAAATGACAATGAGACAAAAAAAAAAACAGATTAAAATCTCCAGCATATTGGTTTGTGCTCCCCAGAATCACAAGCAACAAAATTTAAAAAATAAATGTAAGTGGGTCGGCATCAAGCTAAAGCACTTCTGCTCGGCCAGAAAATAGATAACAGAGCAAATAAATGACCCACACACTGGGCGATAAAATATATGCAAATGAAATGTATGATGAAGGGTTGCTAAATAAGGATCTCAAGCAACTCAGTAGCAAGAAAACAGCCTAATAAAAAAAGTAGGTAAAGGGCTAGGAGAAATAAATCTCAAAAACAGACATGAGGAATAAGTACTCACATTCACCAGTCATCAGGGAAATGCAAACCAAAGTCATAATATCACCTCAGACCTGCTTGAATGGCATTTTTAAAAGACGAATTTGGTGAAGATGTAAGAACAAAGAGCTTTGTGCACAGGTGGTGAAATGCAAGGTGAAATGACCATTGTGGAAGAGAGTGAAGGATCCTTGAAGAATAAAAGTGGAATCCCGGCGTGTTCTCCCAGTCCCACCACGGGGTATGTAGGCAGAGCAGCTGAAGCAGGAGTGGAACACGTCTGCCCGCCTGTGTGCCCGCTGGCGTGTTCACCACGTCTGCCCGCCTGTGTGCCCGCTGGCATGTTCACAACAGCCAAGCTGTGCAGTCAAACTTGAGTATCAGTCAGGCAATGACTGAATGAGTGGTCTGCATTACCACAGAATGCTATTCGGCCTCGGAGGATGAATTCTGTCAGTTTACAACCACGGGGGCAGCAGTGGAGGACAGTAGGCCAAGTGGAGTTAGCCAGGGACTTAAAGATCAATCTGTCACAGTCAAATTGCTAAGCGGGCACATGAGATGTTCTCACCACACCAGATGATACGATTTAAGGTGATAGTGATGTTAACTGGCCTTATTTAATTATTGCCCATTATATTCAGGAATCTGAATGCACCCCATAAATCGATATTATTATATGTTTGTGAGGTTCCAATTAAAGTAAACAATTTTTAAAAAATTAAAGAGGGTGAAATGATCAAGAGTCAAGTGAGAATCTTTGGGTTGGCTTCTCAGCAAAGGAAGTAACTTTGATCTGACCAAATGGGAAAACGTAGCTAACCGAGGAGGGTAGGACAGATATCTTTCTCAAGAGAACAGCCAAAAAACTTGGAGGTGCAAGAATATGTCACCAGCTTTTACACCGCGATAAACGTGTCACACAGACAGTGACAGCCAAGGGGAACACGTTTTCACACATGATGTGTCAGAATCCTGGAACTATCCCTACACATACTCAGAAGAGGGAGAACAGATTAAGGTCAGAAAGAGCAGTGACCCGTTAGGGCTCAGAATCATGCCAAGCTCTATGATTGTCAATGTGGGTGCGAAGTTTTATACAAAGATGAAAAATAATTTTGGCAAAACACATGATTAAAATTTGTAAGATCAGAAGGGACGAAGAGACATGGATTTGTAAATGCTGGGATGTGTGTGGGTGTGGGTATGTTTGGAGGGAGGGTTGGACGAAGAGACACGGATTTGTAGTTGCTGGGATGTGTGTGGGTGTGGGCATGTTTGGAGGGAGGGTTGGACGAAGAGACACGGATTTGTAGTTGCTGGGATGTGTGTGGGTGTGGGTATGTTTGGAGGGAGGGTTGGACGAAGAGACATGGATTTGTAGTTGCTGGGATATGTGTGGGTGTGGGTATGTTTGGAGGGAGGGTTGGACAAAGAGACACGGATTTGTAGTTGCTGGGATGTGTGTGGGTGTGGGTATGTTTGGAGGGAGGGTTGGACTAGGGGTTGGGGAAAAGCAGTGAGGGAACATTTGCTTATTGTCTAGTATTGCAGGTAGTACCAGAGATTCAAATATTTAAAAATGTGTAGATAATTCATAATGGGATATAATTGGTATGCATAATTTATAAGTGGCTGAGAAATTTTCAGTGCTATCACTTTAGTAAAATGAGGCACAAATGTTACAATAACAGGAGAATAACCAACAGTAGCATTTGATAACATAAAATCGTGCTTCTTTTGTATAGTAAATCCCTCTGTAAAAAGACAAGCCTTCTTAAAAAGAGCAAAAATTAGTATTTATAGCCTTTTGTGTAAAATGCTCAAAGAGAACACTATTTGCAAATAAGATATGGGCAAAGCTTTATCACAGCAATGAAAACCAAAATATGCTGTTAGAAATGAGAGTCTTTTTCCTTTGAATGTTCTCAATAGATTTTACTAGTACACAGGGAAGCTATTGATTATTTGAACTTACAGATTTATTCATTTCTTACTTGTTTTATGATTTTCTAGTTGTTTATTCTAAATAATTGTATTGCTGTGTAGTTTTTGTGCAAAAATAATTAAAATGTAAACTTTAATATAGGATACAGTAGAAGGTGGGTAGTTAAATAAGTTATGGCTTTAAAAACACTTCATAGCACTCAAGAACACATATCTGATACTGTCCTAAGGTAGTTTTTCTTTGTGAAATTTTGCAGGGAAGAATACAGAACAGATGTGCTTCTATTTTTTATTCTTATGTGTTAGTAAGCACAACTTTAATATATGGAAAATTATATTTTTGAAAGATGTATTTCTACATAGTGACAATGTTATACAATGAACTTTATTTTCCTAGATGCTAAATACAGATTAATATTTTTACTCAACAAAGTAATCTTATATATGGAATTGAGGGAACTCTTCTGAGTTTCACTAAATCAGGATCCTGAATGCTGACTTTTGTACTATATTAGCAAAGTTTGAATAAAAAGTTCAAACGTGTAGAAATTGTTTCTTTCAAAAGCTCTAAAATATTTTAGAGATAGATCTGTTGAGTGTTCTATCAAAGTGAATTTATGTTAATGGCCCTCTGTCCAGTAGAACTATATTCCTAGAAATATATGAATAAAGCGTATTCCAGTTGCTCATAAATTTCAGTGCACAGAAGAATGCATTGGATAGCTTATTAAAACATAAATTGCAGAGCCCAGGCTGAGTTTTGAACTCAGTAGATCTGGGCGAGGGTCCAAGAATTTGCTTCTCTAACAAATTCCCAGGTGGAGCTAAGGATGCTAGTCTAGCAAACCGCTTTGAGAACTAGAGGTGTTAATTTTGAGACTAGGAAAGGTTTTCAGATGCGCCTCCTTAGACGCTAATGTTGTAGAAAAACTAATCTCAAACCAAATGGTGAACTTTTGGCACAGAGGAATCCAGAGGCAACTTTCTTGATCTGATGCTGGTGGGTGGGGGACCGTCAAAGAGTCCAAATCACCAGCCACAAGTCAGCTTTGAGTTCAGTTTAAATACAGTTTGCACGCAGGATGTACAAGGTTGATGGCAGGTTATGACATGATTGGTTCCATGAATTCCATTAAGACACATATTGTCAGGCAAGCTAATTCTAAATAGATGTACTTAAAAGGAACTGTTTACCACAGTAGGAACATCCTGGGGATGAGGGGAGGGGATTCTAGTGGAGCAAGCAAAGTTACAGGTATACTTAACTGGCTCACTTTGTGCCAAACAGAGTCCTTAAACCAATATGGAAACAATAGGTATTCTTTGCACTAAGGAAAACACAAGCTGGACACAGTTAAACTGACCCAGCGTATTATCAGAAGAAAAGCAGCTGGATTCAGACAGTCAACGCTGACTGAATTTAGCAGGATGATAACATGGCAAGGCCAGGAGCACAGACAGAAGCCACGGTTTTTGCTATCACATGCCTAAAAGTTTGCTATTCTATAACTATGCCTTTACTGTCTTTGCAACTGTACCCTTACAGTAACACGTTACCTGGGTGAGTTACACACAGCCGTCCAAGCTAGAGCACAATAACCCACGGCTGATCCCTCACCACTAGAGGAGTAACTGCTCAGGTTTCTGGGCTTTGTTCCCTGCCTCCCGGTTCCCACGGGGCAGTGCTGCGGACTGGCATTTACTTACAGGTTTCAGTTTTGTTTCATGGGAGATTCATTAATTAACTGTTAATTCTAAGCTAGAACGTCTGCCTGCCCTCCGGGAGGGGGGAGTTCCCATCCTGTGAATAGGAAGGAGGCAACTTTGCCTCCGAATCTGTCCTGTGTCCTCTTTCAAGGGAGACCCTTGTCTGTAACCTCTGAGGCTGCTGTGGCCACATCTGTGCAGGACCCTTTGCTCTGAAGCCTCAGGACCAACTGAGACATGAATATAACCAGGGAAAATTGATTCCCGGTGATGGGTACAATGGATGTGTTAAAATGCCAGCAGTTTTAGAT
The DNA here is from genome assembly GCA_004027455.1 of Hydrochoerus hydrochaeris. NCBI lineage: Eukaryota > Metazoa > Chordata > Mammalia > Rodentia > Hydrochaeridae > Hydrochoerus > Hydrochoerus hydrochaeris. The sequence continues at coordinate 163,187 of PVLA01003539.1, read as the reverse complement.
TCCTAAGTAAGTGTGTCTTCTATGTATTGTTTTGTTCATTTCCCCATGTATCAATGGTGTGTCAACAATTTCATGGCCATAGCATGGAGCTTCTCAGGCAGCATTGGGCACCGATCCCCTTTCCCCAGGACAGGATATTGGGGGGTAGAAAGAGAAATGGTTTTCCAGGTCACCTAATGGGGAACCCCCTCCAGTGGTCACTTGCTTATCTTGGTGCCAATCCTTATTTAATTCCCATGAGCCCAGTTTCCTGTTTGTAGAATCAGGATACTGTCCAAATGCTACTGTTGAGGATAAAAATGAGGTTCACACTGTGCTGTGTGCAGTGCCAACTGTGTAACAGGTATTCATGCCCTGCAGTTAGGCTGAGTGTCAGATGCAGGACAGGGACAGATGGAGTGCTCTGCTGTGTGCAAACAAACACAGAGACCCATTCCATACCCAGCTTAGGTGGGTGATCCACGCTGCTCAATGCAGACAGTGCCATTCCTGAAAGACCCTGCCAGGCAACATGGTGCCATGGCATTGTTTTTGGTGGTGAAGCATGTTGGGAGTTTAAATCCATCCAAAGTCTATGTAGGAAGCAGCTGCTGGCCAGGCACAGGGGAGCTCCTTGGTCAGGGGCCACCCATCCTGCCACTGAGCACACAGGTGACAGAGAAGGTAGGAAAATACAGTTGCCTGTGGTGAGCGCCTGGCTCAGGAGCGTGATTCCAAGTACTTGCTTATTCTATTGATGCTGAAGTTGTCAACATCTAGATTTAAGGAATTACACTGGAACACCAACCGTTTCATCCAACATAGAGCATAGACATCACAGAGCTATCGATCCAGGCAGCCAAGCTGAAAGTGGTTTTAACTACAGAACCGAAGAGAGAGCAACCGGAATTCAACTATAAGATGATTCAATATTGAAGGAAGGTGAACTCACCAAAGTGTATTTAGCAAGTGAACAAGTGATACCTGCGATACTGTAATTCAGTGAATGTGAGCATGGGGTCTTTGTGTGTGCCCATTTGTCTGCTCACTGTGAGGATGTTTCTGAGGCTGCTTTTCTCTTTTAGTAATCGTGGATGAGTTCATTGTCACCTCTGTGTGTCTTGTGTGTGTACCGGCACTGGGATGCGTGTGCCATAACATACTTGTCTTCAGGGATTTACTGTCACTAGGAAAGTAGAGGAAGGTAATGTCTGATAAAGTCTAACAAGGCCAGGATTGGGTCATCATTGCTATCTGCATAAAAGTTGGCTTGAATCTTGTGTTTTTGTTAAGGCCCCACATTACGAAATGAGAAACAGTTTTTACTCTTTTTTCCTTATTAAGCTTGAGCTTGGCAGAGCCCTTTAATCCTTCCTCATTGTTAAAGTTGTGTAACACAGTGAAGATGGATGATGGATTGAGTAAGCACTCAATAAACATTGACTCTATTGATTCTTTACTTTAACCTTTCATGTCTTTACATACCATTAATAAGAGTCTTTTTTAATAAGCACAAGTGGCCTCTCAGAAAACTCTAAGGTTATAATAACTACTATTTATTGAGTGCACATTTTTTATTGTATACACTCTGCTAAGCACTTAATTTACCTTTCTTTGATTTTACAATTCAGTGCTAAGGCTACATATTACTTTTGTGCTCACTTTATGGATAATTAGAAGATCACAGTGTGTGTGATTTGACACAGGCTGCGTAGCTAGGGAGAGGGAGGCCGGCTGAAGGGTGCCTAGCTTATTTAGGATGAGGGGCCTTTGACCCACATTTTTAAAATGTTTGTCTAGTGATTCTGTCCCTGTCCCTCTTCAGCGAGAAAAATCAGTCTTCTATTAATACCCCACTTAGTCTACTCATCCGTTACCTCAATAATCGTTTTTAAAATCTCTGCTGAATGGTGGCCATTATTCTCTGAATAATGGATGATCCCTGCTCTGGAAAAAAAAAAATCCAAAGCAACTCAAGAGACATTTATTGAAATCCTCCTAAGTTCTGGCACTGGAATGCCGTTCACCTGCTGGGAAGGTGCACAGGAGTGTGCGGGGGGCTGGACCACAGGCAAGCGCGCGATTCCCTTGGAACAGGGCAGGAAGAGTAAAGAAATGGATGGGTCAGCAGCTGAGCCTGCTGCGTGCCACCGGTCCCACCCAGGAGTGCTTCATGTTAACAGGGGCCCCCAGACTCGGACCCCAGGGAATCTGCAGCCAGTGTAGGGAGTGTAGGTGCTAAACATGGAGGAACACATTTTGAATGGGACTGTGACATCAAAAATCAGTCATTTCCAGGAACAGTGTACACTTTGGCCTGATTAGGGGGAAAATGTATATTTTCAGAAGAATGAGAAGAAAGTGAAGTGGGGAAAGTTATTTAGATTCAACTGATGAGAGGCTTTAAATATCAGGGTAAAATAGGTTCTTCATTTACATGTAGTTAACTGGAGGAAAGAAAAAATATAACACCCCAAATTCCTGCTCCTTAGAAACCCTGGGGATTCATAACATACTAATTGACACTTGAGATGGGAGGAAAGAATCCTAAGAGCACCGCGTTTAAAGTAAGCACACTTTCTGAGAAACCTCTGTGTGATCTGACCTTGAGATTGGATAGTTCATTTCAGAGTCTCCCCCACCGTAACAAAAATGCAGCTGTAGTCTGCTGAATTCCTAAGACTGGAGGAAAGTCTCCTACACTTGGATTAAATTAGGAGAATGAAATAGGAATAGGTTCTTTTAAAGTGATGTGTCTTGTTCTTAAAAGCTTGACTTCCCCTTGGCAGGAGAACTGGGTAGGGGAGAGGGGAGAACTGTGGGAGGAGGAGAGTTGGGCTGCAGAAAAGCACAGAAGCATCCCCAAGCACCCCGTTCTACATTGTAGTTGTTCTCAATTTGAATGCTGTAAGACTTTTTCTGAGCTGAAGCTTTTGTGTCCCAAAGACACTGATTCACTATTCAAAGAAGCCCATATAAACATAACCTCTTCAGCAAATGCCAAGTTGTCTTGTCCGCATCTGAATGAAAATGAGACTTAATGATGACACAATGTCTGGGGAACTTGGTATCCTGTGATCTAATTGCTTTGTCTGTGCCTACGGAAATCTTCAGGATGGCGCTCCTTCTCAGTGATTCATGACTGTTTGGGAATGACGTTCAATCTGATTTTGCAAAAGGCAATGTTCTTATTTTCATCATGGTAACTCAGATCTCTGCTAAAATCTCTGCATTTGTCACATCAGGTTGAGTTTGTTTGTGTCTTCCCTGAGAAATGAGCAAAGTTATTATAAATGAGCCTAGTCTGACCCTGTATTTCACAGGACACAAGCACATTTCCGAGGTGTCATAGCAGGTAGTCTTTTCTGTATTGCCAAAGGGTATCCGTGTAATTATCACATTCTTCATTCTGGGAAGCGGACCCCAGCTCTGCCCCTTTGTTCTTGACCTCTTGCTGCATGTGGAGAATGCAGACATTTCCGAGGTTGCTTCCAGACCTTAGAAGCATGATTACCCCGTCCTTAAAGAGCACTTTGAGCTGTCATGGATTCCACTGCCTTTTTCTTCTGTTCTTTGGAAGATCCTGTGTGGTGCAGTCATAGCTTTATCTACATGGGCAAGTGGGTAGGGCTGTAGCTAGTGGTGGAATGCTTATTGCCATGGACACATCCTGTGTTTGATCCCCAGCAGCACAAAAATGAATAAGGGCAAGAAATGATCACATTTTCCAGAGTTTCTCTTTACACAGGGATACATAAGTAGATCGTCCGTGCTTGGTCAAGCGGTTGACCTTCCCTGGGAGGATTCGGACAGAGATCAGCTAGCTTCCCAACAGTGAGGGAAGCTCGTCCTTGAAATCCTAGCTGGCCTAATTTTTACTTGGAAGAAAATATATTAATTTAAAAGATTTAGGAAAAAAACTGTATCCTAAAGATTTCAACAAAGAGCATTATTTATGCTTTTCTTCTACATTAAAAACAAATTCTTAAAGTGAATTACAGTTTGGGCAAAGATAAATCATGGAAGCTAATGCTGTAACAGGCCATCTAATGGGACAGAAAATATTCATAAGATATTGTTACACTTCAAAACCATGCCAAAATATAGCTTAATGTTCTGATGTATATTTGCATCAATATCAAAAAGGAAATGTTGGTAATAGTGACAACCACTGAACATTTTGTTATTATTTTGGTTCTTTGCTATTTCTATTTTCTAGAAATATATTTTCCTTATTTAATTAAACAGTGCCAAAGACAGATGCTTTCCATAAACAATCTCAATTTTTAAGTATTCTGGAACCATTTTAATAATTACTAACACTGTAGAAGTAGGTTAATTCCATAATACTTGTACTGTTACATCTTGATGATGGAGTACATTAATGGCAGAAAACAGACTGAAAATATCTATTTGTAGTTTTTAACAAAAGCTATCTGGCAGAATTTGGCTTAAACGAATCACCAAGCCTCTATTAAATCAGATTTTATATGTGTGATTCTGACAAATGTTTTTCAAACAGGCCCCCAACCATTTTCATATGTAGCTCCAGCTTTGGAATCGCTACTCTAAACAAAGCTTTAACAAAATATTTTTAATTCCTATCAATTTTATTTTTACATGATCTAAACTTTTGTGCTTTTCTACTCTTCTTCCTTCAAGATAAATGCTTCTTAATTTAAATCTTGCATGTAATTATCAATACTAATTGAATTTATGAGGAAATATAGCATTGGTACCTTACCATATTATATGCTTCCTTAACCAGGTGATACTCTAACAATAAACCCACTATAAACTAGTAGTAAGACCTGTAGTATTAGATAGCATCAGATTTCTCATTACAGCTATAACTGTTCCTACTTTATTGTAATAACTGAGAGTTATTGATGGCATTAAATATGGTCGTATGTATATATGTATGTATGTTTGCATGCATATATGTATGCATGAAATAACCCCAAATTGTCAATATATCTCATACTTGATAATGGGTGATGACCTATCTGGTAGTAGAAAGTTCTAGAAGTAATACGCTTAAGTGACTGTGTAATCAAATGAATATTAAGTAGTCTGTTGTGATTAAAACAAAACACATAACTATATTCATAACACCAAACAAGAGAAGTGACCACCTCTCTGGGTTACTCGTTCTCTAGACGAAGCCAGTTGGATGCCAGCCGCTCTGTACTCAGTTGTACAAAGACGGTGCACTCGCCCTCAAATGTCTGATGGGCCAGGACATCCATTCTGTCTGTTCCCACCTCCGTGTGTGTGATTTGCTGCGTGTGCACAGTAGCCAGAGTGCCAGTGTCCCCAGGCCTACAGTGGCTGCTCCCACCAGATTTCCTGGGTTTTCATGGTCCAGCATCTGGGCTCACCGGAAACACCTGTTTTAAAGGGAAACCTAGGGCTGGGGATTTAGCTCAGCAGCATAAGGGCCTGCCTTGCAAGTGCGCAGTCATGAGTTCATGAGTTCGATCCCCAGTACCAAAAAAAAAAAAAAAAAATGAAACCTAAATGTCAATGTCTTCCTATTCATCTTCTTGGGGTTTTTTTGATTTTTAAAACTATGAACAATAATCAACTGTACTTGATTTCTATTACCACACTGATTTTCTTCTTAGTAGCAGAAAGAAAAGGCTTTGGGACATCCTGACCACCCCTTGTGTCATGGGACTGCGAAAAGCTCACCAGAGACTGAAAGAGCTCACAGAGGAGCCACGTGTGTCTCTCTTCTATAACCCTGAACATCCAGGAGGTCACTGATAGCTCACGCATAGGGCCTTCTCTTTGTCTTCTCTTTGATTTTAACTTATCACTTATGTCCTCACCTTGGGAATCTCAAAAGTATTCGGGCAGTGTTTTTAATGAATCATAAAAGACAGTTCAAAACAGAGCGTATGAGATAATATTGAAATTTTTGGGTCATTCCTAGGGGTCCTTGAAGCCATGAGGTGAAGTGACCTGTCCTACCCACGCTTTGGTGCCTGTCTTTCCTTTACACTATGATGGATTCTCTAGTCTCTCACTACCCAAGGAAGAAGAGCGGATGCTTAGATTTTCCAAATTTTAGCTACAAGATCAAACCTTTATACTCTGTTCAGTGCTCTTACGCCCATCTTCTTTAAGCTGAACCTCATTTGAGTAGCTTTTAATAACTGAGATTGTGCCCCTAGCATGCTGTCTCTTCATTGATTTTGCAAAGTGCATGCACAAAGTCTAATGCATAAATACTAGCTGATGAAAACCATTTTCTGCAAGATTTACAGTCATCACCGTTCATTGGTCTAGGGACAAGAATAGAAAGAGTAAGTACCTAACAGCAATTCAAACCACTGTATTTGAAAAGCCTGGCTTTGTGGGGGAATGAAATGGAACACTTTACCTGGTGTAGTAGCATTTGTTAAAAATAACTTCTGAGTTTATTCCCTTTTCACTTAGAATGTTATATAAGAACAACCTAAGGAGAGAGTAGGCTTTATGTCAAAAAGCTAATTCATTTCAAAGATAAAATTTGAAAGGCAACAGAAAATTTATCTTAATGCCTGTATATTGTGTTTGGGTGCAAAAATTGGAATAGTTTATATACCAAGCTCTTTTAATTATGCAAAAGCTATGTTGCAAAATAAGTGTAATTGTTTGTAAGTGCAGAGCAACTAAAAGACATTTTAAACCTATAATTCCAGGACAGATGATGCTGCCACCTAATTGCACTTTAAAACTAGTTTTTCTCATCTCCCTATCTGGTTTTAAATAGGACTTCCCCACATCCAATCAGTTTCATTATTTAAAAATCTACTCAGCAGAACATCTCTACTCCTATTCCCCACGCACCTCCACTCGCAATTACCATGCTTGTAAAGAACATTTTAACAGCTCTGAAATCAGATTTGACTCCTGGATTCTCACATCAATACTGGGAAGAATTTTTACAATTGTAGAATTCATGAAACAATCCAGGATATTTAGCCATGTTTTCAGCAGCATTTTCATCATATTTTATTTTCCTGATTTCTAACTGGCATTCCTGAGAAACTAGAAGACTAAGACTCCAGACCAGAGATTTTGCTGGTGATCTCTGGCCAGAGACACTGTTCTACTTTGTCACCTACTTTTCCTTCCAGGGTCTCAGCCTGGGTCTCAGCAAACTGCTGCAAGTATGGTAGAGAACTGTCCACTCCACGCTTTGAAGGATGTTGTTTAATCTCCTCCTGATCCCATGCAAGAAAGAGAGCAATTTCATGGAAAGACCCACTGGCCCCAAGGTCATTGGCCAGTCTTGCATGGTTTCTTGTAGGTGGTCAGCTGGCCCTCAGCAGGCTCTGAAATGAGTCAGAGCAGAGCATCACTGCAGTCATCTCCAGCAGCGATGGTGACTTGTAGAGTTTTCAGTGATATAAAGAGCCCGCTGTGGCACGGGGGCCATAGGACGGCCACCTCTGGCCTAGGCTGAAGCTGTGTCTGTTACTCTATGTTCTGTGCCACCTCACAGGTGAATCTTGGTGCCACAGAGTAAGACAGACATCTTATACTGAGCATCCTGTGAGAAAACAGGAACCCAAAGGCCCAGCACTACATAACACTCCCCAAATTCAATGACAGCCCCCATTCCAGCACTCAGCTACCTTCCACAAAAGAAATGTTCATTGCATGAAACCTGATATGCAAGTTAATTCTGCTTATCACCAAGGTGAGACTCTAACCTCCTCATTTTTTATTCTGCTCAGTCTAAGGCAGGTAAGGAACTGAGAAGCAAGCGGGTTGCTTTTAAAATTTAAATGGCTGTGTGTGTGTGTCTGTGTGTGTGTGTGTGTGTGTGCCTTTTTCCCACCAGAAGCCAGGCAGCACATGAAAACATTACAGCACCAAGCTCGCCCACCAAATTTGGAAAACACAAGGAGATCTGCAGTACCTAGAGCAATTGTCCTGGGGAAATTCACACACACTGAATTAGTCTGTAGTAGTGAACAGACCTGTCTTGCTGCGGTCAGTCATGAAACAGGAAGTTCAGGTCACTTGGAGGAAGAAGAAGGTAGAAACCATGAAGATTCAGTCTTGGTTTCGCAGCTCACTCCTCAATCCTTGCCAGGTTCCTCCATCTGATCTGTGAAACTCCTTTGGAAGAAATTCCCTGTTAAAACATGACCCGTGGCACAATTCGTCTCATCTTCTTAGGGGACATTCCCAGAACTCTGTGATGCTTTCTCATAAAGTGGAAATTGGACCTCGCCTGCCTTGCTTTATGGCAGAACTTAACACTTGCCAGGTCGCCATCTTCACCTCCTGATCTCAGCTCCCCTCTTTGCCTTAGTGTTCAGTCCATGCCTGTGAAATATTTACAGTGCTCCAGTGCCTCAAGCCTGAAGCCCTGTGGTAACATTCTGCACTGGCTGGGATAGTCAGGGGTCTCTCTTTGAACAGGCAGATCTTCATGACCTTGGATTTGTACTGCTCTTGAGTCTGTATGGGGACAGATTTCCAGATATCTGAATGGTTTCTTCCTAACTTCTTTTTAGAAAGTCGCCTCTCTTCTGAGCCCTCAGCCCAAATACTTGATGTACTGCTCTAATTATTGTTTTTCTAAGATTCTCCCTAATCATAAAGTTATTTTGCTCACTCTTATTTCCACAAATTGGTGCCTCCCAAACCTCATTTGATCATAGGAAGGGCTTTGAAGAGGTGATCAGATCATGGTGGTGCTGTGCTCATGGGCAAATCCATCCACCGATAGTTTTAAGGCCAGATGTACTGTTGAGAAGCAAGGCTTGACCAGAAGACATGGCCCTTGGGGTGTGGCTTAGAAGGGTTCCCGCCTCCCTTCCTCTTCCCTTTGCACTCTGCTTCCGGGCTTCCCTGAGGGGAGCAGTTCTCCTGTGCCAGACCCCTAAGCCCTTCCACACTGCAGCTTCCACCTGGAGCCCGCTAAGAGTGCAAGGACTGAAAGTGGAGGGTGCAGGTATTGTGTCTCAGCAATAAAGAAAGTGGCCAGGACACTCAGACACCTTGCACCCCATTCAGTGTTTCCCATCCCCAGCAAGATATGGCTTCATTTTCAGTTCTGTGCTGACAGACTGCTGTTCTCTTTGTACCCCAAACCCTGGAGGCTCTGGAGTCCTCTGTCCTTGTGCCCCTGGTGCTTCCTCTGCACTTTAGCATCATTCTCAGATGAGTCATTGTGAGTGCACTGTCTGCTTGTATCCTGAGGGGCCCCAACCCTTTCCTTTCCTTAGCTCTGAATTTCCCAGGCTTGGAGTGCTACTTTTTTTTTTTTTTTTGGTACTGGGGATTGAACTCATGACCTCACGCTTGCCAGGCAGGCACTTAAGCCACTGAGCTAAATCCCCAGCCCTGGAGTGCTACTCTTATTTGCCTTGTATTTGCCAGGGAGAACCAGTTCCTGAGTTTAGAAGCAAAAATAAATCTAATCTTTCTGGTGTATGATATCTCATAATGTACTTACCTATGCAAATGTTTCTCTTAGTCTACTGTTTTGCATAGTAAAACTCATCCTATGACTCTCATATTGTAAGTTTTCAGAAACATTTGCTTTATTCCGAAAACATTTTAAATTATCAGTATTCCTTTTGAAAACTCTCAGAAGTGAGCCTGAGACATCAGGTAGGGTTTGATTTGCACAGAGAGAAATGAGATTATTACTTTCTTTGTTTCGTTCATTGCTTGGGTTCTGTTGCCTAATATTTCATTAGCTCCTTTTGACAACATGCACACAATAGACCAGTGGTGAGCCTGTAGTAGCTCACTTCCCATAGCTTGTCTCAATTGTTTCATAATTTTTCACATGATTTGGTGTCAAAATGAGTTTTCCCCATCCAGTGTGGTTACGGTTGACACTTTGAAAAGATTGATTGCTATTTTTGAAGCTACAATGATATACAATGACAAGACTGAGACAATGTGGTCCAGACAGATTCTTACAGTCTCCTCTAATTGATGACATATTTCCTGAGATTACTTGCTTTCATCAGATCTGCACTGTTTAAAAATTGAACTTGAAGTCAGAGGTGCACTGCCGTGGTGTCATACTGAGTGTGAGTTCTGTCAACAATCAGTCGTCCCCATTGTATGATCACAGAAAAGGTGGTCTCTATTGTTTAAGTGTAGAAATTTAGCAGGGCTCCATTAACAGACATGAAGATAGCTAATGCTTCTTTTCAGTTCTAAAGCCTTTCACTCTGTACCAAGCTGCTGCTCTGCATACATCTCCACTTACATTGTTTTTATCAGAATACAGAAGCATCCAATTTCGTGGTTCGATGAATTATTCTTCAGAAAGCATTAAAATCCCTTGTGGAGCAAGGGTCAGTATGGAGTTGTGGACAGGGTTCTTAGGCTGACTCTGCATCAAGTATGAATTGATGATTTAAAGACGGGAAGTAAACACTTAAATGTCCATACTAACCCCACACTTTGGGGTAGTAATGTATTTGTCCTGGGCTTCAGTTTCCTCATTCATTTTGCATGACACAGTGGTTTTATTCCAAACACTGAACAGTGCCTGGAAAGAAAGTTTCTCAATGTTCTTTTGGTAGATGAATGAGTGATGATCAAGGCAGCTAGATGGAGTAACCTTGTGTCTTAACTAATTGGGGTACTTTGAAGGATTGGCAAGGCTTATACATGTTCTAAAAATCTTAACATCAATGTATAAGATATTAAGTTTTCATTCTGCATTAGGAATGCGGCACTGATGTTAAAGCTAAATAGCAACCAAAAGCCAGTGTGACATACCTGACAAAATCAATGAAAAAAATGTAAATGTCAGAAGAGGTTTAGGAATATTGCAAAAAAACAAAAAGCTTGAAGTGACAACTTACTTTCATTCACTGAAATTGAGCAAGGTATGATATAATGACTTTTTAACAAATAAATGAAATTTTTGGTTAAAAACAGTCATGCATATACTTCACTGTTCAGGCTAGTAAGGGGAAATAACATCAGTAAAAGCTGTGAAAGCTAGTGAAATATGTAAGGTCAATGAGAAACAAAATATTGAGGTGATATGCTTAAGCTTTATCAATCTTCCAACAGTTGAAAGAGTGATTTTTGTAATGTTAATAAACTTGATATAAACTAATAGTTTATGTGCTTTACAGGAAATGTTCACTTTAGTGAGGAAGAATAGACAACTATTTAGACTTAGCTTAATATTTAAAACGTTAAACACATTTAAATCACATTTATGCTTGTGAAGATAGGCACTCATATATTTGCTGAGAGCTGTAGGGAGATTAATTTGTTACTGACAGTTACATCTGAATCTTACCCATCTTGTATTTTACCACCCGAGCTAAAATTTCTTCAACATTTTATTTTTGTAAACCCTCATAGTCCTCCTCAATAACCCTTTAATGGTATAGATAGCCAAGTTATTTAGAAATATTACAGGCAGTCAGATGGGGCTGGACCCTCTGGAGGTCAGTGCAGAAGACAGCTGTGGGTGGAGGAGCGTTGGTGAAGGTCAGGCCTCAGGACAGAGAGGGGACACCTACACCCACGTGCTTCCCTAGGCATGAGCGGCAGTGATTGATAAATAGGCATCAATTGGTGCAGACCCAGAACCTCATAACCTATTCCCATACAATCTTTGTTCGTCCCACATATGTGAGCTCTGTGACTTGCTTCTCTAGGTTGATCCCCATTTAATCAATATTACCTAAGCAACTATACTTGTGATCTTAATTAGTTGACTACAGTTTTGTCTCCGTTTGAATCTGCCTCACCTCGTGGCTTCACTCAATAAAAGACCCTTGAGAAATGGGGTCAGTGGGCATCCCACTTTCCAGGCCCTTTCTGTCCCTCTTAAGCAAAAGCTTTCATTCCCTCAGTAAATTCTTCCCACTGTTCATCTCTATTGTTCCTAAAATTCATTCCTCAATTTTAGAGAACAGGAACGTGGCATTTCAGATATCTAGCAGGTCAGAAGTTATATTTCCCTTATATTATTTGGAGGTCCATATATCATCCCCTGCATCACTTTGACTGTTCTATTTTACATACAGTATCTTGGAGTCACTGTGAAGACACATTATTTAATGTATCTAAAATACCTAAGGCAAGGGGCAGGGGCCGAATACAAATGTATGTCAGCTCCTTTTTTTCTTAACCTAATGTGAAGTAAGGAAGCCTTATGAGTGTTTAAGGATTTGCATCGTATAATGCACTTTCATGCAAGGCACTGAGTGAAGAAGCTTCCGATCTCCACTTCATGGAAGAAAAACTCAGAAAATGGAAGCAAACCCGTGGGGTCACACGGCTGGGCAGAGCACTGAGGACTGCACCCTGGATGCCACAGCGCTGGGTCTTCTTGTCCCCATTGTGTTTATGGATGCAGCTTCCAGTAGGACTTTGTCTTGTTTGAACCAGCAAACAATCTACTGCTGTTTATAGCTGCAGAGTATGTGGTCAAGGAAAACTTTGTTTTAGAGGGAAGAGGTAAAAGATTTGTCTTGTGTGCTTAAAAAGCACTAATCTTTAATTTGTTCACTGAAAATAGGAGTACCACCATTTCCATGCCAAATAATCTTCTCTTGTAACCATTAACTCCTTTAACGTGCATATTTTTACAACTATAGATTTGTAATAAGAATACTTTTACCAAATGCAAAAACATTGACCATAAAGGAGTAACAGAGACAAAACAAAGTTTCCTTCTCTTCTAACTCAAAATGAGCATGACTAGAAGTTCAATCAAAAGCTCTCTGCCACTACCCAGGTCCCCTAAATCCAGCAGTGTTGAACTGTAGGTTCCAAGATCAAAGGAAGAAGCTTTGAAGAGTGGGTGCTGCACGGGAAAGGAGAGTTTCCTAACGGAGGACTGATCAATGGAACAGAGAGACCTTGCTAGAGCACATGGGAGGGTCACAGGGAAGGAGCAGACGATTCCAGTGAAACCTTAAGGCTCCATTTACCCTCTGCAGCCCCAGGTCAGTGGGTTCAAGGCTTTGAGGGGGCGTTCTGCTCTCTCTTCTTTCCTGGTTTCCCTCCCACGAATGAGATTTGTAACAAGAGAGTCAGAGATGACTGCACTGGAGGAGCGTCCCATAGATAGCTGAGGGGACTTTGGGAGCCCCCTCACCCCCTGGTGCCTTGACCTGGAAGCCCTTGCTTCTGTACTTCCTAATATGCAGCATGCTGAGTGCCATATTTTGGGTGTTATTTTCTGAGCCTTAAGAGAGCAGAGTAGATACAGACTGTCTATGTTTAAGGCTGAAACTTTATGGAGAAAAGAACTTAATGGTTGGCAGAAGTGGTGGCACACACCCCTAATCCCAGCACTCTGGGAGGCTGAAACAAGAAGATTGCAAATGCAAGCCTAGTCCTAGAAATTTTGCAAGATTCCGTCTCAAAACAGGAGAGTGGGATATGGAAATGTAGCTCAGTGCGAAAGCTCTCCTGGGTTCAGTCCCCCATACCAATAATAATAATAGTGATAATAACAGCAGCAGCAACAACTAGTGTTGGTAAACAAAAATTCAGACAGTCCAAATACGTAACATGATTGCAGAACGTAGCGTATGCCTTCCCTTTTCATTCCTGCCATAGCTGTATGTCTGGATATTCTTTGGGTTGCAGTAAAACATTGCAGCCCTCTAGAAATGATCACCATTACAATAACCCAACAAAGGTAACAGCAGTGAGCGCAATTACAAAGTGCTTTCTAAGCCAAGCTGGCTCTTGGCAAACTCTGTTCAAGGCAGGGAAAAGTATTCTGTGGTTCATAAGCTCATGACCTGCCTGTCCCCAGGCTACACCCACACAGACTGTTGGCGCTCTGCGATACGCGTAACATGCCAGGCATTCAGAGTAACCATGGCATCCTGAAATTATCAGCGTAGGAATCACAGGCCTGTGTGTGCGCACAGGTCTAATCCATACCCTCACACCTATTTTCTAGTTTTTAAATTGTGTTGTAAATGAAAATTTAAGAGTCGTGTAAGCAAATTTCAAATTAAATAAAATTGCACAATTCTGTGTATTTATTGTTTCCAGTAGAAGCTTGCAGTATCATTGAATTATAGCATATCTATTACACAAATTCCTCCAATCAGAACACACCTATTTCTTATATCCCTTTATATCACTCACATACAAGATAATCAAAATACCATTACACAGAGAGGAAAAAAATCTACAGTTTTATTGAAGCCATTTTATTTCAATCTTTTTCTTCCTTTTAAAAATCAGCATGAACTGGAATACTAAGAAAATTTATTTCTGAATTAGAAGCAATAGTCTTTAAAGTGTTACAAGCAACTGAAACATAGATTGAGACCAGAACCAATATTTAATGTATATTTAAAAGTAATTTGTTACATATTCTTCTTAACTATTATAGATGCATTTTTGCTTGTGCATTCATATATATGTGCAATGAGATATTCAGAAAACTATATTTTTTATTTACACAGCACATGAAAATATCACATGGAATTTGGCATACCAGATATTTATGACTTGAGATTTCATAACTTTACAAGTAAAAGATAAAATTTGAAAATTGCTTATTGCATATTTGTAGAATCATCCCGAGCTTTTGCAATGAAATATTCTTACCTGCAGAAAAAATGCAGTTGTTGAATTTATTTTAACCTCTATCCATAAAGGGGATTCTGAAAAGATCTCAATCAAAATATCTCATTTTAATGTTCTGTGATATAGCCAAAGTAATTCCACCGCTGTTTCTTGTGCCACTCCATGTCTGTAACTAGAAACCCCAAAATATTAAGGGTAGCAAGAGTCTCCTGTTTTCTTTGTATGAAGACAAAGGCATAGCAGGTCCACAAACGTTCCTGGCTGGACACTCCCTTCCTACACTCTGCTTTCCCTTGTGTTCCTTCTCTCTGTCTCTCTCTGTCTCTGTCTCCCGCTATCTCTGTCTCTGTCTCCCGCTATCTCTGTCTCTGTCTCCTTCTATCTCTGTCTCTGTTCCTGTCTCTGTCTCCTGCTATCTCTGTCTCTGTCTCTGTCTCCCTCTGTCTCTGTCTCCCTCTATCTCTGTCTCCCTCTGTCTCTGTCTCCCTCTGTCTCTGTCCCTGTCTCTGTCTCCCTCTATCTCTGTCTCTGTCTCCCTCTATCTCTGTCTCTGTCTCCCTCTATCTCTGTCTCTGTCTCCCTCTGTCTCTGTCTCCCGCTATCTCTGCCTCTGTCTCTGTCTCCCTCTTTATCTTGCTGTCTCTCTCTGACTCTGTCTCTCTTTGTCTTTCTCTGTCTGTCTTTCTCCCTGTCTCTGTCTTTCTGCTTCCTCTGGCTATGGAACTTTTACAAATGTTCTGTCCCTCACACTTTTATTTCATATCTCATTTCAATAATTATTTTCTGATATTGGGATAAAATCTTTCCTATCCAGTGAAGTCTGCTTCTAAATATGTATTTTTCTTTTGTATAGTTCCGTAAGACAACATGTATGTATTTCCCTCAAAATACATATATATCTCAATTTTATAACTTATGATACCTCTTGATTAACCCCCTTTTCCCTACTCAAAGTACATTCCATGAAAATATGCAAGAAATTATGACATTCTAAGAAATGAGGTAAATGCATATTTCTTATATAACATGTAATACTAGCAATGCAGTTTATTATTATTAATCTTACCCTCTTTTAAGATTAATCTGCCTTCATAAATTTGGGATATATTCTTCACAGATCATGAACTGCCAAATGTTGGAAAATAAAAGGAACCATGAGTAACATGTATTTTCAACTAATTTACCTGTATTTGTTTGGTGCAAGTTGCTTGACATCCTCTAGCACAGGTATTGTTTATTTCCTGAAATATTTAGTAATTAGCATAAGACCCCAGGATTAAAGATAGGATACCTTTGGGATTTTCTAAACTAAAAGGCATCATCACTTGAAATTAAAATCATAATTAGAAATTATAAACCAGGCCTGGTGACACATACCCTGCAATCCCAGCACGATGGGAGGCTGAGGCAGGAAGTTCACAAGTCTGAGCCCAGTCTGGGCACTCAGCAACTTACTGAGACTCTGTCTTAAAATTTAAAAAAATAATTAATTAATTTTCCACAGGGCTGGGCTGGTATCTTAGTGCCCAGGCACTGGATTTGGTCCCCACCATTGCAAAATCAACACAAACTAAAAATTTGATAGTCGTATCTAGTATTATTTTCTTCACCTTTGGTACCTCTAGTTGGAGGAATTGTGACTTCTTGTCACGTATGAAAGGCCATCTCGGGAACACACACAGTCTCTGTCTTTGCACTTCTGGATGTGTCTCTTATTTGACTCACTTTGCCAGCACCCAACTTGCACAGAGCCGGACCCCCTGGCCCTCTGGTTAAGCAGAGAGCCTTCCCCAGCCCAAGTGTGCCTTCAGCTAGGACACCTTGTGCTTAGCTCTGGGTCCCAGACTTCCCCTGTCTGTGTGACACTTCCAGCCAGCTCTCCCCAGATCAAGGCCCTTTTTCTAAGTAGACTTTTAACAGAAAAATATCTGATCTAGCAATAAAATTTCTGCTCTCTTAAATTGTCCTGGGCACAGCCATGAGAGGAAAGAAAAAGGAGAGGTTGCTGGGAGAACTGGTTTCAGCACTCACGAACTCTGGGGGGTGGGCAGCCAATTCTGAGTTCCCACTGCAGAGCCACCCCTCCTGACTGTATGCATCCTCAAAGGTACTTGATTTGATTAGCATGATTCTCTGTTTTTCGAGCTCTGCATTCTTCCCCAGATATATTAAGTAATTTCAGCATAATCAATATTGACTTCACTAGTTAGAAGCAGGAAGGGCAAAAGCTAAGGGACATTAGTGCATGGAATCATTTGGCAACACTAGGATGTGGCGACTGAGGCAAAGTTGATCACTTCCTCCAGGACTTTTTAGGACTCTGATACTATTCAGTGCAGGTATTGATCACAAAGGCAAGATAATACAGCCACAGGTGTGGACAAGGGTCATATTGAAACAGCAAGCAGAATATTAAATTGTGTGTAGTATTTATTAGCTCTTCACATCACCAGGTTAAATCAATGAGGGATTGAAAATACTTGGAAAAATAATTGCATCCATACTGAACACGTGTAGATTTTTTGTCATATTCCCAAAACAATCCAGCTCAGCTACTTCCACGGCATTGGCATCTGTTGGATGTTATAAGCTCTCTGTGGATGGTTTGAAATATGCAGGAGGATGTGCATAGGTTATGTACAAATACTACACTGTTTCATAAAAGGCACTTGGGCAATGGCAGATTTTATTATTTCTGGAATTCCCAAGCTAATTTCTGAAGGATACAGAGGGAACTGTATTTTCTTCAAAGTACTGATGTACATTTTTCCCTTATGTCATATTTAGTAGAAAGATTAATAACAAAATTGATTTAATATTTAATATCTGAGTACTGTTGGGATAAATTTCTATCATCTGGTGAATTCTTTTATTCATAATAATAATTATTTAACAAAGAATACCAGACAAGTGATGTGTTCTTTAAAAGTGAAAGTGCCTTATTTCCTGGCAATTTACATAAGGTGAAATTATATAGCTTTGTAAAAGGCAAAACCCCCGTTTTGTTGGTTAATTTTGATTGTCAACTTGAATGGATTAACAAGAAAATTTGGAAAGCTTAATTTGTGATACAAAAAGAGCCTCTTGTAAAGTTGGGTCCAAAGGAGGTGAGATTGCTAAAGAAATTAGCACCATAACAAGCAACCAAGTATTTTGAACTGACCCAGATGAAAAGATGCCTTGCAGGCATCTCAGGAATCAGCAAGACCCTACCCGGCACCAATTCAAGGATGTGAAATGTAAGAATTTATTGGAAAAGAAAGTCCTGGGGATCTGAGAAGGGGCTGCCCAGGGCACCGATTCTAGGAATAGAATTCATTTTCCTGTACTTAGCCATACATGCACTCCACGGCTGCTGAGGGGAACCATGGTCCAAGGGGAGTCAGCTGCTTTTGTGCTAAAAACAGACCTTGGCATTGATCATGTGGTGCCAGTTTTCCAGGCATGCAGAGTTCAAGAGTTATGGAGCCATGGAGGCTTCCATGCAGATATCAAAGGAAAGCTTGGGGGGTCAGGCAAAAATGAGGAGCAATATGAGTGCTCTCCTGGGATCCCCTCAATATGACAGTGTGTGAATCTGTAGGCATAAGGCCAAGGCTTCAGTGGACACACTACAAAGTTTGAGATGACAGGAACATGGAAAGTTTGCCAAACAGGGCTAGTGCAAGACAGAGGTCATATGAGCTGCAAAAAACAAGACCATAGGGCTGGGCTGCCCACACCTTTTGGAACTCATATCTCATAACCATGTGTCACTAGTACAGGACATGGAGCTACAAGACTTAATGTTTGCCATACTTTGAGTTTTCATCTTGCTTTGGTCTTATTCTTTTCTTTAACCCTACTTCTCCCTTTTGGAATGGAAATATTTATCCTTTACTTTGGGAATGTGTAACTTGCTTTCTGTTTTGAATTTTAAAGAGCTTCACAATTACAAATTTGCCTTGAGTTTCAGAGGAAACTTTGAATTTAGACTTTTGAACAATTCTGAGACTGTTGAGAATTTGTGGAAAGGATTAGTACATTTTAGGTTCTATGTAAGATAGTTACATAATGTCAGATGAAATTAAGATTCCATTATTGGTTTTATTTGGAGCTTAACTATAGTTTGGGAAAATGTACTCAAGTGTCAAGTTGACATTCTGAACTTGTGCTAATTGATCTTGATTGACAATTTGACTGAATTAAGAGACTCTTAAGAGAGGTGCTTGGCAGGGAGAATCAAGGCATTTATAATTTCATAGCTCAATGACCTATTAGAAGGTGAGGCTTAGTGGAAAGAAGTGGGTCATGAGGATGTGACCTTTCTGACTATATCTGGTCCCTGATCCCTTCCTCTGGGGCTCCTTTTCCAACCCACTGGATTTTCCAACCATGATGACATTTCCAGACAGATGAGTTGAGCATCTGTCTTCTGCCACATCCTTCCCCATAGTATCTACCTTGGAGCCAGCCCACCGTGGACTAAACTGCTGAAACCATAAGTCATAATAAATCACTCCTCCTTGTTTGGTATTGAGTGTTTTGTCCCAGCAAGATTCCCCTGACAAATACATCCATGGTAAAATCTTTGTAGACATTGTTCTTACTAGAAGTTACAAATCATGATTATAAATTTAGAATGCCAGGCCCCTGGGCCTTGTTCCAGACCAATTAAATGAGGTTCGCTAAGGTTGGGTCAAGGCTGGAGTTTTTGAAAAATGTTCCTAAATAGTTCAGATGTTCAGCCAGTTTGGAGAACTCTATTTTAAAAATTCTTATACCCCAAGAATTCTAGAATGATTTCTAAGTCAAGAACAGTCCCAGTTTATGGATACCTTCTAGAATGAGGAAGAAGAAAACACTAACTCTGAAATCCTGTGCCTATATCTAAATTTCAGAATGTCACCCCCAAAGAATGCAAAAGTCCCCTTATGGAAACTGTTATTTCATCAATGTTAAATGCTGGAACCGAACAATAAAAGAACATGGTGAATAAGCAATCTTATTCATCATGCAAACTATTTACGGTGCAGGTTAGCATCTGAGAACGTCAGTGGAGGCATGCCCACACAAAATACGTAACTGCAGTAACAGAGAAGGCTGTTCTTGGAACTTCACTTTTGAAACTAAGCTGACAAAAAAGGACTGATTGTTGAGTAAAAATTGATCCTGGTAGTAGTACCCATGGAATACTTGCCAGAGAATTGGAGAGTTTAATTTGGGGACAGGAGGTAGGCAGGGAAAATTAAAAGGCTTATTTTCCAATATTATAAATAACCTAAAAGGTATTCTTTCACTGTAGAAGAAAAATAGTGATTCCCTCTCAGTGATTTGGGGGGTTTTCAAATGTCCTCCATTTTTGGTAGAAGATCCTTTTAAGAACAATATAATCCAGATATTAAAAATGATGAAGTTTGTCTGATAGAACATCAACATGAGGTATTTTGGCAGAATATTAATATCAAATTAATTATTCTTCTATTAAATATTATTTATTCAAGTTTAAACATAATAGATCACATGTGCTACACCAAACATTCTATACCCTTTTGAAGTGTTGCCCTTTTAAATATTGAGATGGACATGACTGGACCAGTGGGGTGGAGATGGTTTGGACCTAGGAACGAGATGTCTTCAAGACAACAGGAAAGGAGGTATTGCTTTGCATTCCACGTAAGAGGACAAAATGAAATAATGGCATTACAGGACAGTCTTCTGAGAGGTGCCACATGTCAATGAGTTTGTCTGCATAAGTCATCCACTGAGGAGGCTTTGAGTGGGTGGCCCTGTGATTTCCTGAGTGAGAGACATCTCGTTCCTTAGTGAGGGCTGTAACCCTAACCCTAACACAGAGCGGGGGGGATTTCTTTGTGTGTGTGTGTGTGTGTGTGTGTGTGAGAGAGAGAGAGAGAGACAGAGACAGAGACAGAGACCGAGACAGAGACAGAGACAGAGACAGAAACTGAACTGAACACTCTATACTGAGCTGCATTCCCAGCCCATGTTTTAGCATTTATTTTGACATAGGGTCATATTATGTTGCTAAGTTTCCCAGGATGAGTTCAAACTTATAATCCTCTTGCCTCAGCCTGCCAGAGTATTGAGATTATAGATGTGTGCTACCACACTTGGTTAACACAGAACTTTTAAATAATGGAAATGGTATTATTATGGTATTAATATAAATTTTGAAGGATCTCATCCCAAATAACATGACTTTTTATTTTAATCATTAGTTTAGTAAAAGAAAACAAACTAAAATAGGGAAGATATTTTAAAAAGAAGAGCTAGAAAAAACATTATAAAGAAAATTTTACAATAAACATGTCAGGATTAAGTCCTGCATTTTCTGAATAAATGTATAAATCTACCAAATGGTTCTATGTTCAATAACAGTACTTAACATTTTCCATTTTTGTTTCATAGTTGTAGCAATAATCATAAATTATTTTAATACTTTTTTCACGTGGTTTTCATTTCTTGGTGAAAATAAATTAGAATATTACTGGTGCTATTATTTTATTTCCCAAATAGAAATTATTTCCATTTTCAGGAGGTCAACATTATAAATTAATATTTTGCAAAAATTGAATAGACAGTTGGAAAAGTCAATCTGGTGGTATGTGGATATGCTTTTTATGATATCTTTCTGCAATTTGGAAGAAACTCAGTAAGTAGCATTACATTTTTTTAAAGGATCTTGTTATAGTTTGTGTCTAGGTGGCCACCCAAGCCTCATGTAGCCATGGAGGCAGTTGAATCTAGCATTTGTGATTGATTCGTTGTCTAGTGCTGGGATTGGCAGTATGAGTGCTGCACCTGCCCAGGGGCAGAGCCAGCATGCAAAATAAGGAAGGGAAGGAGGCATTTTTTCCCCGTTTTGCCCTTTCACTCTTGCTGCTTGCAACTGCCATGAATAGCTACCCCTCAGCCACACACCCCTGCCTTGGAGCCAGCTGAGTATTGACTGAAACCTCCACAAACTGTAAGAAATAAACCTTTCTTTCCTTCATGTTGGGTGTCAGGTATTTTGTCTCAACAACCAGAACAACGTAACTAAGACAGATCTCTTAATATGAGAACACAACTTACAGCAGTACTCTGATTTACCAATTTTTAATAAACTATCAATCTGACATAAATGTTTTTCATATTACTAACATAATTATTCAAGTGATCTCTAAAGAACTTTTCATCACTAAGCAAGAGAACAGTTGAGTATAACTGTGAACTTTCCATCACTCTGCAAATACGTGAGATAAATGACTTAAAGGTGGATAGGTTTATTTGGGCTGATGGTTTCAGAGGTTTCAGGCCAGCGCTACTTAACCACATTGCATCTGTCAGTTCATCATGGAGGTAACATGTGGCAGAGGGAATGTTAATCTCGTGGCAGCCAGAAAGTAAAGAGAAGAGGGTGAAAGGGCCACTATCCCAGTATCCCTTGAAGACCACGCCCCCAGTGACCTCACTTCCTTCCACTAGACCCTGTCTCCTTCCAGTTCTACTTCCTCCTAGTAGCCCCACAGGCTGGCAACCAAGCCTTCAGCACAGGACTCTTTGGGAGACATTCAGAATCCAGCCCTAACCCTAACACTGTACTAGTTCAAGAACTCTTTAGAATCATTATTTGCATTGTGAATCTTACTTTGCACTGGTATCTTCTCTAATGTTTCATTTCTTAAAAATGACATTGCAGCAACTGAAAAATTTATTAAATACATTGATTTGTTGCATTCTAATGTTTTCTGCCAAGAAGCAAATAAGTGAGATATATTATCTTTAAGAATACGTATTTATAGAGTAGTATAATTTCAATAGCTCTCCACTCTCCAAACAATAGTTTTTAAGTTTAATATCTCAAAAATTCTCATAGAAGCCTAATCATTCTGCCACACTTTGGTGCAAATTACTTAAGTGGAGTTGTAGTTGTGGGACATGAGACTAGATCTAACCAGCAGCTCTTACTGCTGGAATTAGAAAATGCAGAGTTTTTAATCTGATATGACTTAGAGGAGAGAAGTGAGGAGAAATAATTTATAGTCAGTGTGGCAAGAGCACTGAGTGAAAGTATCATGCTCACATCTGTTCATCATCAGGAAGCCTTCACTGTTTTCCAACATTAGCATCCTTGTTCTCCTTCATCAGTGTTTGTTCCCTTATATGAATGCTACCTAAACAATATCAGGAGTTCTCACAGTAGCAGTTAAAATGCAAAGTTTTATGTTCCAATAATGAGAATATCAGAATGAAGTGAATTGTATTTTTTTTCTGGCCCCCATTTCTTACAAAGGTAATGAAAGAGTTGGTTAACAGTTTTAATTGTCCATAGATGAAATAGACAGCCACCAAGGTGCTGTGGCCCTGTCAAAAGCCACGTAGATGTCTATGGCAGCTGCCTCCCAGGGGATCACCATGGACTGTCTCCTTCTGGAACTCACACCTGTGTGTGCTCTTGTTCCAGATTTGAGTACAATCTCTTGTACCTCAACTATGGGTTAGGTTCCAAGAAGTGTGTTCTGAGGACATTGTGGTGCAATGCTGCACAGGACCTAGCAGTGCGCATTGGTCCCTCCAGGTGGGCTCAAGGCAATCTGCAGATGTGGAAAATTCTAGAAGGATAAGGCTGCTGTCTGTGAGCAGATTGGCTTATAAGTAGAAGGCATGCACTTTGAACTACACTAAACATCTAGTACTGTTAATATTGTTGTGTATTATCACTAGCAAGTGTTTTGTTCTGTAGGTAATTGATTGAACTGAACTTCTTTGTGACTAGTAGTACTATTGGACTGCAGAAAGTGGTAGCAATGAGGTATTTTATTGAATATAACTTATTTACGCTACTCCGCCCTGAACATTTGAAGAATGTGTTTTATTACAACATGACAGAGGCTTCACTGTGACTAGACTATAGCAGTTTTTCAGCTCCATTAGATCCTGTGGGGCCTCCGCTGGATGTGTGGCACAATGCTAAGTGACCAAGTCAGCATTCCACAGTGCAATTCATGGAACCAGTACAGTGTGGCAGCAGTGATACTGTGTCACTTCTTCACTTCTTCAGTGAGGTGGTGGAAGATACAGCATCCACTGTGTTGGTCATTCCCCCTCTGTCTAGTGGGTCACTCTTGGGGGAGGTGGCTGACATGCTGGGAGAGACCTGCATAGTGAGGTAGTGAAGCTTCCAAGTTGAGCTGAACAGTAGATTGTGAGTTCCAGTCAGCATTTAGATGACTGTAATTCCTACTGCTGTCCTGCCCAAAGCCTTATGAAAAGTCCTGAGCCAAAACCACAAGCCTAAAACTTCATGAGACAAGTGAGATAAGTGTTTGTTACTATTTTCAGCTGCTAAGTTTGGGAGTCATTTGTTATGTAGCTACAGATAAGTATTACACCCTCTGACAGGAGTGTTTCCTTTGGGTGAAAGATCCAATTTTATTTACCAACATATCTTCCAATTCGGGTGTTTAATTTTTTAAAAATGAAGGTGAGAAGACATTTTCACTGAACATTATAGGCAGATGATAGAACTGCAGAGTTTTTCCAAAGTGATTATGTAAGCAATAAAAATATTTCTGTAAGGGAAAGACAAATAGCAAATAGTCTTTGTGGTTTCCCTCAGACAGGCTGTCACCTTTATTACACATTAGAGGTTCCAAAGATTAGGGATACTAGTGGGCTGGAAGCAGAGTAATTAATCATTACACTTAGATTGTAGCAGATTGAAATAGAAGATTCATGTGTGCATGCATATATGTATACACTTTACATGAAGGCAAACAATAATCTTGTAACTGTCTGATTAGGATAGTTGTATGTTTTGAGGAGCTATTGTCATAAGATATCCCAAACTATGTCTATACACAGAAGAAAAAGTCAGACAAAAGGAAATCATATACAAGAGGGTAAGACAGAGTAATTCAACTAATCAGATTTCCATAAGTGAGTAGACACAGTGGGAAACAATACTTGTGGTAAGTATGTGATACCAGACTTGATTGGAATGCCAAATATGGACCAAAATTACTCTTTAGTTTAGTTTGTTTGTTTATATTGTTCTATCTAATGCATTACTGAAAGTTATACTTCACTGAAAATTCACAAGTTTCTGCTAAAAACGTCACAGAGAGCTTGTCTCCACAGAATGCAGTTGACTCTTGATCCTTGTCATCCTAAAATATAGGTAAATAGCTTCTGAAATTCATTGAAACATCTGAAGGTTTGAGTTTTAGCTTTCTCCCCACTGGGTTTGTTGGAGGTGTGAGAACAATACTTTTGGCTTTGTTTTCCTCTCCCTCTACTAGCCTTTTAATGGAAATGCCCAGCAGCAGTGAACTATAGGGAAAAATAAACAGGTGAGCACTCAGAAATGTTGCAGTCTGCTTCAGAGCCTCCAGTTCTTAAATGAGTGTTTGCTGCATATTTCTTTTATGTTGATGTGTGTGTGTGTGTGTGTGTGTGTGTGTGCACGTGCACGCTCTTTAGCCCTTTTGAGCTGAGTCTATTGTCCAAGCATGTGATTAGTGGATATATCCCTGTTTTATCTGGGGTAAACTCAAAAGTGCATTATTTCCCAAGTCGAAGACCCTTGGTTGTGTAGGTGGGTGGAGTGCAGCCATTCTTACAGGAAACTGTAGGAGCGGTGTTAATGAGGTAGTTTTATTGAATGCAATTTATCTTGGAAAATCAGCTCAGAGAAAAATAGCTCCCTGGTCAAAACAGTCTCTCATATATTCTACAAATTTCCGATGCTACAAAATTGCTTGAATTTAATAAGTACCTTTAAAAGGACAGCTTGTCCTAGGAGAGTCCCTCAGACTAAACAATTTAGTATCAATTATTTTAAGCTGATTAAGAAGTCTGTCATTCTCTGAGAGAAAGAGTTTTGATGATGCATAGGGAAAAAGAAGAGAGAGAAGTTCCAGGTGGGTGTTTTGTGCATTCTCAAAGTAACAAGGGAAAAGCACCAAGGAAAATTTGTAAGTTGTACCAGCAGCTCCCTTTCTCCTTCTTCATGGCTTTTCCCAGGATCAGCAGCCTTGGTGCACCCAGAAACCCAGCCCTCCGCTGCCCTCAGTGGCCTCCAGAGTGCCTCCGCTGGAGGTGAGATTCCAGAGCCCTTTTGGTTAATGGAACCTCAGCTCAGTTTCACTAACTCAGCTCCAGGCCCCCAAGGACTGAGCTTCCTTGATCTGAATTTAGCGGATTCGCCTCTGATTCCCTCTGTCGCTCCTAGCCTTTGCTGCTAATAGTGGAAGGAGAAAAGAACAAGGGACTGTAAGGAGCCCTTTCAGGATTCCACTGAAGGCAGAGATTCTGTGAAGCCAGGTGGCAACTGCTGGGATGAAATTGAGACTGCAGTGGCAAGGCAGAGGGAGAGGGCACCTGCCGAGCCAGTTCTGGGTTCAAGGGCAGGAATGTAGCAGCTGACCATGAGACCAAGGGCCAGATGCGAGTTTCATTCCGTGCTCAACAGAGAGCAGTGACACCAAGCTCCCTCTCTCTGGCCAACTCAGAGCTGGAGGTGGGAGCTGAGCCTGGCACACACTTCTGGTGGTGCATAGGGAGGGACCCCAGGGTGAGGATGAGGACAGCCAGCTAGGGCTCTGGGGGCGTCACCACACGCATACACACTCCCCACCTCTTTGTCTCTTTCTAGTTGTGGGCACAAGGATTTCCCTGCCTCTGCCAGTTCTCCACACTCTTTTCCTCAAAATGAAAAATCTGCTGGTTGGGTTTGTTGATTTGCCATCTTAGAACTGACTTTGCTTGGCATAACCCTATTCCACCAGAATGCAGTTTCACAAAACACTTATGATTCGTTTTCATGTTTACGACACATCATAGGAAAAGATCTTCATGTGTGATGCTTCATGAAACTTGCACTAGAGGAAAGCTATTTGCCTTCATGATGACATACTAATTGACTTAGAGTAATTAAATTATTTTAATGAGTAGGGAACTTCATTTTGAGTGAAGATATATGTAAATCTTGTCTTCTTTTTCATGTGCTCTAATGTCTGGAACAGCAACCAATTTATAAGAAAGAATTGTGAAAAACAAAAAAGTGATGTAGAAATGGTACCTTGAAGCCTCCGGTTGTAGCTTGTGTTGTGATGAACCATAGTGGATGAACTGTACACTGGTTCATTTATCTGTTTTATAAATATTCAAGTTCCAGACAATAAGTATCAAGAGAAAAATGAGCCACACAGACAAAGGCCTTGCCTTTATTGAACTTGGAATTTGAGTGGGAAATATATAATAGTTTATTTATTCTCTTTGGCCATTCATCTTTTCACAGTTTATAAGTACTCATTAAAATATTCCTTAACATTTTATTTTATAATATATATTGTGTCTGTTTTACTTAAATATGTGAATATAATACTGCAAATAAATTTTAATAAGGATTTGTTTAAACTAGTGGAAGAATTTATCATATATGGCGTAATTGTATTTTAGGAACGAAAAGCAATGAGGAAAGATAACTTGCTGTTTTAGTGTCCTGATGTTCCTGTGATAACGTAGCTAAAGTTAGTGGCCTGAGACAACATGACTGTATCATCATACGGTTCAGATCAGACATCTGACATTGTTCTCACTGGGCCGATCTCCAGGCACCAGCAGGAGTCTGATGTTTTTTCCTGGGCTCTGAGGGAGAAGCTAGTTCTTGGCTCTCCCAGCTTCTAGAAGCTTCCCTGCTTCCTTAGTTCATGGCCCCTTGTTTCACCTTCAAACCCAGCATTTCTGCCTTTCTCCCCACATCACTGCATGTCTGGTGCTCTTCTCTTCCCTTTTCTCTTGAAAAGAATTAGTTGGCAATCGTCCAACCTGGACAACCCAAGAGAATCCCCCTATTTTAAGGTCATTTTAGGAGTGATCTTAGTTCCATGAATGGTTGCGATTTCCCTCTGCCGTGGAACCACACATAGTCACAGAGCTTGAGCATTAGGCCGTGGACATCTTCAGAGCTATTATTTGGCCTCCTGTATCTTCTAAAATTTCCCTGTTCATGTAATGAGAAATAAACACCCAGTAAACGAGTGTGTCACCTCTCTTCACGAGGAAATTCTACCATTTCTCTGAGTTACCTGTTTTAATTTTTAACTTTCTAAAATACCCCCTATGAAATGTCACAGGATACAGAATTTCAGCTGAGCATGAGGCATTCATTCAGGAGCTGATGTACCACTTGGTCACTGGTTAAAAACCTACACGGCTGCGAACAGAGTAGATCTTCAGGGTTCTCAGAACAGCGTACCTGCTAATTAGCTAGGTCGAGCTATTCCACCGTGCATTTACCTACCAAATCATCATGTTGTTACCAAAAAACAATTATTTGTCGGTTACAAATTTTTAAAAAAGCACACAGTTCTGCGAGTCACTGGCCAATGTTCCCCTCTGGCTGAGCACAGCTGCTCATCAAAGCCCCCTTGATTGGGGCTCACTTCCCGACCCAGGCAGGGCAGGGCTTCCTTTATGCACAGAGCTAAATGCATTTGATGAGAGGGTGGGAGTGAGTGTGAAAAAGATGGTGGTGGGGAACTCAGAGAAGCACTGTTGAAAATGCTTGGCCTTTAATTAACTCATTAATTGGACCGTGAACTCAGATCCTAGACAACTCTGTAAGGAAAGTACTTTCCCTTGGCATGAAATACTTGGAGGAAGAGAATGGAATTCATTAAATCTCCGAAGACAATGGCTCCATAACTTTTGAATCTGGCCCAGCAAATTAGTAAGTGGGCACATTTTGCTTTGTGGCCATAGCTGTGGGACCAGTTAGTGCAATTACGTATTTGGGTCTAATAACGGAAGCTATTATTTGTGAATCCTTACGTGTTTCCAGTGATGCCATTAGCGCTGTGAAGGGCTGGTCTCACTTCTTTGTCCTCACAAGTCTGTCAGGTAGGTGATAGTGCATCCGTTTTACAGGGCTGGAAACTGAGGCACACTGAACCTAACTAGGCTGCCAGAGGACACACACCTGTGGGTGACTGGAGGCTGGTTTGGGACTGAGGTTATCTGGGCACAGGGTGTCTGCCCCTCACTGCATTGCTCTGCTGACCACCTACTGTGTGTATGGTGGACTTCCCATAACTGTCGTTTCATTTTACAGTTCTAGTTATGTGGGGTCAACTGTGGTCATGAGTATAATCAGTGGGAGGTTCCAGGGATCAACAGTTCATCCGCTTTGGAAGGTGTGCCATTCCCAGTAGCAGGAGGCAGTCGGGCTTGGTTCTGCCGTGTCCCAGCTGGGTAGAAGCCCACGTGGATCCTAGCAGCAGATACTTAGCATCTACCTCAGTGATCAGATGGGTTGTTGTGGTATTGCAGGGTCCAAAGGAGAGGCACTGCGTTATTCCCACAGGTTATGATTGCTCTGTTTCACTGTAGTTATTGAGAAGCTCTTACTACACCTAATTTATAAATGAAGCCTTACAGTAAGTATGCATGTAGCAGGGAAAACATTCATGTAAAGTTCACTACTAGCCAGTTTCAGGTATGTGCTGGGGTTTTGGAATAAAACCTATGCACATAGGGGGAATCTTGACTCTTCGTTCTTGTGTTTCTGAGGATTTTAAAATCTGTTGCTTTTGTCATCTGAACCTAAGACCAGAGGTTGACTTGCACAATAGCCAGTGTTATTATTATTATTTTTCTGCAAATCATTAAGCAGTTACTCAATTTAGCGTTAGTAAAGAATGCACTCACTTTTCTTATTTGTTAAGTGTGGCCACCGTTTCGTGATAATGCAAGGTTGTGTTGTACTTTCTTCTTACTAACTTTCTTCTCACTGATCTGACACTGGGCTACACTTGGACAGTGATACCCACCACAGGCCTGAATACACAGACTTCATTACTACACACACATACAGAGGCAGGATAGAAAATGCTTTTACTTACAGAATTAAAGAAATCATGTGTAAGTGCTAAGTATACACTCATGTTTTGCAGTGTGTGCTGTGGCTGTGTCCTGTTACTCTGCAGCAAAACCTTTCTTTGAATAGTTTTAATTAAAATAAATGTAGAGCTACTAACGATGGATGTGTTGAAGACACACCTAGATCTCCCCTAGGTCGGGCAAGGCGAAGACAACTTTCATTTTGGAAAACATCTTAGGAGGTACCTGGGAATCTAACACAGCCTCCTAATCGAGAAATCGTTTTTACAGTCTTCCCAACCCTTTCAGTGATGGTGCACAAACTTCTTTACCAGGCCTCACATTCCATCTCTGAGCAGACTGAGTCATTAGAAAGCTGATCTGTTAATGAGAGACGGTGCTACTCGCTCTCAGTCCTTCTGACTTAGGCAGCTTAGCTCCCTGCACGTCCTTGCTTGGCACTTAGTAAAGCTCAGTGTATGTCTGTGGCTGATGATGCTTGTGTATCTTTTCACACAGTGGACATTCGGCTCGGCTCAGCACACACTTGGTCACAGCCTTTTGCTGTTGGTTAGGTCCGATCTGTAATTACCACTGCACCTGCTACCTATGACAGGGTCAGACAGGGACCATTTAAATCCAGTGTATGTTACAAATTATCCAGAGGGTGCAGGAAATTGGATGGAGCAGAGAGGTGGAAAAGAGAGGAAGGGGTCACAACATGTTTACTGAGGTAGACAAATTTGAGCTGAGGCTTAAAGATGAGGAGGGACTGTCCTGTGAAGAAAGAAAGCAGAGTTGAAAAGGTTCCTTGAAGGAGAGCAATCATAGCAAAAGCATGGAGACCTTCATGGCGTCAGGAAGCCATAAAGTGCTCCACAGTGCAAGAGAACAGGGAGAAGGGAGCAGATGTCAGGGGTGCTGGGTGAGCCCAGGTCACTGAAGGCCATGAGGGCTGTGTGTGGTCACTGTATTTGTGGGTGTTGGGATCCATGGAGGTGTCTAGTGCCCCACAAATGGGGCTATAGTTTGGATCTTGAGTGTCCTCCACAGGGTGAAGGACGGGTGTCCAAACTGGCAGCAGTGGTAGGTTGTGGGAACATACAGATGTGGAGCTTGGTGTGAGGTCTTCAGGTCCTGGGAGTGGGATGAGATCTTTCAGGGTCCCCTCTAGTTGCTCTTCCTCTCACTTCCTGGCCATGAGGTGAGCAGTTTTGTTCCACCACCTGGTCCAGCCATGATGTGCTGCTTTGTTCCAGGGCCAAAGCCAGCAGAAACCTTTCCTGTTTTTAAGCTGACAGCTCAGGTGTTTGTCGCAGCCATGGAAAGCTGACAGACACAGGTGGCATCCCGCTTTCCAGAGCTTGGCAGCTTCACTAGCTAAGGAACTGGTCCCTTTTTTCTTCATCATGGCTATGTTAGCTCCTAAGAATTTGATGCTATCCAAAAAGCCAGATAAAGATGCTCACCCAACTCCCATACATGAAATAGATGGCTAACATTTATCTAGCAAGAACAGCGTTAAGTAATGGAAGTAGTTTAATGATATATATTCATTTAGACTTAATATACCTTTTGTTAGAGAAAATTAAAACCAAGACTAAGCCTGGAGAATCCCTGATCTCTCACAGCCCATTACATCTCACAGGTGATGCAAACTTTGCACTGAAAGCATGAAGTCAAAGTTAACTTGAACTGTTTATTGCCAGCGAAGCACTAACTGACTCATAGTTATGTAACTAGGGATTTTCCAGCAGCATCCACCAAAGTAAGGCAACCAGTTAAGGGTAACCAAGCATGTAGTTCTTTTGCTTTACTTCTGTTTCTGTCCTATAAAAAGGCTTTTCATTCATTCCCTCAGTGAGGTTCTCAAACCACAACCGGTTTGGAGCTGCCTGATTTGTGAATTACTGCTTCTGCAGGTAAACTCTTGAATGTTTTATTGTATCTCATTTTACCTCTTAACATGACCTGAACCATTTGTCCCCAAGAAGATAGCGTTTATTTATTGAAGGCACAGGTAGAGACATTAATATATATGATAATGTATTATACTATCATATATAATCATAATACATTACGATTATGATTATATATGATAATAACATTATATATGATTAACCATAGAATAAATGCTCTTGATTTCAACTTACAGGATCCTGGACTTAAATAGATTTGCTCCTTGATTTGCAAGGTTATGGCCTTTTTATTGTTAAAAACATTTTCATCTTCAAAAGAATTCTGGCACTCGGCATTAAAGACTGGAATCAGTAGAAAGTCACCAAATTTAATGCAAAAATGAAATAATATATGATAGCTGTAGACCTGGTACTGAGGGCTAGTACGTGTTTTATGTTTGAGAACATACATTTCACTAACTTGTCTTCTAAGGATGCCATAACCCTTTGACAAAACTTAATCATTTAGTTTTTGTTCTGTCATTTGTTCTGCCGGCCTCCTGCTAAATGCCATTAGCTGTCCCATTATATGATGATGTTTAGGTTAAGTGCCCAACCCATTAGGCCTTGAGAGGTTATTTAGATTTCCTAGGAATTTGGTTTATTTCTAGAGATCACACTTTTCCACTTTTCAAGTGGTACAGACCCAGAAATATTACCTTCCTTCTACAGCTATTGAATATGTACTTGGAAGGAAGGAGCTTCGGGTCGGAATCTTCTGTCGGCTATTCTACCAGTTCCACTAATGAATAACCAACGTATCTGTCTCTGTTTTCTATACGTCAGTTTCCAGTTGCACATGCTTAAGGTGTGAATCTAATTTGCTGTCTCTTAAGTGGGTTTTTAAAGGGAGATTTCACCTGAAAATAGCAAGGGGTTACTTCTTTGAGTGTGCTCCCCACTGATGCTGGGCTCTGCTAACTGGTACTTCTCTCTCCTCTGTGTTCATTCACCTCTGCCTTCTTGTGTTCCATTTGGAACCCTGTCACCATGGTCCCCATTTGTTGGCCAGGGCCCCTGAACCTGCTGACCTGGTCAGGGGGTTCCTCTAATGTGGAAATCGTGGGCGCTGTACACATGCGTACAGTTGGTGTGCTCCGACGCATATACATGGATTAATGACTAGTGGAACACAAAATCGTGCGCAAACACTGCTGCATTTGCTTGGTGGTGTTTCTAGCTTGAAAAGCAGCTCGATGATTAGTGTTTTTTGAGCTTTGCAGTAGGACTGTGGGAAATGAAGGGTTAGAGGAGCCTCTGCCTCACTTCCGTTGTTACCAGGACCTCCAGATTTAAGGTCACTCATGGCTTTAGTTTCTGACCATAGACCAGGAGAGAGTGAGTGTGGGGACCCAGGTACAGCTTCTATCCTCTGGTGACCAGCTTTGCATTAGCACAGGCCCTAGGATGAGGGGAGGTTGTTATAAAAGATCAGGCAGGAAATTGCTGCAATCAGTTACATTTTACTAAGTTTAACCCAAATCACAGTAAAATTTTGTTGCAATGTATTTTATATATTTTTTCATATTCACACTTATCTGTCATATTCCCACTTTTTTCCCTTTAGATAGGGAAACTTTCATAATCACATCATGACTTTTTTTCAAATGTTCTATTTTTTATATATGTAAACACAGTGCACACGATTATCATATAATCTTGTGGGCTGTGAGGGAAGCTGAATGGGATCCGCATCAGAATTCCTTGCCCTTCAAAAACAGAAACACGAGAAAAGGTGATTCAACAAGGTGAGGCCTTGACTCCTATATTGAAGACAGGAGTCTTTCTTTTGTCCAAACAGGTAGGTGGCTCTCTGAGGGCTGACCCCTGACCTTTACATCTGGGGTGACTGCCATCTGTCTATTGAATGAAACACCTGCTGGCCCAAGCCAAAAATCTTGCTTTGTATTGACAGAATTTGACACAGATTTCTGGTTTTATAAATCTGTATAAGTGTAAGTTCTCTCCTAACTCATAATTTTTACTTATCATGGAAAGTGAAAATGAATTGCCCCAAAAACCTCTGCACCTTCAACCACATTTTGTAAAATTCTGGTGGGAGACATTTCTCTGAGGGATGTAACAGAAAAAAAAAAAAAAAGATCCAGTTCTTTAAAGAAGTTTTCAAGTACAATTTTGTTACAATTCCAGCATCATAGCCGTTTCCATCTTAAACCCTTATTATTTAGCCAGACGTTGCCAGACACTAAGGTGCATAGACACTAAGGTGTCCAGTCAGTCTCAGAGGTGCAGGCTCAGGACTGACCCACTTGGTCTCCAGCTCTGTCTCCACTCTGGAGCTGGGGGGCCCTGACCTCCTACAGCTCCCCAGTGATGCTGTGCCCGCCAGTCTCACCCTGGTGATGCACCGGGAAGCCTCACAGCAGGCAGGCGCTTGCCTGTTCCTTCTCTGGGTCAGACACTGTCAGTTCGGTATCTGCCTGCTCGTGGCATCTTAGGGCTGTTTAAAGTGGGAGCATTACGAACCCCTCCTTTTCCCTGCTTCTCTCTTCACACAGATACCAGTAGAGTCCTCAGCAGTATGTCACTGTGTGTTATTCCTCAGCCAGAACCAGGGCCAGAGTCACCATGTATGAGCAGTGACCATGGTCTTCACATGTAATCTTATTTGTTATTAAGGGTGGCCACTGTTTTGTGATAATACAAGATTATATCATAACCCAGTACTTTCTTCTCACTGATTTCTAATACTGGGCTCCACTTAGACAGATGTTCCCACCGTGTGCCTGTATGCACAGATTTCATGGCTACACACACAACAGAGGCAGCTAGAAAATGCTTTTACTTACAGAATTAAAGGAGTCATGTGTAAGTGCTAGGTACGGACTGACAGCTTGGCAGCAGGTGTTGGGAGTGTGTCCTGCTATTCTCCAGCAAAAGCCACTGGGGCCTCATTACACACACCGGCAGCAAAAGCAAAGCTTCTTTATCTGAGTATATTTGATCTACGGTTGGCTTAGTCCACAGATACAGATCCCAAGGATGTAGAGATTCACTGTTTTACACACACACACCCCACTCTTGTGAGTCTCCCTCTAGGAACACTAAGTTGAGTGTATATAAATAAATTTCACAAAATACATTGTAGAAAAGAAATGTTTTCCATGACGGAGGACTTAGGTCCAGAAGTTCGATGTGTATTATGGGACTGTTTTCCCTGAGTCGTGGCTACAGGGCTGGCCCGGAGAGCCTGCGCCAGCTGATCTGCGTGGCATAATGCACCCAGTCAGAGGTTCAGCTCGGATTAGCGTCTCCTCGCTTGTGTGTGGCTGGGAGCTGTCAGGACCCTGAGCGCCCCTGCCGTCCTTGTTCTCACACGTAAACATGAAAACAGATTACTGGGCAGGGCAGTAGAATCTGATCTTTCCCTTACTAAAGAATGATTAATGCTGAATATCGTAGGAATTCGTTGAAATTATCAAGATGTTTCTAGTGTTTGCATTAAGCATGGCTGCCATTGTATTTTTGCAAAAGTTAAAAAAAAATATGTAATATGAGCTGTGGGGTATAGTTTAATTTATATCGCTTTACTAGGGAGTTAAGTTAAAGTATCTCTGGGTGTTGGTTTTAGTTGTAAAACATATGGAACCGACTTCATAAGAAACAGCCTAGGCTTGGGGTGGATCTGACTGGCAGAAAGAGTCCGAGTTTCACTGGTGATTCTCCGACACTTTCCAGCAGAGGGACTTGCAGGTCCCTAATGACTGTAAAGATAGGCACACATTGTCTACATCCACACACACGCACGGAGGTTCATTTCAAAGGAAAGTAGAACAAAGAGAGAAAAAGCACCCTTTCCAGGCCCGGAGGGAGAGCGCTTCCCCATGGAGCAGAGGCGTGAATCGAGAGCTCAGGAATCTGTAACTGAGGATTAATGCACGCAAGCGTTCACGTTTTTGTCACCCTCCTGTTTCCATCTCTGCTTCCCAGATAGGCTCAGCACATCGCACTGAAAGGCGACCCAAAGAATACGTGGACGTGGATGCGTAAACCGTTCCAGGATGTGTAAACGCCTCCAGTCTAACTAACTGCCTGTGTGGGGTTAGACAAGGCAGGCCTGTAGCTGGTTCCCGCAATATTTCCCACTCCGGCCGGGCTTTTCTGCTATTGCTGCGGCCTGGCTGGTTTCCTTCCTGGCCCCCCACTGCACGACTTCTGTGCCTTTTTAAGTGAGTCCCTCTTTCTGTCCTCCGGAAGCCTTAGCAAATCTTTCTAGATTACAATGCACGGAGCCATCCCTCCCAACACCCATGAGCACCCCGCTGTGGACCTCTGGGTCCCCATTTGTGTGTCAGTTTCCTCGGCAAGGCAGCTACTGCAGGCCGTGTTTTGCTGGTTTGCATTTTTGCGTTGTCTGAAGACCCAGCGTGAGGCACAGTGTGCTGTGAGCCAGCGCGTTTCTCTGAGAGCTGAGACGTAGAATCAGACAGAAAATATTTTTGCTTCAGTCTTTTCGCAGTTTTTGTAAAGGGGGTCAGAGGACCAGGTGCATGTCCTTGCTGAATGTAGCTGCGTGGTCTGTCTTGAAGGTAAGGCGCAGTGACGGGGGAAAGCATTACCTTGGACCGCGGCTCCGGCTCCCGCGTGCAGGCCAAACTTTCTGCAAGTCAGAGACGTCATGGGTGAATCCTAGTTGAGTCTGGCAACACTTAGATATTAGTCCTGACTCAGCTATGACCTGCTGTATCTCTCACACTTATAATGTGCTGTTTTCTACTAACAGGCTGGGTAACCATGAGAATCATAGCTATTTAACTCCTCTCAGTGTGAATGTTTGTATTTTGGGGCATTTGGGACCAGTCGATGTATCACCCACGAATTTTGGAGCCCTCAGGATTGGGATATATGTACGTTTTTAGAGTAAAGTCACCGCCAGAAGCCCCTTCTTAGACAGAATGAGGTTCCCGAGCGTGCTGCCGTTGGAGGGCACCGCACCTTCTAGGAATCGAGATTCTTGAGGTTGTGCAGAGGGAGCTATTCAGAATCGTGTGCTGTGACTGAGCTGCCTTCTCTCTGCTGTTGTCCATCCCTGCCTTACCTAGCACATGATGGAAAAAGAAAATACGGGTTAATCCGGTGTGGGAAAAGGGGGTGGGAGTGCGACACAGGAAGGCAGGGCAGTTTGTGGGCCGCTTATTACAAATGCCTCATTTCTGTCTCCTCTAAAGCACAGACATTTCAGAAAAGGGCTGAGGGAGGGTAGAATCTGACCCAGATGTGGTAGACAGGCTGCCAAACCCGAGAGCCAAAGGAGCAAGACCCAACATACAAAGTATAAATACAAATGGTGGGGACAGTTGAAATCCAGTTGAATTCCAGAGGAATTTAGATCTATCTTTGGCAAAATCTCCCACGGAGAAGGAAAGTACTTATGTCCATTCTGCTCCCAAACTATTAGTTAATATCTAGGACCTAAATTAAGATTGCCTTCAATGTAGGGATTGGGTCTTTTGATCATAGTATTTCTGAAAAAAAGCCACTGGTGTTTAAGTATAGACCCTACAGAACATCATTTTCCCTTTCTCATTGAAACCTTTTGGGTAAGTCATAGTCCTACTATGAATACTTTACACTGCAAAAGGTGAGTTGTAGCTGAAGGAGACAGTTGTCCCCAAGGCCACTGCATAGTGGATTCTTGTGTTTCTTAGGGTTTTTTCCCGCATGTAACTTCACTGAGGGAAATATGTAACACTCTTCTTTTGCTTCAGAAGCTGAGCAAATTGGTAAAAATGCCTATTTTCTACCTATTCTTTACCCTGCAGCAAATGCCTGCATTTATTCTCTCCCAAGAATTAAAAATGCAGCCTCCCCCAGGCCTGTTCATACAGATCTTTAACGGTGATGGTACCTAGAATCTGAAGATCAGTCTTCGAGGGTCTCAAAAGCATACAGCTTTTAAAGTTCTTGAAAGGTATAAAAATGTGGCTTTGTTTAAGCAAAAAAAGGTAGCTCGTCATTAATGGCACAGCCATTGTGATGTGTGAATTGGTTTCTGATGCTCAACCCTGGGTGAATAAATAGTGCTGACATCCGGGCACTCCTCTCCTGTCTCCTCTTCAGCAAACGGTTTATCTTCAGCGGCTGCATCTACATTCTGCACAAATCATTATTTTTGGAGCTGAAGGTAAACCTAGCTGTTTTGTTTTGTTTAGGATATTTGGCTTTCCCAGTCCTAGCCATTAGTTTAAAGGAAAAAGCACAAATGGTTTAAAAGCCTGCTGCTGTCAGAAAGTATGAGTGCTCTTCCGAGCAGAACAGAGGAGTCTAAAACACAGCGCAGCATGGATATGTTGCCTGTTTCTTTCTTTTTGCCTGTGTGGTTCTTTTGAAGGCAAAAGTACACCAACTTATTTCCAGTTTGTACATGAAAGTCATCATCAACCTCAACCTCAAATACGTCTTCTCAGTTCCCTATGTCAGCACTGAAAGGGGTTTTATGCCATTTGAGAATTCCTCTCTACAGTAGCCCCTCAGGTCAGGCTCCTGTGTACAGGGACCCGCATGCATCACTGTGGTTTGCACACTCACAGTCTCAATGCAACAAAACACGAGGCAAGACAGAAATAAGAGACTGGCTTGAAACGCCACAGAACCCTTCCTCCCTGGTCCAAGTAGAGGCAAATCCTGCTAACGATCTGCTCACTGTTGTCACTGGTGAGCAAGCGGCCTTCTCCAGGGATGCAGGCCACCATGTGGACCAAGGGCCCCCCAAGACTTGCAGTGACTCTGCAGCTCCCCTTGGGACACAGTCTTTTTGGTGCACGGTACCTCTGCTGGCACAGAGACCCACACAGGGGCCATGGATTAAAGCACGGGGGTGGTGGCCTCCACCCTCACAACTACCAAAAGTCCACGAGAGGCTGAAGGAAGAGGAGACAGGAAGTGATGATGGTTTCAAAGTAAAACAGTCATTTTTCTTAGACTCGTGTAGGCTAAAAGCACCACCTGAATTCATCCTCCTGCCACAGTGACTCAAGTCTGTGTCCACAACTTAGCTCTGGGACTTAGCACACAGCAGGCTCTGGAGACCCCACTCTGTTCTTTAGACAAGCTCAGCTTCTACTGGCTTTTCCTGTTAGCTTCTCTGTATGCTCATTTGTACCTGAGCTTTGGAGGCTTCTAACTATTTTTAAATCCTGTTTGATTCAGTAAAGAAACAAAGTACGTGACAAACACTTTGGATTTTCACTGGATTCGAATGCAGTACCCATGGGCTTCTCCTTACTCAGGCATCACGGGAGACACTGACTTCATTGTCTTTCTCAAGTCTAAGCAAACACCGGGACTCTCCAGGGACACTGGCCCTGTCGGTCATCTCAGACCCTGGCTAGCAAGGATGGACTGGGGAGAAAAGAGGGTCCAGGACTCAGCACACCAGAACCCCAGCTTCCTCCTCTCCTCCATACCTAGCATTCTCATCTGGAGAGTCAGGTTCCTGGAGCACGTGACCTCCGCAGTCCTTCCAGCTTTGAAGTTATATAATCCCGTGTCTGGAAGAATTTCTAACAGAGAAGTCATTTGCAGAATGTATGGCCGTGAGGATTTGAAGGAGAAATAGAAACAGCCTTTCCCTTCCCTCCCCCTCTCCTTGTGTTTTCATGGAGGTCGTGAGGATTTAATGAGCTTCGCTCTTCTGTGTTTCTAGAAAGCAGTTTAGGGTTCACTTGTGTAAATTCTCCTTGTGCTTCTGGGATCTCTGAGGGATTTCTGTTGGTTTCTGAATGTATTTTGTCTGTTTGGTTTTGGTACTAAATCTATTTCACATAGTAGCTGACTCCGCTTACATGGTTCTATCTTTTCTGAGTCCACACTTTAGAATTTTGTTGTCTTCTTCAGCATATGAATCTATATTTAAATAAATTATTTAAGCAATGCCATTTTTTGAACTCTTGTTTTCTCCTCCCTCTCAGCCTGTCAGGGTCTGTTGGGTAGAAGGGGCGGGTTCTTATCCACCTCATCATGGAAAGTTGCACAGAACAGGGATTAAAGCAGATTTTCTCCCCATTTGAGGTCAAGCTTTCCCATAAAACTCCTGCTGAAGAATGAGGATAGCCAACATGAGAAGGTGCAGTGCCCATGGATTTGAACCCAAAATTATAGGACCACATGTTCCTGGGCTGGAAAAAAAAATAGTCTCTCAGGAATTTCGGCACTAGTATAAATGTGTAGCAAATTTTAATGGTGATGTCACCATTATCAGTAGCAAGACTTTCTGAGGTACAGAATGTGTGACATGGGGCTGACAAGATTTTTGGTTTTTGCTCCCAGTAACTGCTGAAGGAGGTAACTGCTGTGCTTTGGTACCCAACACCAGAAGTGAGCTCACCCCAGACTGTAAATCCCCAGGAGAGTGTAGTGATAACTTCTCCCACATGTGTACTTTGCCCTCCTGTATAACAAGGTTTATCTTCATCTGTGGCATAGCTTCTCTTAGGAAACAGCTTCTGGGGATCAAGGGTCAAGGAAGGATGTTAGGGGCGAGGAGAAGAGGGCTCCCCCAGGCTCTACGGGCTCCATGCTGCCCCCCCCGCCAGGGCCTAGCACCACTAGACTTGGAATTACCATTTAATTGTGGAAGCTAAATGTTTTGATCTCTAGAGAGACACAGGGAGGTACAGTTGGTCTGCCCGTGGACACCTGACCGAAGGATGTCGGGAGTACAGTGGGTCAGGATGGAGACCCAAGTGTTTATAAGTGGCATGGGATGGAGAAAGATGGAAACTGAGGAAGAGATGCTGAAACCCATCCTTGCATTGTGGTTATTGTACTTACACAGAGTGACAGTGACTCCAGCAGGCAGCAAATCTTTTGTACGTGGTCAGTATCTCCTGTTTTTCCTTCCCAGAACATTTGACAAGTCCAGGCCATTTCCTTCATGGGCTCCTTCACACTCCCAAGTAGACAGAGGCACAGTTGGTCTTTTCACATCCGGACTCTTTTCCTTATTTTACAAAATGAAATACTGTTTAAGCACTTATCCATTCATTTGTTCATTCATTTATTCATGCAAGAAATGTGTTTCATGCACCTATCACATGGCACACATGAAAATAGAGTATGAACTAATTAGACTAATGCTTGCTCTCTTGCAGTTCCTGCACTAGAAGGAATATACAGCAATGAGAAATAGGTCATTTCAAATATGTCACCTATGATATAGCAAGAAATGCAATGGTGAGAAACAGGTATGTGTTGGAATTTCTACCAGAAAAGAGAAGCATCCAGCCTCTGACACAGGCACCTTTGGACAGACAGGAAGTAGATGGATAGGCACCCAGTCTGGGCATCTGCATGTTCCAGACCAAGATGGCGCCTTCACGGTGGACCTATGCCCTGGAGTGGCAGAGATGGAAGCCAGACAGAGCTGAATACTGCATAAGGACACAGTGTCCCCTGAGATATGTTTAGCCCCAATTTGGGACACAAAGGATGCCCCATGATAGGTACTGAGGATGGAGTAATATGATTGACCTGCTCTGTGGAAGAGCAGACCTAAAAGCAGGATGGTGGGGGGCATCTGCAAGGTCGTGCTGTCGTGGCCATACAGTGTGGAGTGAGGGCAGTTCCCCATTGATTCAGCGACAGCTGTCCCTTCTCTGCACTGGTGCTAAATGTGTGTAAATGACCCCACTCGCCCCTGGAATTATTCATCAGGTTCAGCAGTCTGTCTAGGAAAATGGTGTAACAAGCAGTTAATTAAAATACCCATGTGTGAGCTCAGTTTGCTGCAAAATAACAGAGAACACAGAAAAGCTTTGCATCAGGATAAAGCAAATCTCCATGCAGCAGAATAAAACTTGCTGTGGACTCCAAGGTGTAAATATCTTGAAGGCACTGGAAACATGGTTAGGGATCCTGGGCTCTGTTCTTCATCTCACCATGAAGGTCATTGTAAATTGTTTCCTCTGAGTCATAAAGCCAGTGTAGTGCTGCTGCTTCATTATTTTTCCTCCTAAGCTAACTGATGCAGGGAGTTCCCAGGACTCCCTCTGGTTCACAAAGGGTGGTGGAGCTTTCAGAGTAGCCCCTAAGTAAAGAGCTCAAGCCACCGGTGCCACAACCAGATCCACCATGATGGTGACTTTGACCAAGGTCACTGGTACATTTTTCCCTTTGCCATTCACCCGCTGTGGTAAAACCTCCCAAATGAAGATGGCTTGCTTGGTTTCTTGCCAACACATTTCAGATCTCAATTTATACTTAGTTCCCACCTAATGGGGGCTTAAGGCTACAGTAGAAACAAGAGTGAAACTCCTGCCAGACTCCTGGAGCTGTTATTTAGTCATGTTAGAAAAGAAATTTAGTCCTCAATGCAATGTCTTGAGCTCTCAAGCCCTTGCTGTGAAAAGCATATGGGTTAACATTTCTAAGGGATAGCGCGTCTGTGGGATAGCGCGTCTGTGGGATAGTGCGTCTGTGGGATAGCGTGTCTATGGAATAGCATTTACTGCTCTTCACAGCAAAGAGGTAGAGAAATAAGGGAGCGTGAGGAAGCTGTTAAAACCAAGACAGATGAGGCCACTCTAGGGCTATGAGCGTTCCAGCTCTAGTTCCCTCTCCAGAGGCTGGCTGGACTTGTCTGGGCTTCTTAATCTCTGTACACTTCAATTTCCTCATCTGAAACGGAGGAAACTGAGGGGATACCATCTAACTTAGCATGTTGTTCCGGAAACTAAATGACTTAACGCCTGAGAAAAGGATCGCAGCATGCCAGACACACAAGCGCACTCAGTAATGGTTTATGGCAACCGTTCCTACTGTCTCGCTTCTGTTGCTACTTACAAGACCCCCCATCCACAGTTTCAGTTACACACCATCAGCCACAGACCAAACATATTGCATGGAAATTTTCAGAAATAAGCAATTCTTCATTTTTAAACTGCACACCATTCAGTCAGCGGATGAAATTTTGTGTTGTTCTGCGCCAACCACCTGCCAGGTAGCACTCAGTAGGTGCCTCAGTTATCAGATCTACTGCCATGGCCCCCCAAGCGTGAGCATTTAGGGAACACTTATTTTAGTAGTAATGTCCCCAAAGTACAGGAGAAGTGACACTTGCAATTTGTGTACAATTTAGATATGCCAAAGAGAAGTTGTAAAGTGTGTCCTTTAAGTGAAAATGTGAAAATACAAGATCAATAGATACATATTTTCATATAATTTTTATGAGAATACCTTGCAATTATTCTATTTTGTTTTTATTGTTCTTAATCTATTACATTGGCTAATATTTAAGTTAAATTCACCCTAGATATGCATGCTCTAATTTTAGTCTGTAGCCTGCCAAAGGGAGCACAATCATAGATATGCAGGTGTAGAAAACATTTATATATAATGAGACAGACCGAGCAAGAGAGATCACACACTTTGGTACCATCTACAATTTCAGGCTTTGCAGTATGCCCTCTGCAGAAAAGGGAGGACTACTGTACTATTTTCCACCTTAAGTGACTAATACCATCACTGTATAATTTTAATATAACCAAATCCTCTTAGACACTAGCAGAATTTCAAGACATTATCTTGGAATAAGATAAGAGAGCTTATGTCACGGACTTCATAACTCTGAAATAAGATATTGTAATAAGAGAATCGGTCTCTTTTCCTTTTCCTTTCCTTCTCCCAACTGTCTCTCCTAAAGGGAAAGGTAAATGGGTTAACAAATGTCACTGCAAATGGAAAAGAAACTAACAATTAAGGTGCCTCTCAAACAACCTTCCTTGTCTTTATTTCACCTTCTGACAAACTAATAGTGTTTTTCACACTGTCATCGCTTTTTAAAAAATACTAGAACATTTTAATTATTATTATTTTAAAGGTACATATTTGTAATATATAATGATTACATTTCTCATGGCGACATTTGTGCGTGGACAATTCCCATCTTCATCCTTTTTTCTTTCCCTACTCCTCCCATTCCTTCCCGATCCCTCTAACTCTTGCTCCCTTTCCCATTTGGAAAAGCTCTATCCAATTGTTCTATTCAAATCTCACTTTATTTTCATTCCTTCTTCCTTTCCTTCTCCCCCGCTTAAGACAAGGTCCTGATAAGAAGGACAAGGGTGCACTGGGACAAAGGTGCATGCACGCGGAGAGTCAGGAAGCAACGTCCTTGCAGCCTGAGGCCTTAACTCGTGGTCCTTCCTGCTGCCCCTGGCGCTGGGTGACAGCCGACCCTTCCTTACTAGACCGAGAGTTAAGAGTTGTGCCCGGTTGGGTCTCTGCAGAAGTTAGGAGTGGTGATGTCCCAGATGGCCCTGGCATCTCATCCATATAAGTGATCTTCAGAGTCAGTGGTTAGAAATCAGAGCCCACTTGGAAAAAAAAATTTTTTTGAAAGATAAAAGCACCACTGCAAAGCAAAACGTGGGGACTAGAGACATCTCTGCCATTAACAGAACTGTGTGGAGTACTTTTGAAATGCTAGATGTATTTATTTTAAATTGAGCACACATGTTCTGGAGTTAGGCACAAATACACATCCCCTAACCACGCAGTTTGTGTACACTTCTCTGTTATGAGCAAATCACGCGTTCGATGATATATGAGTGCTCTGTCCTAGAAATTCTAAAATTTGTTGTTGCCTTTCTTGAACTGCCATTTGCCATGATTTCTTCTTCTATTTATTTTTGACCAGAAAGTGAAAGAAAAATCATTTTGTACGTTCCCTTAGCGTTTCAGTGTTAAGAATTTCATAAACTTAATTGTGTTTACATTTTATAATTCTTTCCTGCTGATCCTGCTGGAATGTATGTCCCCAGTACAGCCCCAAGCCACAAGCCACATGAATGCATACTCCTTAGTAATAAGCCTACAGATGCTTCAAGTATAACAAGACAAGACACACAAGGAGGGTTCCTTTCATCTCAGCAAGAAACACTAAAAGCTACTTCCGGTTTTCAGAG
Organism: Hydrochoerus hydrochaeris; assembly: GCA_004027455.1. Taxonomy (NCBI): domain Eukaryota; kingdom Metazoa; phylum Chordata; class Mammalia; order Rodentia; family Hydrochaeridae; genus Hydrochoerus; species Hydrochoerus hydrochaeris. The sequence goes on along the minus strand of PVLA01003539.1, from coordinate 118,903 downwards.
GAAATATTTTAATCTGCATGTAAGGGGTTGGGTTTTTGTGAAAAGGTGCCTCTCCCCCTTCCTTGATGAGTAGCAGAGGCAGAGATGAACCGGAACCCTGTCCTGGGCCCTGGCTTCCTGTGCAGCATGCAGGCGTGATTGTTTTAGGTGAACACTGGAGCATGTTTGCATTTCATTGATATAAATGCTCTCAACCTTTCTGCACATAGCAGCAAAATCAAATCTTACTTAAAAAGGAATCTTACTGTTCCTTGGCAAAGTGATACTGCCCAAGCGGATTCTGATGATACATCCTTATTTCCTGCTGTAAGTTCAATGAATTGCGCTGGGACTGTGTGTTATCTCTGTCCTGCTATAGCCTGGGAGACACTGCTCTTTTTAAAATCTAGGCAATTGCTTCTAAGGAAAAACAGCTTTGCTGAGATTAAGGCTTTGGAGACATTGGAATATTTGTTTTATTGCATTTAAAAAAAAAATCAATAAAGTTGCTGAAACAGCAAGCTTTACTTTTTTCCCCTGACATCCCTTACTTTGCTAGAGAAAGATGCTGGGAAATTGCTTTATAACACAATTTTAATACATCTCTCTCTCTCTCTCTCTCTCTCTCTCTCTCTCTCTCTATATATATATATATATATATATATATATATATTCACGGTGTGGTTGTGCATAAAATATCAGAGCTTCAAAATCAATTAATGTGCAAATATTTGAAATGTGTGGAGTTAATGACCATAGTGTACCCCTCATGAATTGAAGGCTTGTGCCAAGCACTTGGTTTATCACATTTATGAGCCTGCCCAATTCCAGCACTGGAAAAGTGTTCGGGGTATTAGCAGCAGTAGATAAAACAGTAGTAGATAACAGCAATCGCAACTACTAAACAATATGAAATTTCTGTTATTAGATCACTTTGTCCAATGAAAGGAAAATTTCACATGATTTAACCTTACTATTTTTATAATAAGAAGGCCTTGTTTATTGGACTTTCTGATCCTTTTATAGAAAGCGTATTGCTAGCTGTTTGCTACATTATAAGAACAGTTTCCTCAGTATAATAGACCGCCACTAGCCACTTGGCAGGACCCATTCTGTTACACTGGATTACAACAGCTATCACCGAGATGCATAGAGCTCAGATTTATGTTATATACCCTATTGCCTGTGAGCCGAAAGGAGCGTCACCCTGTATCTTTTTAATATCCTTGTAATCTGATTCTACCTGTCTTATGACTGAGAGGAAAATAACACAAAGATCTTGTCACATAGAGAGCTAATTCAAGGTCACTTTATAGAGCATAATATGTCTGCAACTTGACTATCAGACCACTGAAACTACCAACAATTCTGAAAACGAAGCAAAACATTGTCACATCAGATCATGACGTACACGCAATTCTGTGGCCCTCCATGCCTCCATCCCCAGTTCATTTCTGAGACCACTTACTCTGACAATAAACACTACCAATTTGGGTCTTTCCCTTGCATTGGATGTGTTCATTATTTTTAAATAAAGAAACTGAGATATAGAATATATATAAGAAACTTATCTGTAGTCACTTAAATATTTTGACTTTGGAGGGGGGACAATCTTTAATAGAGAATCAACAAGGAAGAATAATATTTATTTTATTGTCATTGTCATTTCTCCTATCAATACATTGGCCACTTATGTTGTTGATTACTCCATCACTTCTAAAGCATTATTGACTCCAGTGTATATATCATATAATTTGGGTAAATAAGGAACAGGTATAAATTGATATCTTCATCCCTACATGAATTCAGTATATTATGGTACCACCAAAAATCTAGAATAAATATCAAAACTCTAGAAAATAAATGATGTTATTTAATGTGTAATTTTTGTTAAATGGAAAACAAGATTTTTGTGGACTTGTTAAGAACTGACACATTGATACAGAGGGGTTACCTAGGTTCCCCTCCCTCCCACATGCCAAGATTTGGGGGAGAAGATAACTTTTGTTAGCCCACATTTCTTCTTGTCATTTTTGTCAGGAAAAATGTTTCAAATTATGGTCCTAATGAAATGGGATGCATATTAGATGAGTGATATTTTATATCCTTAAGGTGGCATGATTTTATAGGAGAATGCCATTTTTACTGAAATATGCATGCTGGCATTTAGCCATAAAGTGGCATGACGTCTGCAATTCAACTTTAAATGTTACAGGAAAAGACTCCAAGAATTAACAAATTTAACAATAGCCAAAGAGTGATGATCAGTGCACAGGTAATCACTGGGTTACCACCAATTTTCTAAAGCTCTGAAACACTCAAAATTTATGCAGAGAGAGGATCCCAAAATGCAAACATCTTCATTTTTAAAGGCTGTTTAGGCATCTTTGCCTTCTAGCTGTAGGGTATAGAGATCTGTTTAAGCAGAAAAAGATGTGGGCTTCATTTTTTCCAAAAGTCAAAACTATACACCTGAGTGAAATACCTCATTTTTTTAATTTAAAAAATAATGAACACATCTGATGTCAAGGGAAAGACCCAAAATGGTAGTGTTTATTGTCGGGGTAAATGATCTTAGACATGAACAGGGGTGGGATATGGAGGACCATAGAATCGCACATACGTCTTGATCTGCTGTGACATTGTTTTGTTTCATATTCAAAACTGTTGGTAGTATCAGGGGTTGATACTCGAATTGCAGACATATTATGTATTATAAAGTCACCATGAATTAGCCCTCTATATGACAAGGTCACTACTAAAAATGTCCCCTCCCCAGGAGGTGACGTAGCACCCACTCTTCTAAAGCCCTGGGAAGGTGGAGCCATGGGAGGACCTGAGACAAGAGACACAGATTCTTTGAGTGCATTGCACCCAGCAACTGTGCATTTCCTCCTCACACCTGACAGCTGACAAGAAGGATGCTAGTTGTCATTGTGTCACTGTGACCTAAGGAGTGCATGTCAGACGCCAGGCACCATGGATGTACTGACACATCTCGGGCGGAAGGAATGGTCATTCTTTCCATTTTACAGGAGGGTGAATGAAAACCTAGAAGGTCTTGACGCATTTTGAGAAATTACTTAGGAAGTGTCCAAGGATGGTTCCAGGACTCCCCCACTTAAACAGCACCATGGGATGAACAAGCCTCATGAATCGTTGCCTGGTAGCTGGCTCTGGGCTGGGGCAGAGGGTCAGGGGCAATGGCTGGATCCTGTCCCTTCTCTTAGACATGTCCTTGCTGTGCCAGTCCCCGGCCCAGTGTTCCCAGCCTGCATGGCCTGTGATTCTCAGAGCAGCTGCCTTCCCTTGTCCCCAGGTCCTTCCTCCTGCTGTCCTTATGCATCTGCGAAGAGTTTTTGCATAATCATAATAGCAAGATCCTCTTGCTCTGCTTTTCTCAAAGGAAATCATGATTCTTCTCCAAAGGAGAAAGTTGTTTTCTAACTTTGCATTTCCGAGACTGGATCTGCCCCCAAATCCCCCACAGTGCCTGGCGGCTGCCTGTGTTCACCTTCATCTCAGATCTGTCAGGATTCTAGCACCTGCTGGAGCAGTCAGCTGTGAGAGCTGCCTGTGTCCTTGAAAAGGTGAGCCAGGAGCAAAGCGAATTGTTGTGGATTAAAAACACAGAACGCATGAAAGACGAGTCTGGCAAATGTCCTGTATTCCGGTGGTCTCTTCAAAGACTGAGAAGGAGGCTATACTCTTCCTAAAACAAAGAAATGAAATCCATTTCATTGTGACAGAAAGAGCCTTTCTGTGAAGAATTAGAATTGTGCCACAGTTAGGCAAAGTCTGAGAAGCTGAAGGCGAGTCACTGTTGAGTAGTGGGTAAGTCTGGCGCCTGACGGTTTGGAGTTGGTCTGCAGGGATGTGTCGACATCTACGTTAACAGCAGACGGCCGGCCACCCCAGGTGCTTGGCTATAGGGGGAGCTTGACTGACCTACTCCACAATGCAGACATCCTTCAAATGACGTGCCAACCCCAACGAAATATATGTATTTTTAAAAAATAAAACTGAACACCAAAGAAGCCCACTTATTAAATGAACAAATGATTTGAAAAGAGGATTCTCAAAAGAAGAACAAATGGCCAACAAGTACTGAAGAAGATGTTCAGTAGCTCTAGCCACTTGGGAAGTGGGAATTGGAACTGCACGGAGGTTCCGTTCTGCCCCAGTTAGAATGGCTAGTGTTAACAGTGGGAAAATAATGAACCCAGGTGAGTGTGGGGAACAAGAAAACCCTCCTACAGCTGTGCAGAGAGTGCTGGAATGAACTGCTGCAAGCACCGTGGGAATCAGAATGAGGATAGCTCGGGAGACTGAACGCAGGTACATCCAGTTCATTGAAGAGAGTCTGTGTCATTTCTTTTTTTCTAAGAACCTTTATGGCTTACGTCTTGAACATAGTGACCCCTTTGAAGACAGCGGTTCACAGGGTAATAACTGTTGTTTTCTAATGTGTTTGATAATAAAAAAGATAAAAATGTATGCTGAGGAAAAGACAGTAAAGAAAGCATATTACAGTGACACAAGCATACTCATGTTTCTAGCGATACAATTCACAATAACTAGGTTGTGGAAATAGCCTAGATACCAGCAACAGATGGATAGAAAAGAAAAATATGGTTTATCTATACGATCAATTATCATTCTGCCATTAAGAACAACAAAATAGTGTCCTTTGCAGGAAAATAGGTAGCACTGGACACCAATATTTTAAACAAAATAAGTCTCACACAGTTAAATATTGCAGGTTTTCTAATATATGAGCAATCTAAAAATAAGCATAAATAAACAAGAGATGAATGGAAACTAGAAAGTAGATTTTTAGATGTGGAATAGGGGTTTTGGGAGGGAAGCAAAGGGGTTAATGGGATGTAATTAACGGAAGTATGTTAATGCATATATATATATATCACTATACCAGAACAAATCTCAGTTTTCTATATCACTAGCATGCATCAGTAAAGCTACTAAAAAAAAATTTTAAAAGTGTTAAAAATAACTATATAAGGAAGAAAGTGCCAGGATAGTACAGTGGCCAGTCAATTTCTAGCAAAATTATTGTCTTGATTTTATTCAAAAATATCCAAGAGTGTACCAGTGTGTAGCAATGTAACTGTCACCCACAGAATGAGTGTTTTTAAACAGAGAATGGTGGAGGGAAGGAGTGAGATTATGCATTTTTTACTGGTAGCAATGCACATTATAAAGCCAATGCTACTGGAATTTGCATTTTTATTTGTTTCAGATTGATGGTACGTTATTTCCTTTTTCCTCATTCATCCATTCGACAAGAATTTATCTCTTTTCTGGCTCTGTGCAATCTCTATCACATGTTTGTATTTTGTAGAAAACCATTGTTTGCACCACTTGTGTTCTAAGGTGATCCAGTGTATTTTGTGCTAATGTTGGGGGGGGGTTCAGTCAGATTTCATCCCCACAGTTTACTGGCAATGAAAGGCTGCTTTGAACATTCAGAGAGGTCCCTGCCCTGTGCTGCCATCCAGGGGTGGTCCCCAGATGGCAGTAGCGGCAGCACCTGGCACCTCATCACAAGCACGTATTTGGGGGCCTCACCCCGGATCTACCAATCAACAATTCAGGGACTGAGCCCCAGCCCTTGGTGTTTCAGAGGTCACGGTGTACCAAAATCCTCCAGAAGGGCCAATGCAGAAATCCTGAATTCCAGAAAGAAAACCCTGTAACAACGCAGGGTTGTATAATGAGGGAAAGATGCAACCCAAACTCTGGTAATGTATTGCTTTGACATTTAATAGAGCAAAAATGAGTCCTTCAAGTTGACCAAGAGATAGAAAGGCCATTGCAATTTTCCTCTCCTTTAGCTTTCAGCATGTCCATTAGAGAGGAGAGGAAAGTGGTAGTGAATGATGAAGCCATTAATACTGAGGTCAAAGGGCAGCGCCTCTTGTGCTGTATTCATCATCCATCATCCCTGAGCCAAAATGAAACTGTGTCATTTCAAAGGACTGCATGGACGCCACATGGAACATATGTGGAACCCATGAATCAATGCTCCGTTCAACAGCACAAACAAAACTTTGGCCAGTTCCTAGCAGAACGCTTCCCAAATTCCCGTGCTGTCAGCAATTCAGCTACATCAGAAATGATAAAAGTTGTTTCTCTGGAGCATAACGGGAATTATCTAGGAGGCCCTGACCGTGAGGGGGTCACTTTAGGACACTGATGGTTGTGTTGTAGCTTTTTATTTCTATATTTATTCACGTATGGAAGAGACAGCTTAATCTCTTCTTTTAGTTTCCAACCATTTGCATCAGGAAATCTGATTTCAAGACATTTGTTACTGTGTGGTCTCGCTTTTTCTAAAAACTTGTTTAAAAATACTGCTTTCTTATGAGCCCATCTCATATTCTTTTCAGGCATCAGTTTTTTTCTAAGACAATATTTTTTATCTTGATTCTATGGCCTCAAGTAATATATTTGGTAAATAAAGTTAAGGCATCATGGAATTCATTCGCACTGATAAGTCTACCAAGTGGACTTTCATATGTAAGTACACAAGTGATGCTTTCCCAGGGCTGTAAGGAAAACTACACAAAAAATTAGATTTTTTTCATGAGAAATAAATATAAATATATTGTGTACACTGAGTAAAAAGTAGCCTTCACTGTGATTCCCTTGTTTATTAAAAACAACACCTTAACTCTGATAGCATTTCAGACAAAAACTATTTGGTTGAGGATTTTTAGCACAGGTAAATAACACAGAAAGGAAATGTCTCTTCGGAGGGCAAACTTGACATGCTTGAAGGACTAAGAAGATGAAAGAAGAGATTTAAACAAACAAGCAGCCTGGAGCTGGAGGAAGAAGGGTATGAGAGGAAATGATGTTACGTAGGTGCTAATGGGTTCCATGTGGATTTACAGAACTACAAAGAGTGAAAAGTATGTTCTTGAAGTTGGACCAGCATGGATGATCTTCACTGACAAATTGTCTCACCCTTTAACCTTCTTAATCACTATTACCCAGCCTATTCCTGGAAATATCCCAGGATGTGCAGATAACTAAGGAGGCTCCTATAGATTTACTATGAACTTAACAGTTTGCTTCCCATCTGATTTAGGAAAGTGTTCCACAAATGTGTTACTGGCTCCCAAAAGAACTCAACTTGGTGATTACTTAAATCTGGGCTAATTCCCATTTCTAATGTGACACTCATTTTAAAATAGCATGCTAGTTCTTGGCTTATTGCTACATAAAGAAAAGAAGAAGACAGGTAGGATGCTACGTGCCTGCAGTCCGGTGCTCTAGAAGGCTGAGGAAAAAGGGTCACAAGTTGGAGCCCAGCCTGGGCAGTTTAACAACACAGAGTGACCCTGTCTCACAGTCATAAAGGTACCTTTCCTGCATTTCATACGTGATGACATTGAAAATCCGAGGATTTAGAAGAGCAAGTGGCACACATTTTCCTTACTCTAAGTCAGTCATTACCCAACATACACATGAATCAAAACATCACATCATACCTCATGAATAAGTCCTGCTATTGTAGACCAGTCCACAAACAAACCAACAGAAGCAAAATGCAAACGGGATAAATTTCTCAGTTCATATTTTGGTAACTTCTTCCTGGCAATAATCTGGTGTATAATATAGACAGTGATGTCAACACCACCCTCTGAAACTGGGGTGTATGACCCACTACAGGGACTGGTGTCCTGCTTTGCTGTCTAGATATCTGTTCAGTGATCAAGTCCACCATGGACCATCTGAACTTCTTGTTCATGAAAGATATATTAGAAGTTTATCATCACTGTTCATTTTCTTTTCTACTCCTTAAGAAATCATAATTCAGTAATTTGAGCTGGGGGTCGCATTTCACAAATCCACTCTGTTGAAAAGTCACACCAATTCATTTACATGCAAAAGATCCATTAATGACTCTTGGACAGGTTCTTACCTAAAAAGTCCCATTTCTAACAACCCGAAGGTATCAAACAGCTCCTATCACCAGATCATTGGCTTTGGGTAGTTCTGAAAGGGGCAATTTTTACATATTTTGATTAGAATTAATAGAGCTACTATAAATATATAATTACTTTCTTGTATTAACATGTTTTTATAGAATACAGCTTTGCAATAAGTATCATTGAATCAGTTTCTTAGAGGGAGGATACCAAAAGTGAAGAGTAAAAATGAGCCTTATTTACAAAAAGTTCTAAATATTTACATATCTTTTAAAATTTCAATACTGAGAAGTCCTTCCTGCTTCTATTTAATGAAAAGAAAATGCAATTCATGGAAATCCTGTCAGGAAGTTCTCTAAATTAAAAGTTTTTGAAGGGAGAAGGATTTTTTAATTAGTTTTGTTGCTACATTTCATATGCACATAATGATCACATTCATTATAGGGGATTTGTGCCTATACATACGTCTGGATACTTTTTCCTTCCCTCTCCCTTTTCCCCTCATTTACTAAGCTTTCTTTCCATTTTTTCTTTCCTTTCTCTTCTTTCTTTTCCTTTCCTTTCTTATTCCCCCTCCCTAGTGAAAATTTTCTTCCTATTTCATAATATCTATTACATATTTAGGTCCTATTTACACTTTCATTCTCTCAAACAGTAGAAACCATGCAATATTAGAACATGTATCCAATTTACTTTAATTAAAAGTATGGTCTCGAGATGTGTCCATTTACCTAGAAATGTCTCAAGTTTAACCTTCTTTTTGGCAGAGTAGTACTCCACTATATTAAGAAAAACTTCTTTGTCTATGCATTGGTTGATAGGTATTTGGGCTGTTTCCAAGATTTAGGTATTACAAACTCTGGTGCTATACACATAAGTGTTCATATATCACTGTGGTATGTTGTGGTAATAATTAAAAAATTATTTTGGGAAGATACTTAGAAAATAAATAGCTGGATCAAATGGAGCCTCTATTTTTAGGTTTTTCTCAATAATCTCTACACTGATTTCTACAGTGGTAGCACCAGTCTACACTCCCAACAACAGTGGAAAAGAGTTCATTTTTCCCCATAGACCCAGAAACATTTGTTGTTCGTTGACTTCTTGAGGATGGTCATTCTTTCTGGGGTGAAATGGAATCTCAGCATTGTTTTAACTTGTATCTCTTGAATGACCAGTGATGTTGAACATTTTCCTTTTATATTTATTTGCCCTTTGTATTTTTTGTTTTAATCTGAGAAGTGTCTATTCATTTCTGATGCCCATTTTTGGGCTGGGTCTTTAAATTTGCAGGGTATGATTTATTTTTGCTATTTATACATTCTAGATAGTAATCCTTTTTTTGAGGAACAGCTGACAAATTTTTTCCCATTCTGTGGGTTGTTTCTTCAATCTGTTGGTTTCTTTTGCTGTGCAGAAGCTTTTTAATAAGATGAGATCCCATTTGTTGATTCTTTGTAATATTTCCTAAACTATAAGGGCTTCATCCATAAAGTCTTTGCCTACATCTATATTTTCAAGGGTTGTACCTACTCTGTTTTCTAGCAAATTTAGTGTTTCTGGTTTAATATTTAGATCTTTGATCCATTTTGATTTTAGCTTAGTGCATGGTGAGAGATACTGATCTAGTTTTAATCTTTGGCATGTTGGAAATCCAATTTTTTTAGCACCATTTTTTTGAAAGTAGTAGAAATACAACTGAACAAGATAGAACAAACCCAATTGAAACAGTGCAGTGAATTTGGTACAGAACTTCACACCAGGCTACCAGGATAACAGCAATAGGTACCATAGTATATCTCCTTATCTTCACAATCGTTGTCTAGTCAATTAGGTATAGCAAAATCAAACCAAAGACAGAACATTATAAAATCAATTGAAAAAGAATATTGAATTGAGTAAAGCAATTAATCATAATGAAACAAAACTGAAAACAACATTTGCTTTCTAAGAGAACATAGAGGAGACACCCCATATTTGCTATATTGCATACAGTCATCCTGCCAAGAGATGCTCATACCTCTGTCTCCAGTTGCTAACAGGGGTGGGGGTTGGGATATTTGATTCCAAGCCCACACACTGGTAGGCTTACAGGAGACACTGGGTCTCATCCTGGCTCACGCCCTGAGAAACAGTTATTCACTAGAGTGGACTCAATACTAGTTATGAAGATACCCAGCATAAGCAACTTACAAGCATCAACACAGAAAATTTTTTTTAAAAAAATATAAATGACAAAGTGCAGGAGCAAAGTGCAACCCCAGACCCCCAACCCACCCAGGGCAGATCCAAGAAACAATGAGGTGGAGGAAATAAGAAGCCACCCACTTGAATTTTCTGAAATGGTAGCAGCAGAAATAACTAAACAGGTGAATGAGGCTATAGAGAAAATCAGATAAGAAATAGTCTGTCAGGTAAAAAAACAAAAGAGGTAACAATCATAATGAAGGACTTGCTCAGTTAACCTAGAGTAGACACAGATTCAAAAAATAGAGCAGCTTAGGAAAATGATGGAAACTATAAATGTCCAACATAGGAAAGAAATAGAATCCATGAAATAGATTCAAACAGATATCCAGGAGATTATACTTTTGAAAATACACACAGCAGAATGAACCAAAGTGAGGGCAGAATATCAGATCTACAAGACAGTATTGCGCTGAGTGATTATGAAAAGAAAATTTTCTTAAAAATAGCAAGGAACCTTGAAAAATCAATACAACAGCTGCAGATGTAAAGAGAAGAACAATGTAAGATTGATCAGAGTCAATGAAAAAGCAAGAGAAGCCATAAAGGAAATTTTTTCTAAAAGTCCTTTTCACAGAAGTAATGGCAGAAAACTTCCTAAGCATGGAAAAATATTTTGACATACAGGTAAGGGAGGCATTTAGAATTCTAATTAGCAATAACCAAAATAAATCTATACCAATGCATATAATAGCCAAAACTCCAGAAATTCAGCACAAGATCATAATATTGAAAACTATTATAGAAAAAGAATCATATCAACTATAAAAGAAAATCCATTAGAATCATACCAGACCCCTCAATACAAACCCTTAAGTCAAGGAGAGCTTGGAGTGAAGTATTTCAAGCTCTAAAAAGAGAACAACCTCCAACCCAAGTTGATGTACCCCACAAAACTGTCAAAATCAGTGAATAAATAAGATATTTCCATGACAAAGAGCCACTGAAGAAATTCATGATCACCAAACCAATACTCCAAAATGTTCTGAAGGATATTCTGGAAAGAAATAAAGAAGACTGCAATTCCATGAAGATTAATAGAAGGATTCCACCAGCCAAGGCAAATATTTAAACAGAGGAGGAAGAGCGGAACCAACAACAGGAAAATAATATGAAAAGGATACGTCAATACATATCAGTTATAACCATCAATGTGAATGATCTCAACTTACCAATTAGAAGAAACAGACTGGCAGAATGGATCAAGAAACAAGACCCAACAATGTGCTGCATACAAGAAACACACTTGAAAGGAAATTCATAGACACAAAGATGGAAAATAATACTTCATATGGAAGGAACTCAGAACAAAGCAGGGGTAATTATTCTATTTGCCAACAATGTGAATTTTAAGCTAAGAATCATCAAGAGAGATAAAATGTCACTACATGCTTACTAAGGGAAAATTCCAAGATCAAGAGGAAACAATCATAAATATACACCAAGCAGCAGTGTACCCTATGTAAAAAAAAAAAAACTTAAATAGACACTGACACAATTGTAATGGCAGACTGAAATACCTCATTTTCATGAATAGACAGATCAACTAGACAAAAAATCAACAAAGAAATGTCAGAATTGAAATAAGCTTGTGAACAAATGGACTTAGTAGATGTCTACAGAATATTTCACCAAACAACACCAGAATACACATTATTCTCAGCTGCACATGGGATGTTCTCAAAAAAAAAAAAACAAACCACATACTAGCTCCTAGAACCTGCTTAAATAAAAGCTAGTGTTATTATTCTGTATGCTCTAAAATACTTCAGATGTCAGCTTTGTTAATTCTACTTCAAAAGAGCATAAACTTGACCCCTGTTTTTATCAATAAAAAATAGGATGATATCTCTAGTTAGATCTGGGTCATAATTTACAGAGGGTCTCCTAAGAACCATTACCCATTTAACTCATGACTCGTGAAAGCAGATGGTTCTTCACAATTACAATTGGTGAAATAGCCTGAGAGAAAATCTACCTGAATACAAGTAGACGTGCACCATTTGAAATCATTTGAATGACATATGGCATCTACAGATTGTTTTTGTAGGTAAGAGATCTAAAGGAAATTTTCATTTTGCATGTATAATAATATTGCTCACAATATTTTTATTAGAGCTTTATAATTCATAGTAAATGATTTGGCGCTAGTCATGATCAATGATAGGCAGTAATTACAAAGTGATTCATGTTAACATAACTTAGTTTAAGTTTAGTAATTCATGCTGTCATTGAAGCCATTTGTACAGATTGAATTCCAGCCAATTCATAACTCAGGTGACATTTTCTTCTTTTTTTTTTTTTCCCCTTCAAAACTGGTGCCTACCTGGCAATGGTGTTGAGCACCTCTAATCTCACACTGTAGGAGACCCAGACAGGTTTGCAACTTAAACTCCAGTGTGAATAAATTAACAACCTAGCAAAATCTTGTCTCAAAAATAAAAATAAAGGGCTGGGTATTCAGCTCAGTAGCTCAAGTGCTTTCCTGGTAAGCACCAGGTCATGAGTTCAATCCCCAGTATCAAAAATAAGTAAATAAAATGTAGCTCTGATGAAAGACCCTGGGTTCAATCCTCAGTATTACATAAACAAACAAACAAACAGATAAATAGGAAATAGTGTTTATTAGGTTTTTTTGTCACACAGAGAAGCTACCATGTTTTGTGAGTCTGGAATTTATTGGAAGGCCATTGACATAGCTAACAAGTCTAAAGTGAAAGCTCAGAAAAAGTGGAAGCCCAGGCACCCCAGAGCTCTCAGTGTCAGGGACCCCGCTCTTGGTGGCTGAAGCAATCTCAACCCCCACCCTCCCCAGAATTGTCCTTGCTTCTGGCTTTGGTTTTCTTACTCAGTTCAAGTTCCTGACAGCAGGAGCCTCCAAGGGCCTCGTTTTTAGCCTCCAGGATTTATCATCTCACTAAGACAGTACCCGCTGAGGGAGAAGAAAGTCCCCAGAAGGACTGGAGATACTGTGGAGAAGGTGAATGGATGTTATCTGGAAAGCAAAGCCAACCGGGAAACGAGTGGCTGCCGGAGTGATTTTGAGAAACCGTAATAAATAACTTGCCTCTTACTTTCCTGAGTTTGGTTACACACACCATGGATGACAGAGATGACAGTGTCACCTCTTTAGACTAGAGACTGTGCCGTTAGAGTCTTGGCCTGGTGGCCTTGTCAGGCTTCATCTCTTAATGAAGCAGACCCCAGAGCAGCTGGTGAGCTCCAGTCTGACTCTGAGGCCTGGCCAAGGGCCACAAACAGAGCCACTTGTGGCTACCACCCAGTCTGGCAAACCCAGAAGGAAACAAGGATGATCGCTGGGCTTGGAGCTCCTCTTCCTTCCCAATGTCCCTACTAGAAAGCCAAACCTTTTGCCACGGGAGGAGTGAGGCAGGGGAGAGACCGGATGTGTGATTCCCACAGAAAACTCTCCCCAGGAAATATGAGATGGGGAATTGGGGGCCACCAACCCAAGAGAGTCCATTGACTTAATACCATAAAAGTAATTCATGCATAGTATAAAGCTGACTTACCAAGGAAAGGTGGCAATAACCCATTAGACTTTTCTCACAATACTATCACCCACCCCAAGCAACCACCGTGAACATTCTCATCTTGATACTGCACTCATTCCTGACGTTGATTCAGGTGGGCATGTCCCCGTGTCAGAACTTGTATCTTGACACATGCACCTTAGCAAGCACACTCTGCAATCTGATAGTTTTTACCTTGACGTTTTGAAGTTTTTGAAATGCCCTTACTGATGGTATTTTGTTACTTGTGACCAGTTGTTCTTACTGTGACCTGTTCCTGTAGAGAGAGAGAAGCCTGTGAGCCTTGGTCCAGGATGGTAAAGAGCTGACCTTGTTCTGTAGAGGATGAGAAGGAAACACTGGGGTGGGTTCACTGTCAGCCACACTGCCAGGACCTTTGCTGACTCCACAGTAGCATCAGAGAAACATCATTGTCCATGGACCTCTAGAAACCATGCTCTCCGGTTCCTGGGCTCTGCAGGTGAGGAAACAGAGGATCAAAAGTTGTACCTGAGCCACATCTAAGTCAGATCCAGTTCCTCCAGCTCCTGATGATGTGTGACTTCCCATAAGTTTAGTCCAAAACCTTTGGCATTGTAGGGAAATAATTTAGAAGCATATGTTATATGCAAAATAGTTTACCTGTATCATATGATATCCTTATAACAATTCTTGCAGCAATAATTATTATATTCATTCCTCAGATGGCAACCTGAAGGTTATAATTCCTCTTGTAATAAGTATCTAAATTCAATTTTGTCTTTTTAACATATCTCATGTTATTGGAATTTACTGTTACATAATATATCTCTGAATAGGAGAATACAGATGACAAGCTGGGAGTTCTGGTTCCCGGCCCATAATTGGAAGAAGTTCCTGGCTGCATGAACTGTCAACAAATGCTAGTTAATACTATGCTTTAGTTTTGTGGTATAATTTTTCTTTAAGATAAATCAGCAAAGCAGAACATACAATCCACTGAAGCAAGAAGACTAAGTAACTTCACAGTGGGAGAGCCGAGAGCTAGGCTGAAGTCTGTTTGCTTTGCCACTAGGTCACACAGACACAATGTCTTCTAAGGAGACAGTGGAGAAAATTATTAATTTGGGGGCAAGATAAAGGAGCTTCTAGTTCAAGGCTTAAAAACTGTCGTGTCCTACAGATTATAAATAGGCAAAAACTATAGACTCAACAGTAGCTGGATCATTAGTTGTCGAGTTCAGGATTAGCAACAAAACTACCCGCTGCGGGTCCATCTGTCCAGGTTTCCTCTGTCCTAACACTGAGCCCCTGTAGCTTCTAGTGTCCTCTGGGAGGTAGAAAACCAATAATCCCTCCTTGACTAACCTCGTAAGTATTCAATATTGCGATGGACACCCCTGGACCAAGGAGCAGGAAGACATGGATGATTTCATTTCCAGTGACGGGAGCATGGTTTTATGTGGGTTTCCGGTGATACATTACACCACTATGCACATCACTTTGACCTACTCAGTAAATATTGGCTGGATAAAAATGTGGGAATAGGAGCAAAGGACGCATGTGCAAGCTGGACTATTCAATGTTCTAGAGAGTGGTGGGGCCACAGGTCTTCCGTTTTGATCAGCATCAGCTGGGGAAGACCATTGTGTAGGTACTGCTTTCTTTTATATAGCAGGTGTCATATGCTGTAAGATAGATATCAATAGAAGTGACTCATTGAGAAATAACATTGCATTAAAATATCACTACATTCATTTAAAGAGATTTAAAGGGCCCGAACTATAAAATGTAGTCCGTGAGTCAGGCTTGGCCTTTTCGAATTACCTTTGAAGAGGCTGGCACAGTGTACTGATAGATAAGTCTGCAGGTTCTCAAGCATCACTGGAAGAGGGAAACCATTCTGTGCTTTCCCGATACATGCTGTATGCAGTTTACAGGCTCTACCAAGGCAAAATGGACCACAAGATCCAGTGAAGAGAGTGTTAAAGGTATTTTGCACTTCAAGTAATAACTAGTACAGTATATCCACGACTGCTTTAGTCCTTACTGTACCCCAGTCCATGTGGGAGATGCTTTTTTATGTATTTATTGATTGAATCTTTCCTAAATCCTATGAGCAGGTAAAATTATTTTATTCTGTTATGCGAAAGAACGGGGACTTTACATGACTTACCCAAGTCAAACTAATAGTAGATGACTGATCCTAAAACCAGTGCTGTGGGCTAGTAGGTAAAGCGTAACGCACCAGGAAAGTCCCGGGGTTTGGAGTGTTTAGTCATGAAGGAAAAAAAAAATTTATCAAAGTTATAAAACTTTAAACCACAGTGGGAGACAGAATTCGGATTTGTCCTTCATTTCTCCAAATACTGAACAAGGGCTGTGTTTTCCGATGAGGGAGTGAAAGCGTTACTTAGGCAGCGCAAGTCAGAGCCCACAAGTGAGCAGATTCTTCACTTGGTGCCTCGTTACAAAGGGTACTGGCAGTGGAATGCCAGCGGGCTCATAAAAGGTTGATATAATTTCCTGGATCATAACTCCATCGGAGAATCGCTTCTTCTTAAAAAACAAACCTGAACCATCTTCTTGGGACTCGTGTCACTAAATCTCACATTACTGTCAGGAAGTCCCTGGCTTCCAGCCACTTCCTGTCACTTTCAGGGGGACGAAATGCACCAGGCTTTCAGACTCTGTTTCATCTTCAGTGTCTTCATGGGTAACTGTCATGGATGACAGTGTTCTGGTCACTTCTGGCTAGTGCCAGCTATGTCCCCACATTGCCACACCTTGAACCGTGCCAATAATTGTACATTATTTATATAATCAGTTATATAAGTTGCCATGCCAGGTCATTTTAGCTGCCAGTCCAGGTAGGACATTCTTACCTTAGTCCTCTCTTTTATTCTTACTTTTCCCACTTCCTTTTAAAACTTAACCAGGGCCCCTAATCCTTGGAATCCTCCTTATTTTTCATGAGACTCACTCTCTCCTGAATAATTTCATTTCCTCTCTGGCCAGTCAGTCACTTTATTGATAACTGTGGCACACTCTCACGTTCCTCACTGCATACTCAGTGGGATCGACGTGTCTTGATCTCAGCTTTAAAATGCAGCCAAGCTTTCCCTTTCTGCTTCTGCTTTTAAGACAGCTGGGGGACAGTAACAAATGAGATTCCTAATACTTGACAGGAGAATACTGAATGATGTGATAAATGAGTGAGTAAATGGACACAAAAATGGACCATCCCTCCTTGCTGCCCATCACATACTTATGATTTCCACGTTCTGGTCACTTATCTGTCTGCCCAGCAGCCCTGACCTATGGCAGGTGATGAGCTGGTACTGGGCTCCTGTCCCTGAGAATTCAACTTCTAAATCTCCTGTATCCAAATGGGGAATGAACAGTAGCATCTACCTCATAGGTCTCTCTCCTCTCCTCTCCTCTCCTCTCCTCTCCTCTCCTCTCCTTTCTTTTCCTTTTTACTTTTCCTTATTTGTGCTTTCCCCTTTTTCCACATTGACTATATGCAGTTTCTGATTTTTGAAAGGAAAGGTATTTCTAAAATTTAATCGAATAAATATTTCATGGGACCCACCATGAAGTGGGCACCATGGTGGTAGAGCATCGATGTGCAGTGCTTTCTGATTTCAAGGAACACCTCATCCTTCCTTAGAGGAAGAGTATGTGGTTCCAATGAGCTGGAAAACAGGGCTGGGTAGGAGAAATGTTAGAGGAGAGACGGAAATGTTCTGTGTGAGCTCAGAAAGAGAACAACACTCAGCTGGGCCCAGGTTAGAAAATTGTTTGCAAGGGAGCTAAAATGGACTCTGGAAACTTCTTTTTCATCGTATATAGCAGGGAAAGAAGGGAGGGAGATAGGGAGAAGGAGAAACCTAAAAATGAGTTTTAAACTCCACGTGTACCTGCTTTGCTTTCACATCTTTGATTTAGTACACTGAGCTCTTGATACTCTACAGTTTGTACAAATGAGTAACAAAGGAGATGGAGGTTGTCCGTGTCTCCCCAGTCAGAGTAGAAAGGGGTGGATTGAGAACCGGTGTTGGGACAGTTTCTCCCTCTTCTACCATGGGACAGGAATCCAGCAGCACTAAATTTGTTCACCTGTAACTTTTGTAGAAGCGTCTGCATGGTGTTCTGAGATATGATGCAAAGAAGTGCTGTCCTGATAACTTAAATAATAAAGTCCTGTTTTGTAAAATATTTTTCATTTGACACATTCTACCAGAATTAAAACCCTAAAGGATCTCTCTAAGCAAAGCACTACTAGCAGAAGGAGATGAGAGTTGCTGATGTTGAAAGAACTGGCTGAGAAGAAGGTGAAAACTTGCACTTGAACTGTGCTGTTATCACTGTATTGAACCGCGTTTTTCCCGGTTACTGCCGAATGGAAAGAGAAATTAAATTTACCCATAGCTGATTAAGAATTGTTACTCTGAAGAGCACTTCATCAGCTTTAAAGTATGTGGAAGTGTCATGGCTAATTAAAAATTGAATTTTAGTGCTACTAATATAATTTCCAATCTTAAAAATCTTCTATCTGGGAACCTCTCCAGTACTTTGTTAAAGATGTTCTTCCTACCATTATTAGTAATCACTGGGGACTATTATGGTTAACATCTGTTTGACCTTCCCACCAAAAACCCAAAAAAGTCAAAGCAAAGCTGGAAACTTCTTATGCCTTGTGTGCTAAAGACAATTTGTAGAGTATCAAGTGGCATCAGGAGTGAAAATTAAGACATTTAAGTACTGCAATCATGCTTCTCAAAAGATTTGTTTTTAAAAAATTGAATCAGTACAGGTAGGATAGGAGAGAAATATAAGTATTCTGTGTTTTTTTTATTTTAAAAAATTATAAAAGTAACAGTGATTGAATACATGTAATCAACATGAAGTTGAAATATTTTCAGTGTTATTTTGTTTTCTATGCATTCTGCTGTCTCCATCAAAAAGAAGCATCTGCAATCTAAAACTAACCCCCCTACAGAGTTTAACATTTGTGCCCAAATTCTTCAAAAATCCTTCCTCAAGCAGGTGCAGATTACTGTAATCCCTTTCTCTTTAAGGGCCAGTTGCTTAATTACTTGATTCTAACAAATAGAGAATGGAAAGAGAAACACAATTAATTCACAGAAGAGAGAAAGGCTAGCATCTTAAGCTAGTTAAGGTTAAACAGCAGCGATCAGTTATGATTATTCTGCATACTTGTGATACAATGTGATGAGAAGGGTCCTCACCTCTTTGGTACTTTTTCCCCAAACCCGTAACTCCAGTCTTCTTGCGAGGAAAACAAGCAAAAATAAAAAAAAAAAAAAAAAAAAAAAAAAAACGCAATCCCAAACTGAAGGACATTCTTCAGTAAAATCTCTGACCATTGCTATTCAAATTTTTCAAGCTCATGAAAGCTAAGGACCGAGTTAAGAAGCTGCCACTGGTTGGACGAGACAAAGGGGGAATGACAACAAAATTCAAAGTGTTTTTCTCACATAGATCTTGCTCAGGAATAGCGCAGAAGTGGAAAAATTGGAGAAGCCCGAGTAAAACCTATAGTCTAAGTCATCATGTTATACTCGTGTTTCTTAGCATTTGATAATTGTGGGTGATTATGTAAGGCTAACACTGCAGCAGGGTTGATGGGTGGAAGGTATAGGAGGTCCTCTGGACTCATTTTTTGCAAGCTTTTGTAAATCTTAAATGATTTCAGAATCTAAAAACAATGGAGCATGACTTCCTGAGCAGCCACAGGTCTCATAACAAACTGCTGGCTCCGAGGCAGCCCCATCTTCCTTACCCGCTGCAGTTCCACCTGGATCATTTCCGGTCAAGACGCATCAGCACTGGCTTGTGTGCAGGACAATGGTAGAATTGACAGCCTGTGGTTCTGAAGCCAGGTTAATAAAGGTCTTATGACTTTCACTTTGTCCTTGAATTGTTTGCTCCAGGCGAAGCTAAGGTCCAGGCCTTGAGGACTCTTCCAACTTCCTATAGAAAATCCCATGTGGAAAGGAGCTAATGTCTCCCGTCACCAGCTGGCGCCAGCTTCCTTGCATGAGTGAACCGCCTTGGAAGGAGGCTTCCTAGTGCTAGTCAGTCCTCCAGATGAAACATTCATCCCACTAACATCTGACCAAAACCCCATGAAAGGCCCCAAAGCGCAACCACTCCACTGATGATTATGCTAAGCTAGTAAGCTGCGGGGTACTCTTATCCATCAGTAGAAAAGTAATAGGATTGCTTCAGTTTGCATTACTTAAAATTTTCAAGCGCTACTCTGGCCAAGGAGATGGCATTACATGTTATAACCACTCTGTTCCTGTTTAATGCTGCTTGCAATATTTTAGAACTCCCAGGAAGGATATAGCAACAGTATGATTTGCAGTGAATCATGAATTTAATACCTAATGAAAAAATGCACCATTGTATGTACAAACTAATGATAAGAATAAATCAGTTGAGGTCAAAACTCACCAAACTGAAGAGTGATTGCACAGAATTCTAAACATTGATATGTCTTCTTCGAAACTATGTTTCAGCCACCTTACTTTAAATGAAATGCACTAGAGAGAAGACAAGATGGCCAATCAGTGAGCAACAGAATACAGAGCCTCCCGGGAGAAACAATTCATATGCCAGAATAAAACACCCTGGAGAGACCCAGACAGAGGGAGATGGAGCCTCTTGACACAGGAAGAAATTAAAACGTAAAAAAGCTCATCAAGTACTTTGGGACTACAACTGAAACAGCTAAAAACTAAAGGGACACAGCATTTTTGCGATGACCCGCCAAGATTGCACCAGCTTGAATCCGCGCTGGCAGGCAGAGCCCCCCAAACTCGTTCCCACCGCCACTCACAGGAAGCACAGCAGCGCTGAGGTCAGGGGTTGGTGAGCCCAACAGAGAGCAGAGCCGGTGAAGGGACCTTCATTAATCCACAGTCAGTGCTGGGAATGAGCCCCCCCCCACCATGAGAAGGGCACGACCAGGTGGGTGACATGTTGGAATCGGGCAGGAGGAGCCTGAACTGGGAGCAACAGTGACTTCGGTTGGTTGCTCCCTCCCCAGAGCAGATTCCTGCGATTTGCTTGGACTGGGCCATGCCCCTGGCTGGGACCCAATGAGCCATCCCAAATCGATTCCCTGCACCTAGCAAGCACTGACCGAGTGAAGACACTTGAAGTTTGACTGGCCCGGTGGGGAGGGGCAGGCATATGCAGCCTCTGCTTACACCTCAGTGACAAGAGCAGGCGGGAAAGGGAGGAGGTCCCTCGCCAGCGAGCTTCGGAGGAAATGTGGCCAACAGGGAAGGGGGGTGGAACCTACACTGTAACCTGTGTGAAGGAAGCCAGGACCATGACAGGAGAGAGAGGCAGGAGGAGGCCCCCAGCCCAGAACCTTGAGAGCCCTGATACAGGAGAAGGAAAAACAAGGGAGACTGAGGGCAGCAAACACACAACATCAGACATGGCTTCAATGGACATTAAGAGATATCTTTGGGACCTTGCAGATGAGCTCAAATCTGAAATATTAAATCAGGTAAAGCATGATATGAGTAGAGTAATAAAAGAAATGCTCTCAGGAAGCATCTCTCAGGATGATACAGACGAAAGAAAGGAGGAACACAAAAAAAGGAGAGAAACATTCAATAAAGAATATAAAGATAATATAGAATACATGGAGCAGATTCAAAGAGACTACCAGGAAATTAAAAACTCCATTGAAAGCTGGCAAAATGCCTTAAAAGAAACTAAGGATAGACTATCAAAACTTGAAGATAAGTTTGCAATGTGTGATCATGAAAGGAAAGATCTCTTAAAAATAACAAGGAAACAGGCAGTAACAATGCAAAGGTTAGAAGATGACAAGAGAATCTACAATTTAAGAATAAAAAACATGAACGAAGAAGCAGGAATACATACAGGTGAATTACAAAGGCTATTCATGGAAATAATTAAGAAAAACTTCCCAAGCATGGGAAAAGAAAATGACATTCGGTTGTGTGAGGCATACAGAGCTCCAGCCACCTACAACCAAAACAGAGCTACACCCAGACATATAACAATCAAGATTCCAGAAATTCAATATGAAAACAGAATATTAAAAGCCATCAGAGAAAAGAAACAGATTACCTATAAAGGTAAGCCCATCAGAATCATGGCTGACTTCTCAACACAGACCATCAGATCAAGAAGAGCTTGGAGCAAAGTATTCCAAGCCCTGAAAGAAAATAACCTCCAGCCCAGACTGATGTACCCTGCAAAACTATCTCTAGAAATTAATGGAGAAACAAGATGCTTCCATGACAAAGAGGAACTGGGGGAGTTTGTGACCACCAATCCAACCCTGCAGAGAATGCTGAAGGACATTCTATAACTGCTATACTCAATTATACTGTTATATTCAATTATGCCTGATGATACAGACATTCTATTAAAGATAATAAGAAACAACACAGTAATCATTGTAGATCACCTTGTACTGTGGTTTTATATGACTTTTTGGTTTCATGTTTTTATAGGAATTTGTTTTGTTTTGTCTTGCTAAGTTTTGTTTTTCCCTCTAATACAGAAAGGATAGAAATATGCGTAGATATTCATGCATGCATAGCTGTTTACACTCTCACTGTTTGACTGTCTACTTTGTATCCTTTAATTTTGTAACTTGAACAGCTATTTCTAAGAGGATAATATGTAATTTATTAACTAGTGATTTCTTGTTTCTTTTTTCTGGAATTCTGTATTATCTCTACCCTTTACATGCTTTTGATTCTCTTTAAATAAAATCTTTAAAAAAAAAAAAAGAAATGCACTGTCTTTTGGTGGCCTTTGCTACATCTCAGGCGCCACATGGAGTGGAGGTTTAACCTCTCAGGGAAGCTCACTCCTCGGGTATAACCAGTGTAATGCAGGGGAGGGGCATTTTCATACTTCTCTGCCGTTGATCTTGGCTGCAAAGGAACTCCATCTGGCATTTATTTTTGACGATGAATAGAATTATGATCTATGGGCCCATGAAGCAGAGAGTGCAAAATCTTTCTTATGATTGGAACTTTGTCCCCACTGGCTTTCATCTCTAAATTTAAAATTTTGGTTGAAAATTCACACCTTTTCCCTTCCTTCTGTAGAATGGCATTTTACATTACAATAAGCTTGTCTTATGAATGTCTTTCACTGTAACTTCCTGTCTTCTTCATTCATGAAATGACACAGGTCAGGTCACCCAACAGACTCTTTGTGCCAGAAAAAGAACGACTGTTTAGAAAACTACTCTGGTTGTTTCTAATTTCTCTTTTCTGCTTGTACCAATTGACCTGTTCATTAATAAATGCATCTCATCTGTGTAGGAATATTTTAGGCACATTTAATTTTTAGTCGAGCTACTTTCAAATAGGACTTTTAGAAACTTATCAAAAAGAACAAGAAAGTGTTTTAGTTTTTTCTAAATTACAACTGTATATTCTAACAATGTCTACTTGGTTTTGGATTGCAGGGGTTTGGGAAATAGTCTGCAGATTTTATGCCCAATTTTTTTCAGTTTTCAAAATAGGTATCCTGTGATTAAAAGTGTAATTAAAAGAACCCTTGATTTTGGCAATACTTTATTCCAATTTTGGGGGGTTAGCCTCTTAGCTCTAAATGATTATTAAATAGCAAATATTTCATGAACTCAGTTTTACGTGAATTGAGCAAATGTACTTTGACACTTCGGATTGATAAGGAACTCAATGGGGGAGGAAAAAAGTGACCACGTAGCCGTGGATTTGATTCCCAACATTTACAGCCTAGTTCCCACCAACCTGTACAGCTCCCAGATAGTTGCTGCTCATTTCTTGGCCATCAATGTTCTGTCTCTTTGATTAGATGTGTTTGTTGAGATTCGTATGTCTTCTGTATCATAAATGTCCCCGCAAGGTGATGGGATACTCACAGATGATTTAAGTAAAGTGTTTTTTTTTAAATGAATCCATTCACAGAGTCGTTCACTCGACTAAAGAAGCCAACAAAAGATGTGAGGGGACTCAGACGGTAGTACTGGTAGAAATAAGTTGTTTTTCTTAAAAAAACAAAGTGGTAAGGGGCTAAGTCCAGAAAGGGCTGGAACCTTAAAAAAGAGATTACCCAGTGAGAGCAGAAGTCTTTAAAATACGTAATTGCTTTCCGTTGCTGTGGCCAAAGCGATAAATGCACAGGAGGAAACACGCCAGTTCTTTCTTAGGCTGCTGATAACCTCCTGCTCTCCTGAAAGAGCAGTCAACCAGCAAGAGCCACCAGAAACCAGCCAGTTCCACAGTATGTTCTAGAGGTCAGACACTCAGGCCTCTTAGGGCGGGGTGGAGAAAAAGGTGATTCTAGAAATGGAGATAAAGGGGGCAGACAACATTCTTTCATTTAAAAAAAAGTGCTTTATTGATAGCAGGCTTGGGTAAGTCATGTTTTAGAATTTCCTAACTTCAAGAGTAATGTGTCTGACAATTAATAAGTAATAGTCTTGAAATTAATTTATATAAATTTTGATTAACCAAACAAGGCCATGGATGGGCTCTTCGGGACCACGACCGACTCCATCTAACTGCTCTTTTACTTTTCAGAGTATCTTAACTCAGGATTGTTTCTCTGGCTAAAATGTCCAAAGCTATGTGTATGTGATCAATGCTATCATTTGACAGATTGTATAAAGAGGTTGTGAAACTTCAGCTTGTGCTGGAGTTACAGTGACGAGTCCTCACACAGTCTCTCTCCATGGCAGGCTATGTGAGGATCGGCCACAGGATGCTCCAACAAACTCTGTCCTCTGTCTAGACAGCACGGGTGGACTTCACCCTGCACGACCAGATGTGCTAACGTCGTGTCTGTCACTATTGTAACCGCAAGACACTTGGCACTTCTGACACAGGATTACCAACAGAGTGGTTTTAAAATTATAATAATGTCTTCATGACCCTAGTGATCTCCATCTTGTCCACCGCTGTTACAGGATCCTGAGGTTCATTAAGGTCACATAGATAAGATTTCATTACGTCGCTAAGCACACTTGCCCTCCCATGTCAGCAAGACCACTTCCTTTAAAAAGAACCCATGGTGCCATGTTTTTGAATGTAGCAACCTTGCCTAGGTGTCAAAAGCACCCTCAGAGATACAAAGCTACAATTCTTGGTGCAGAATTATAGACTAAATTACTAAACTACTTCAAAAACATGAATCAGTTCTTGGAAACACCTTCAGTTCAGGAAATATGAGGAACCATAAACTAGGCAGTCTTACATCAGGGAATTATAAATTTTATTCCTCCTTAGACATGCTTTATACTCAGCTAGAGGTAAGAAAAGGCATTTCTGTATTTTCATTAGATATTAATTTAAGAAGAAAGACAGATTTATGAAACATTTATAGAGCATAATATAGAGCAATGTGCTAAACATCATGGAACACACTGTTTGAAAAGAAAATGGTAACAGGACCCTGAATATGTGTTAATCCAGTCTTTTTTTAACAGTCACTGCAGAAAAGAATAACATCCACTTATTTTCCTTCTCATGTTAACATTCCCATGATAAATGTTACTTACACTTTTGTTCTGTAAAACCTTGCATGGATTCACCCACTTTGCCGCATTCGTGCTCTAGGTTGTCTTGCATCTAGGCTTTTATCTGGTGCCAGTTTCATTCTGCCTCTGATTCCTCTTAGGAAGTCTCTGGAGAGAGGAACTGCTGGCAGTGCACAGCATTCAGTTCTTTGTCTTTCTGAAAAAATATCATTTATTCTGGTTTGTTCTTGAAGTAATTTTTTTTAAATACAACTCTACATTGATTGCATTCTCTCCAGCCTTGAGAATTAGACCCAGGGCCTTCACAATGAGTTATAATCCCCATGTTTAACTTTTTTTGAAGACAAATTCTAAACTACTAAATTGCCCAGGCTGGGCTCCAATTGGCAATCTTCCTGCCTCAGCCTCTCAGAGAGCTAGGAGCACATGTGTGTGCTACCACACCCAACTAATTGGCTACCTTTCCTTGCAGCCTCTTAAATACATTCCATTAACTTCTGACTTCCAGTGTTGCTGAGACATTAGCTGTCTGACTAGAGTCAATCATCTAAAAACAAACTGCCTTTTCTTTTCATTTTTTAGGATCCTATTTTTAAATAAACCTGGTTTAGAGCAACAAGTTAAGCACTATATTTGAGGAATGTTGAGTATGACGTGCCTTTCAGTGGTTAAGTGAACACATACAGTAGACCTGCTTGCTTGATGAGTGAGAAACCAAGAGAAGTTGGGACTGAGGATGTAAGTTTGAATATCATCTGAACAGAAGGAGAAAATAAAACATAGACTGGGTAAAATGGACTAAGGACACACAGTGAAAAGAAATGAAGTTTTAGGAGACAAATTTGAGAAACACTTCAGGATTTATTTGAAGTCTAAGGAAATGGATAATGAGAAGGATTAAGAGGAAACAGCAAGATATTTGGGGAAAACACGACAGTTCCTTGTTAGCAGATTAAAAGGGAACCTTTACAAGACTATTCCAGAAAAGAGCAAACAAACAATTTATTCGTAATGCTGCTCTAGAGAGATCACCTAATATAATTCTGAAAAATACTTAACATTCTGACTGTAGAAGAGAATGAATAGCCCTGCAGTCAGATTTAAGCAGGTAGAGGAGTAACAGGGAGACAGAGAGAGAAGGAGAGGAGTCATCCAAGGGTCAGTGTAGGCTAAAGTATCAGCTTTGGAATTTGAAGAGCCTCTACCACAAAGGTTAATTTCATGCTCAAACTGCCGTGAGCTGCGGACTGACATCACCTATGAGGATGCCCCACAGCATCGAGGGCCAGGACTGAGCTGCAGTTATTACCACCTGTGACAACGTCGGTCCTATAGGGGCAGAAAAAGAAAAAGGAGAGGAGCATAGAGTTACTATAGAGGTTTCTTCTCGGAAGGGCTACCGTGTCTGTGTGTGTGTCTGTGTGTGTGTGTGTGCGCGCGCGCGTGCATGTGAAAGAAAGTCACATGACAGCGTGATGTCAGTGGGGCAGCAGTGGAGAGGGAAAATGTGAGCTTATTACATGATCTGCATTGCAGAATCAACCATTTATTTTCATTACAAATGAGAATGGGAGATGAGAAACCTTATCAGATAAGAGGATATTTTTAAAAGGAAAATATTGATGTTTCATCATTATGAACAAAGGACCTGATTCTAAGAGAATTGGTAAACATATGTGGAGAAGAACTGTTGGTCACTATTTCAAGGTTTCTGAGAAATGGTATCCAAGTTATCATGGAAGTCTTGCACCTTCATAGAAGCAATGTCTCCCTCATGAATGGAAAGAAAGAATATATCCAAAAAGATTCGTAGGTGTTTTCAAAGGTCCTAAATGGGATTTCTGTATGTAAGAAGGCTTCCCTGTGCTGTGCGAAACAGAAGAACACAGCAGATCTACCAGGATCAATGAGAGATGTGTCAGGGCCTGAAGAAAATGAAAACATTTTGAAACAGTCGTGGGACAAATAGAGAGGGCGCAATATAAAAAAAGATAGTCAAATTGTTAAGTAATCCTGGGAGCCGATTTGATGTTGCCAGTGGTAAATGTACAGTGTCACCTTCTCCTGACTTCTCCACCTGTGTTTGTTCAAAAATAGGCAACAGAAGCAGGTGCTTTGCATCCACGCACACTTGGGGTTTTGCCAGAAGGAAGCGAAGAAATGAGAGGGACAGAAGATCCTCAGTGCTTAGCAAGAGTGTTGAGGAATGTATGACTCATGGAATCTAAGCTGGAAAATAAAGAAGATAAGATTTGATGTACTGGAAGGAAATTAGATGGAACCAGAGGCTCTGGAAGTTACTGAACGTAGCGCTCCAAGGAAAGAGGGGGAGCAGTAAACGATTTAGAGTCGGCAGCTTGGCATTTGGAGTTTAGGCTGATGAGACTTGGACTGCGTGTATGGAAGCGGCAGTGTCTTGGGGCAGGTGCTGAGGGGTGGGGTACGTTACCCACTGGTGTGTGGAAGACGGTCGTCGTCATAGCAAAAGAGACTCCCTGGAGGTTCCAGCATCTCTGGTAAAAAGCAACGATGTGGTCCTGTGCAGGTGCTGCTGACCAGGACAGAGAGTGACCCACCAAGATAATAGGGTGCTGAGTGGGTGGCCCTCCCTGCCCTCCCCTCCACGGCTGCCGCCTCACATAAGGAAACTGGAGGGATAAGGGTGGGAAGAAATGGGAAGCAGCATCATCACCAGGAAAAGCGCTCAACAAAAGCACATCCACGCACTGCCATTTTCCAAGACACTTTGGCATGGAAGATGTGACAGTCTGCTGCAAAAAATGACAAGCATGCCCCAGCAGTCATGTTAATTGTCTGTGAATTTAGCGGAAATCCTGTCTGTATAAGATCACCTGCCCACGAGTATGTATGCCAGCTTTATCCATGGTAACCAAAACTGGGAGTCAGTCAGGCTGTCCTTGGATGAGTGAACAGATGAACAAACTGGTACATCAATGGAGTGAAATATTGTTCAGCTTGAGGAAAAAAAAACTGATCATCGGGGCCATGAAACGGCACAGAGGATATTTGGGCGCTTACTGCTAAGTGAAAGAAGGCAGCCTGAAAAGGCTGCCTACTGCAGAATCCCAAGTAGATGAGTTACTGGGGAGGGCAAAAGCAGGTGCAAAATTGGTGGTTACTGGGAGTTCAGGGTAGGAGGCAAAAGCAATGAACAGCTGGAACACTGGATATTTAGAACAGAAGCTACTCAGTACTGTACTGATGGATACATAACGGTATGCACATGTCAGAGCTCTGACAGGGCAAAGAGTCAACCCAAATGTCAACTGTGGTCTGAGTTAATAATAACACACCAGATCAGCACATCGGTTGTAACGAATGTGCCCTGCACATGCATGAGGGAATAACTGCAGAATCGACGGTAGCTGAGGGAGGTACTGGACACTGTACTTCCTGCTCAATTTTTTGTTTGTTTTGAAAACTTAAAGCCGCTTTAAAAATAAAGCTTGCCAACTTTTCAAAATCAGTCTTGACCCAATCTTCCTACCCTTACGGTTGTTGATGCTGTTTGAGTGTTTTGTGTGCTTCCGTAATCGCATCCTGCAATGATTCATACACAGGAAGTTTGCAGACACACTGTTCTATTAAACTAGTGTATATTTATTTGTATTTAGAAAAATAACGGGAAGGTGTCCACTTACACATTTGTACATGGCATGATCACGTTATTCATCAGCATATAAATACTACTTAAAACTTGGAGTTATGAGCATAAACCAAAGATAAGCCGGAAGAAAAAGAAGGAGAAACATTTAAACTTAGTTGTCCAGAGAATGTGACGTGTTTCGTGCTGTAAAATCTCAGCAGCTTTGATCCTGCTTGTCTCTCCTTCCCTGGCGTAGCCACTGACCTCATTCCAGTGAATTCCCAAACTCTGACCCCTTCCCAAACTTACCCCTCACCTGCTTTCAGCAGGGGAATGGGCACCTGTGAGGATGGGACGTTTCACCTGGGCCGTGAGAACTGTGTCAGCGCTTGCTCTCAAAACACACCAAGCCATCACTTCCGTGTTAAAACTCTGCCAGTGTCCTTGGCACAGGGAGCGTGCCCCAAATTAATGCTGACCCCCTTTACTTTGGCTGGTAAAGGAGCCCATCTGTTTTAGTGAAAGGGGAGAAAATATCCCCTTGCTTGCCGTGTAGAACCAGAAATAGTGACTGCAGAATGAGGGCGCAGTCCGTCTCCCTCCAAGAGCATTTGCTCGTAAGGTTAATTTGGGAAATCAGCCCGATAACAGCACAGTACCGAGCCTGACCGCAGCCTGGGTCCCAGCAAGGAGCTGCGGCAGAATGGGATCCTCTCATTTGGGTATCACTGCGCTCACGCTTTCTTTTGAGTATTTTGGAAGTTATGTCAGCCCATGTTTAAACACTAGCATAGATAACTAGTAGCAAAATATGTGAAATGTAAAATAGTATTTTGTTACACAGCTTTTAACTGAAGATATTTTGTTATCATACCTCTCAACTGATAAATATTCAGATATGTTTTCATGCTGAAGTAGTTTTTTTTAATAGTCAAGGTTGCTATTTAAATTTATATAGTAAAAGCAAAGTGCTTATGGTATTATTTTAAAGTATTTTAGAGTAAGGTTATCACTGTTTTCTTCATTAGATATATAGATTATTAAAAGCACAAAAGCATTTTTCATGTTATCAAAAGGGAAAGTGATGTAAAATACAATGATATACAGAAAGAATAAAGAGAATGCTCTGATTTTACAGGAAAATAGATTCAGCCTGCCTGATAATTAGCCTGAACTTTCTATTTATATATTTCCTTAACTATTTAAAGGTCTAAAATGCCATTCTCATTTTATTGTACATTATCTTATCAAAGGAGAGGTGCACCACATTAAAGATTACATGAAATTCCTAATAATTAAGGGACATTTTCTGGCATGTGTTTGTGTGTGTGTGTGTGTGTGTCTGTGTGTGTGTGTGTGTCTGTGTCTGTGTGTGTCTGTGTGTGCGCGCACATACTTTGTTCTACTGGGGTACTCTCCCAAAATGAACCAAATAATTAATCATGTTCTCTAGAGCAGAAAATTGGCCTGTTTAGATCAAGGTCAAGATACAATTCACTGGTAAGGTTAATGAATTCCGTTCTCTTGGCCAGATTAATAATTAACGTATCCATATAGTAGTCAACATTTATGAGATTACTGCTTGCAATTATATTAGAGATTTTTTATATTCACTCTCATATCTAAAGCTGTATAAATCTTTTCTATACTCACTGCAAACTGTGAGTTAATGCCAAGATTATCTCAACTTGTCTTAGTTTCAAAGTGCATGTGTGCATGCTCCACCTCCACCTCCTCCCAAAACTGGGGCTCCTGGGAACAGGGCCCCTGTTCAGCTGACGGCTGTATCCATGACATGCCTGGCAGGGTGCTCAGACGAGCTAAAGTGGCTAGTCTTGATAAGTGAGCAGGGGAAATGTTCTCTGTATGGGTAAACTCAGAGTTTGTGCTGAATACCTTCCCTCAGTACAACCCCCTGCCTCCTCACTCTATCTGTACGCCCCATCCCCGGCCTGGCCCGTGCCCCATTTGGCATCTCCACCTGCCCCTCATCTGCTCAGCACTTACCTTTTGAGTTTCTCCGACACTTTTTCTCCTTTGGCCCTTTATTTCCCTCATGCTGTTTGCTAGTCTTTGGACATCTTGGAAGCAGTGTCTTCACGTCTCCAACCTTCACAGCTTCCCTAGCAGTTCCTCAAGCCAGGACTCTCTGGCCTCTGGAAAATTCCTTGACCAAAGTACCACGATCAGTGCCAAACCTTCCTCCCTGGGTTCTGAATGAACTGCTGCTCTCAAAGATGTCCTCTTTCTTCACCTGTGGCTTCCAGGACATGGAGGCCGGTTGTTGATTTGCTTCCTCCTTATCTGGCTGTTTTCCAGCCTTGTCAGGCTTGTCATTACCTAAATGTTGGGAGCCCTCAAGTTATGCTTAGGCCATGGCTTTATTTTTCTTTTCCAGAAAACTTGCCCTGGGCTGGAGTGGGTGTTCTCCATGGTCTTTTGTATGTTAAACATTGTTTGTTCTTAGGTCCATGAGTCTCCCACTTAAATTGCTAGCAGGAGCTTTAAGAGAAGCCGTTTCTACCAGACTTATCCATTGACATTTCTGGTATAACATGTCTAGATTTTATCTCATCATTTCCCCATGGTTTAACCTGGGTACTTCCAGGGTTCCAGCTCTCTGGCTGCTGCCACCCTCTGCTTCTCAGGAGGGCCCAATTAAAGTTTGAGAATAACCTTCTTCTCACTAACTCCCAAGCTAGTGGATTTTGAACTCTTGCAATGGCTCTACTGTGTCTCTTCACTCCATTTTCCCATTCCTGAATATTCGCTGAAGGACCTGCCTGGAATAATTTCATGCCTGGGTTTCTTAGTTCCTCTCCAGACACTTCTCATGTAATCTCTTAGGTTACTGTGGGGAGTCACTGGAGGGTCACATCTCCCCACACCTCCAAGCCCTTCAGTCATCCTCCTTTGCCCTCAACAAAAGATGAGATCCCTTAGGTCAACATTCATGTTTTGTCCCGTGTCCCCTGAAATGTGCCTTGAGGAGGGAGGAGTCTGTATCTAAGTAATATTTACACACTCATAGCTCTAGCTTAGCACTTTGCACTTTATGCCCAAACCATGTTTGCTCGACACTTTAGCAAACAGATAGAAATAATAAGTGAACATTATGACTGTACTTTAATATATGGGAGTAAAAGTGCCTCATGAAACAATCTGAGTATAATTTAGTTGACACTTTATCATCTATAAATCTCTTATAACCTGATTTCTCTTACAAATCTATGACAGTTGTTCTCCTTAATACTGCTAATTTATTGGGCCTTCCTGAAAAACTTTAGATGATTAAAATGGGTGAATTGTATTAAATATTATTTTATGTATGGGATATTTTATACCTATTGCAATGATATTTCATATGCATTTTATATGCATTCATATATAATTAGCTAGAGTATTTGTGCTGTGAATGATATTATTAAAAGTATGCAACACCTATTGGGCTATTCAGTTTTCATAAAGATCCAGTGATGTGGTACAGCTCTTGTCCTTACTTTTAAAATCTACTTTGCCCTATTCCCTCCGCCCAGATTTCCAGGTTAATAGCAGATCCGTCCGTTTTTGAAGTGATTGATACAGATGATGTGGTTTAAGGACTGTAAGGCCCTGGTGGTATTGATGGTCCGGCAAGTCACATGGAGATCCATCCTGCTCAGTGCTATTTGGAGTTCAGTGTCCTTTGCCCCTCCTGTCAGCGCTGTGCATTAGGAACTGAGTTGCTGGTCTGCTTCTTTTGTGTCATGGGATTAAGTGATGTGCAGTTCAGCCTGGTAGATTCTAACACTACAGGGAAAAATGTATTCCTCTGGGAAATGCCTGCTTCTGCAGAAAGGACCACAGGCAGCAAGCAGTATAAACAAAGCACAGTGCATTAGAACATTTTAAAATGCACACAAAACACACCCTGTGTATTTTATACCATTAAAGAAACTTCCTCAGGGTTGTGGGGGAAAAAATGAATGCAGATGCCTGATTTCTCTCCTTAATTGGATGGATGAGTTAACAAAGTATCATCAGAAATGAAGGTGTGCAGACTGTAGCTGAATTCTTAATTCAGAAGGGGACCCTTAGTGCAGTGACTTTAGTTGACATCACAAGATGAGAGCCCCGTCGCTCCCTGGAGTTCCCTTTCTCAATGCAGCAAGGCACTGTTTCATTCTTGCCTTGAGAGACAAGCTCTCCAAAGGGAGATCTTGACCATTGCTCCTGTGCCGAGAGTATTGAGTGCCTGCTCATATTTCTGGGTATGATGCAGGGTGTTAGATTCCGCTGGGCCTATCTAGGATATTACACAGAGCAATCACTTAAAGGCCAGAGATCTCTCTGGGTTCTTAAGAGTTATGAACCCTGATGGGGGATATGCTGTCACTTGGAAAAAATAATCTAATACCTCCCAGATTTCAACTTCAGACCCCAACAAAAGGCAATCGATCCGTCTCCTGTGATGACCCTTTCTAACGTTTGCTGCTGGAAAGAGTGAATGCTTATCTATCTATCTAGCCCAAGTGAAGACTTTAGCACATCTGCTCCATCTTTTTTTTTATAGGAGCTAGGAAGAGCAGATGTTTGTCACTCTCTACAGAATGTTCATGATTAATGTGGCTGGGAGCTCATGCGCTAGCATGAGGCCCCCCACCTGCAGACGCTGGCATGTTGTGGTCTCATTCACTACACCACGTGTCTGCATGGTGCAGCATGGCTCTGTGGCACTCGGGAACCTCAGGATTCAGGTTGGGAAAGGCCATCTCAAGCTTAGCTTTGAAGACATATTATTAAACATAAATTAAGT
Source organism: Hydrochoerus hydrochaeris (assembly GCA_004027455.1). Lineage (NCBI taxonomy): Eukaryota > Metazoa > Chordata > Mammalia > Rodentia > Hydrochaeridae > Hydrochoerus > Hydrochoerus hydrochaeris. The sequence goes on along the minus strand of PVLA01003539.1, from coordinate 85,245 downwards.
TTCATGGTCCCCTTTGAATTACATGCTTCCAACTTCTAGTTAATTCTTGTGTTTCTCCAGAGCCAGGGCTGTCAGCCCTGGCCACAGGTGAAGTGCCTGGAGTTGAGGTCCTGTCTGTCTCTGTCCGTAATGACCTTCAGGTGGCACCAAACCCTCTGGGCTCTGCTTCCTTATGTGACAGTGAAAGAACTGAACTAGGTCAGAGGTGCTCTCTCACATCAGATTGCATGAAGAACTCTTAATGGATTCTTAGGACTCACCCAGATGCAGTGGGTTAGTACGGGATTGGAATCAAGAATCTTAGAAATTGCAGTGACCACTTTGTGAAAGTGACCAGGGTAGATAATCCTGTCCGCTGAAGCCCTAAAGTCCCCATCTGCCCTTTGGGGGCCTGATGTCCCCTGTCATCTACAATCCCATGGCTCTTTTTTTTTTTTTTTGAGTGGAATCATGTATGTAGCAAATATTGAATCAGCCAGGACAGTAAAAACAGTTTAAAAGTCATTTGCACTTGAATTTTCTTTTCCTTTTCCTAGACCAGCACCTACAGGCTATTAGTGATACCTCCTGAGTCCACTTTTCTAATCTGTAGTATCCAAAATCACCCAAAAATCCTGTCAGTCTATCAGTCGGCTACATTTCCACCTTCATCTCCTATCACATTTTACTTTGAATTCAGTGCTTCTGATTATTATCATGTGATCATCCATCCATACATACATACATCCATCCATACATACCTACATCCATCCATACATACATACATACATACATGCATCTATCCATTCATTCATTTGCCTGCCTGGACCGATGTACACGGTGCCACCAAGCTCTCTAGGACTTTGATGGCTTCCCAGCCTCTTCCAATTATCACACACCTGCCAATGATGGGAAAGGGAATTGAATGGGTCACCTGACTGATATGGGTTCAACCCTCAGGGCACAAACCCATCAACAGAAAACACACATAGACAGGGAATTGGATTTTTAAAATGTGATGCAGGAGAGGGGACAGAGCAATGGGAACCCATGAAAGGAGAAATTCATCCATTCTAGTTGAATGGAGAGTTTTCCTAGGAAGTGAATTTAAGCACCCCCAAAAAAAACTTCAGACAATGACTGAAGCTGAGCTAGGACCTGTGTGTGCCCCACCGAGAGCCTGAAGATTGGGAGCAGTGTTAACAAGAGGAGCTGAGGTCCGATTGTAATACCTAGGACGCACAGGGAAGGCCAGGACTATGACTGTGGAGTGTTTCCCTCCTTCCTCTGCCAGGCACTCTCCTGTCCCCCAGGTACAGAGCTCAGCAGAGCTGCCTGCTGTACCTACCGCTCCCGCAGCTGTCTTCCCTGTGAGAGGCTTTTGAAGGCAAAGGCCGTTCCTTCCTGGGTATTCAGCCAGGCACACAGGATGGCGCAGAGGGTCAGCACTCTTGACTGCTTCTGCGCCGAGTGGAGTTCATACCAGCCCCACAGCGTCATCATCACCGTTCCCTTGCCTGCTTACCTTGGCCCCAAACTCATCCTCCCAAGTGCTCGCCTTCCTCTGTACCCAAAGCAGGTCCTCGGAAAAAGCCCAGAGAGGTGCGTTTTTGTCTTGCTGGAACTCTCCAAGGGGAAAGGACGCAGATTTTTATGGCAAGATGGCTTTGCTACCTCTGGGAGACTGTTGCTTTAGTAATGGGTAGAGGATGTTTTCCACAGCAAGGGGAAGAGCCCCTTTCCTCAGACTGTGATATCGGAGTCTCACAGGAAACTCTGCACGGCCTGCAGGACTCAGCCTGACCTCTCTGTAGCCGCCCAGGCTTAATGCTTTATCCAAAAGCTGCCTTCCAAAGGGTGGCAGCAGCTGTTTCAGTGTCCAGTGCTAATCTAGTAATGTCTAGCAGAAAAGGGGGGATTTTGCTCCTCTTGTCACTTTCTTAATAACAAGTTGGTTTTTGTTTTTTTTTGCTTTTTTTCCCCAAAACTCCCCAGGGGCCATTGCTCACATCCATTACTCCAGATGCACAAAGCCAAGCGTGACCACAGCTGGCATGGCTCAGGCCCTCCCTGCTGGTCTTTGGCAGGAGTTGCTTCTCCTGGGTCAGGAGGCTGAGAAGCAGACTCTCCCACCCCAGGACTGGGGCTCTGTGGGCAGTAGGAGGGGAGCTTGTTTCTGGGCAGTCGGGAATGATGAGCCCTGTGCTATGGACTTTCCTGGTCCTCCCACACCACTCCTCTCCTAGGAGCACTGTCCTCATGGCCCAGACATCCCAGGTGCCCCTGGGAGATGGCGCCCTTCTCCCTGCCCCCTTTCACTTGGCTGATACCACACCCTTCACTGGCCAGGCTCTGTGTAGGAGTCACTTCTTAGGGAAACTGTCCCCAGCCCTCCAGGTGATACCAGAGCAACCTCAACTTACCCAATCAGCACCCGCACAGCATGTGGCATTTCCACATCTTTCTGGCATTTCTGACAACAGGAACTGTGCCTTTCTTAGGGATCACAATGTTCACTCCACGTAATGCAGAGCCTGGCACAAATATGCATCCCACAAAATCTGGTAGGTGAATTAATCTTTATAAACTATAGGTAGATTTCAAACACATATTAACTAACACATCCTGGTTCCTAATATATTTGTTCCATATATCTTGTCTCCTCTTCTAAAATGATAATTTAAATTTGGTACAGTATGAGCATCTTAAAAACACAAAGATGAGGTGTGTAGTCTTTTATAATCTTACTAAATTAAAATGGAAACTACCTTAAGTGTAACAAATTCAATTACTCAACCTGAAAGACTTATTAAAGAGTGCTTTGAAAGACTTAGCAAGGCGGGTGGGCTGGCCGCACACTCGGGTCTGAGAGGCAGTCTCTGATGGACACGTCGCTGCTTCCCCCAGGCCCCTGGGTGGAAAGGGTGTTTCTCTTCGTGACTCTCTTTGAGTCTCATTTTATGGCCCCACATCTTTCTTCCTGGCAGCTCCCTGCTGTGTTGCTTCCTCGCAGTCACACTCTAGCCCTGAGCCTCCAAAACCACAGCCAGAGGAGCTGCAGGTCTTCGACCCACGGTGGCTGGCAAACCTGAGTTCAGCCAGGGCCTCAGCTGCATGTGTGGCCTCTGATGGAGGAGCTGCCTTTCCCCTACTCTTGGGAGCAGCCAGATCTTCACTTCTCTTCCTAGGGCTTGCCAGCTGCTTTGCGGGGAGAGGTCAAGGGGGAGCTCTGACTTCTTCTCTGCAGACAGGAAGCGAGCTGTCTACAGGCAGGAAGTGAGTTCTCTGCAGGCAGGAAGTAAGTTCTCTGCAGGCAGGAAGTGAGTTCTCTGCAGGCAGGAAGTGAGTTCTCTGCAGGCAGGAAGTGAGTTCTCTGCAGGCCCTTTGCCCCTCTTCTGCCCTCCTCCTGAATACAGGGCTGTTGAGTCTGCTCCTTCCAGTAGCACCCATTAGCTTTGTTTTTGACCCACATCCTGCTCTTCATCTCAGTGAGAGAGGGGGCATGTTAATTATGACAGTTCTAAAGATGATAAAAATGTATTTCTTGGCTCAAGAACCACTTAGGCATCTTTTCCTCTTGCAACTCCTTGGGCTGCAGTCAGAATCACACCCCACTCGTTGTTCCATTCATCCTACGTCCAAGAACATGGTGGTGGCATCATGGAAATAGTCCAAAGTAAGCACCCAACTCCACAGATAGCTCAGACTCAGGGCTTTGCAAGGGTTCCAAAGCGTTTTAATGTAAAAGGGAAACAGATTGTAATGCCATATGCTATTTTCCATTATTTCATGCAAATTTGTGATATTTCAGGTATATTGTGTATTTGCTTTTATGAATTGGCCTGAAAACCTAATTACACTTGGTAATATTTTTTCCTATGGAAATTATGTTCCACATTCCAAATACACAATTTACAATTGAACTTTCCAAACACGGCCTGCTCCTAAAGTGGGGACAACCTGTACAGGAAATCATAATGGCAGAGATTTCATATTTTATTTCCTCTTTGAATGTTGTATTAAGATTAAATCGAGCAATGTTTTTTTTTTCTTTTTAAATTTAATTGTGAGACATTTTCTGAGTCTGAAACTCTACCAATTATGAGTCTGAAACTCTACCAAATATTAAAAATGTCATTTTACAGATGCGTGTCCTTGGGGTCTGGGAGCCTTCTCAGTGTTTGAACTGACATGGATACTTGTCATCAGTCAGAAAAAGTGGCATGTTCATTTCTTCAAAACATGTGTACAGTTTAACACAGATAACTCATAATTTGAGGTACATTGATGATTTTAAAACCTGGGGGAAAGAAGAAACTTTTATTTAAAAGACAGCTCAAATTCAAGACAAGAGAAATGTGTCTCTAAAGAGAAACACAATTATTAGGTTTGGGGCGCGAAGACAGCCAGTGGAGAATGACAAAGGAACCTTGCTTGGTGCTGAGGACTGAAAGTATTCCATGTGGAAGACAGGGCGATCCAGAGTGCACTCGTGTGCTTGGCCTTTTACCAGATTGGAGGAACAGTCCCACGCACTCCCAGAAGTCACAGTTAGGTGGGGCCTTGGGAACAAGGAACTGGACTGAGCCCACTGTAGATGGACTGGGGGACAGTCTCAAACGAAGAATTCCTCTGAAGCCTTTGAAAGTCATGCTACATGCATGGCTTCTCCTCCATAACCTGTGCTCTTGCCTCCTCTTCTGTGATGATGGGAAGCTGGTCCCTCCCACTGCCAATCAGCCACTTCCCTTCCAGCTCTCTACTCCTGCCTCCCCTGAGAACTCCTCGCCAATCCTTCCTCATCTGGGTGGGCAGCCTCTGGTCTGCACTGTCTCTTTTACATGAATATTTAAACACATGCAGCTGACTCTCAGCCTAAGGAAATTCTTTTTCAACTCTGTGTCCTCTTATCATTAATCACTTGTGCTGCCTTCTGTGACCTTCTTTTTGTAAAGCAGGGTCTGAGTAAGGCTAAGTCCCTGTGAAATAAGCAGCAAATAAATGGAGGTGAGCTAAGGTAACGGTCTCTGGAACCGGAGGGTATTTGCATTCTTCGCGAGCTGGGAAAATTAACCAGTTGTGAAGACTAATGAGTATGAGGGAAAGAGAGGAGATGTGAAGCCAGAAGAAGCAGAATACAAATGCCTTCTGTGCTGCAAAAATAATTCCCCCCAGGGAGCAGGCAGACCCCTGAGTGCTGATGGGGCCTCTGTGGGCCAATGTATGACAGGCTGGAAGCCACAGTCCTGCCCTCTGTGCTGGAGGGACTCCCTTACTCTCTGGGGGCTTCGTAGATTCATGGATCCTTAGCTATTCGGGGCAACAACCTATGCCTAGTATTCTCAGCTGGCTTAATTCCTTTGTGCTGCTTGCTTGCTTGTTTTCTTTCTTTCTTCTTCTTTTTTTTTTTTTTTTGCAGATAATGAAATGAATTGTAAAAACCTTAAAATCAAACCAGCCTGAGCCTTTACCATGCCTTCTTATTTAGCCTAGTTTGAAAACATTAGGAATCGTGTAAAAGCTTAAAATGTTTGTTTTGAGCAGTTGAAAAAGGAAGCCACTTTTAAATGAAAAAAAAAAGGTCTAGAAAAATTACTTAAGAGACTTATAGACCCAAACATCCATCTATAAGACTCAAGCATCTCAGATTAAACAGGTCCAAATAAACTAATCAAACGCTGTAGTTTCTTCTCATATCCTTCCAGTGGAGGCACCACCACCCTTGGTTCTACTCTCAAAGGTTTCTGAAATAGGCCATTTTCACCACTGACCCATAGCTGTCGTCCTGGTTCAGTGGTTAAATAGTTTCCTTTTCCTGGCCCTGAATCTCCAGCCCCACCCACCTCCGCGCCAGCCCTTCCCACCTCTTTTACCGTCAGCAGTTGGATATGGGATCTCCTGATTCAGTAACACTTGTAACATTTTGTCTCTGTGCCACCCAACGTGGCAGCCGTGAGGTGCACATGGCTATTTAGCACTTGAAATGTGACTGGTGCAACTCAAGGACTACATCATGGTTGGAATTTATTTCTGGTTGAACTTTCAGTGGCCACCTGCATGTAGTAGCTGTGGTTGCACAGAGCTTTGGAATGATTGGTAACGGCCTTCTCAGGTCAACCTCGGTGCTCCAACCCCCTGTCCCGTTGATTGGTACCGTGTGCTATGGACTCATTCAGCTACTAAGCATCTCCGTAGAACTCCCACAGGGTTTCCTTCCCTGACTTCCTCTGTAGTGTTGATTTGTGCAGGTTTTTGTGGGAGGCATTCTTCCTCTTAACCTCTGGAGACATCTACAAATCCTATAAGGTCAAGATCACATCTGATTTCCCAAAAGTCTTCTTTAACCTCCTTGACATCTGTCAATATCCTTTGCAGGGCTTCCAAAACAACTTGCATGTTCTCTAATAAAGCCCTGAAAGTACTGCCTGGTCATGATTTATTTCCTTATCTATTATTGTCAACCCTCTTTTTGAAGTCAAAAAAAGCTAGTTGTCAAAATTATTACATATGTAGGGTGGGGGAATAGTAGTAGAGCGCTTGCCTAGCATGCATGAGACCCTGGGTTCAAACGCTATCCTAAGAAACAATTCAATGCATATAAGAGATAACTAATACGTTTGCTGGGAGAAAAAGAGTCAAGTTAAGTTTTGAATTATGAGAAAGAGGAAGAAAAGGTAAAACGAGGCCCATCACCTCTGCCACCATACACTCTGCAATGCATTATGTCCTTTAAGGAACTTAAAGGAGGGAATTGACCATGACCTTAATAGAACGTCTAACATTTCCCTTTCTAAACTCAATTCTTTTAGCTCTTCATCTATATTTTAAATGTGTTCCTGTTTGATGTCAAATCTCTTAAAACTAATTGAGTAATAGATTTTCCATTGAGTACACTGTATATCTTTCAAGGTTAAGCAAGAATGAAGCACTTTGTCTAGATTTTCCATTGTGAAATGGATGGGAGGAAGGGTGGTTTTAAAGTGGTAGGCTGCCCCAGCAATCAAACAGTCCTTCCAGTTATAATGGCTAGCTACAGCTAGCCTTAGAAGTGTTTTATAATCTTTGGGAAAAAATCAAAGTGAATTAATGATAGTTTTTAATTTCCTAGGGAAAATGACGTCTTCCACACTGAACTGTCTTGGAAAGATTCCCACCTTTTAAGCTCACTGGAGAGTGAAGGGAATAGCACCCTTCTTGTCTTGATTTTATGGGCTATAAGACAATCTGCTGTGCTTTTGAGAATTCTAGTATTACCATCTATGAAACAAACAAACAAAAAAGATTATCTAAAGAGTCTCTTCCTTAGTACCTATTCAAACTGCTTGAGTTTTATTGATACTATTATGAACAGACAGTGGAAAGAATTGTGGTTATTAATCAGCCTTGGGTACTGCAACAAAGGAATGCCTCGTGGCCGGGCTTCCACTACTTTCTATTTTTGTTATGAAGCAGTTCATAACCAGCCTCATTTCAGATAATGGACCATGTCACTTTTGACAGTCAAAACTAGACATGGTGGTGCATCCCAAGCCTTTTGTTTTTGTGGGAAGGGTCTTGAGAAAGCTGCCTCCTCCTTTCACTCCTTTCTGACCTCTGGGGTTCAGTGAGGAGTTGATCCTCTGAACTTCCAGTACTTTATGTTCATGTGCATCTAGCACTGAACTTACCAGGTTGTATTATAATTAGACGCGCATGCTTCTGACTTCTGCCTCCTGGAACCGTCCTGAAGCCAAGTGGTAATACCCTAAGTCCTCACTGCGTCTCCCAGAGCCCACCCTGTGGTGGCCATGAACTAGATGGATATTCCATAAACCTTGCAAGAGAGGGAAAGGTTGGTGATTTTCTGGGCCCTGCTGACTGATGAATATGTGTTCACAAAATTTTATTAGATCTAAAAGCTTCCAGATTTTAAGCAACCTAAAAGCTTTGAAGTGTGTCAAAGTAAAAGCCTAACTAAAATCTGGAAAAACAGACATTTGTTGAAAACATTGATTGATAGTGGCTTCTGTGTTAAAGATCTGAAAAACAGAGCTGGATTCTACTTGTTGCTAAAGTGTTTTCTCAGGATAAATGTGCTCCCTTAGAAATTAGAGGCCAGAGCTGCTGGAATTACACTGAGAGCCTCACACATGCTGAGCCTGTGCGCTACCATCGAGCTACAGTCTCAGCCCACAAAATACAGGAAATAGTTTGTGAATATTTCAAGGATACTACATTATTGCAACTCTGGTGTATTTTATACTTTTTTTTCTTTTTTTTTTTTTTTTTTTTTTTGTACCAGGGGTCAAACTCATGAACTCACACTTGCCAGGCAGGTGCTTACACCGCTGAGCTAAATCCCTTTTTATACTTTTTTATTTTCTTGGTACCGGGAATTGAACTCATGACTTCGCGTTTGCCAAGCAGGCACTTAACGCTGTTGAGCTAAATCCCTGGCCCTATACTATTTTTTATGCTTTAAAATAACATCCTTTGGTAAGAGTTTCACATTTTGATGGAGGGATTTAGAGACCAATTCTGAAAGAAAATCTGCTTGGGTTCATGTGCGTCCTAAGATGTAACTTTATTCAAACTGTGGTTTCCCTACCGCACGTGTAGTTAGCGCGGCGTGTTTTGTCGGAGTAAGGGGCGGCGCCGTGAAGCCTGACGGAGGTGGGGTTCCTGCCTCTGCTGCTGCTCCGGCCTTGCTGTGGCTCACCGGAGTGTGAGGCTCTGCCGCAGCCCCTGCAGCCCGGGGGTCCGCCTGCGACTCAGTCGTGTTCATCGCTCTCTGGGCTTTGTCCCTGCCCGGCCTGGACACGTTATCTTACATCACTCCTTACACGAGAGAACTGTGGTTTGATTCTGTGAATTTACATTTAGGATTTTGGAATGGACACCCACAAAAAGTCACCTTTGATTAGTTGCTAGTTTTACAGATTAGAAGACTGGTTTTGAAAAGGTTTCCCTGGTGTTGTAGTGTGGTAAACCCTCCCCTGCTTTACCAGTTTCCTTAGGAAAACTAATAACTTTTCTACTGTCAGGTACAACCTTTGAGCCCTGGGGGACCCGACCCTTGTCCCCTGAGACCACTGGCTGTCCTCTCTGTGCCCTTCTGTCTCTTCCACCTGGTGTTCCCCCTCCACTGTGGCCGTCATGCTGGGATCTGTCTCCCTGTGTGCATTACACACCTCAAGGCCTGGTGATCTGAAATGGAACTTCGCTGTGCAAGTCCTCCTCAGGGATGTCTGAGCCTCTGGGCTTCACTAAGCAAAAGTCACGATGAGACTGTGGGGCCTGAAGTGTAAAATCTCTGGCATGAACTCTCCTGCCTTTCTTGGGCCAGGCAAAAGTAAGCATCTGAAGCGCCATGATTTTTGTCTGACCCATTTCTGAAGCCTTAGAGACTGAAAAGTTGCACAACTGCCTATTTACTAACAGTAGCATGGCATTGCGTTTTTCATTATCAAGAACAAAATCTGTACCTGATTTCTTTTTAATGTTTATATTTTCTAAAATATTTTCTAAAATACTCCTGGCATGGCATATCGTGTTGGCCTTGTCACTTGATTTTAGCTAGATTTTGTTTTTGTACTGATTTCGTCCATCTTCCTAGTCAAATGTTATTCAAAGTCTAATAGAGGGATTTAGCTGAGCAGGCTCTGATTACAATGAAAAGAATGAAGCTAGACTAATCTTTTGTCTAAGATTTTCATGTTCCTAGATTCACCACCTCCTTCCTATTGTGAAGTACATACCTAATGTCATATAAACAGAAATGCAGGTAACAAGATGGACCAAATGGAACAGCATTGCGGCGATGATGGCCAGACGTGTGCTTTCTATCTTCTTAATGACATAATCAAATTTTCTAAAATTGACCAGTATTGAGGAGGAAATATAAATATGTAGAATGAAAAAAGTTCACACTCAAGAGTGAACATTTCAAGATATTTATACAATCATAATTATGAAACTAATAACATCTGGAATGGACAGACTTATTGACTCTAAAATAAGCCCTTACATATGAAAACTGAGGGCATAGATCTCTGAGGGTGATGATAATTATTGAACATATGGTATCAGAATAATTAGCTAGCAAAACACTGAAATCAACTAAAATTTTCATCTCAGTGACTACAGTAAAATAAGTCCTTAAGAATTAAAATTTGTTTTTTTAAAGAACATTTGAAAAAACTTTCAACTGTCTGATTAAAAAAATATAATAAGCTTTTTAAAATTATAAGGGAAACTAGATATATTTAATACAAAATTCTTCAGCTTCCGGGTATCAAGGATATCCTTACACAAAGGCATACAACATAATGCCTCATAGTTTATTTAGTATAAAAAGGTTATAATAATTGAGAGATAAAGGTACAGTAACTGGATGTATAAATGAGTAGAGATGTAGACAATTTGCAAAATGGAACTTATGCTCACCATGCAAACATATGGGAACTCACTCAACCTTATAATTAACCAAAGAAATGAAATTTAGGTTTAATTTCTCATCTATTAAGAAAGGCCAAAAATGGAAGTAAAGCTAATTATCATCACTACAGTACAATCCAAGTGGATTCTGTGCCAGTTTAAATAGTATCTAAATGACTAGCACACTTATTCTACAAAAGCCACAAAATAATCATTAATATAATAAATTATATTTCTTAAACTCTGTCCAAAGAAATAATTCAAGTTATACTAATCTTATATTTCCATATTTCAGAAATAATAAGGGAAATCACATGTAAAATACAGTACAAACACCTAGAGATTACTATGAAGCCATTCCAGAGAAAAGTCAACAAAGAACAGATATTGCTCAGAAAGCACTTGTAATCCAATTTTAATTAAGTAGACGAGATACTAAGTTGCCCATACAAACAATAGCGATGTAAAATATGTTTATGAAAAGGTTGGAATGAAATGCACCCATTGTTCTAGCAATTGTGTTTGAGTGATCAGACTCTGATTTTTGTAATGCTGATAATGAAAAATACACTGAAATGTAAGACCTTTTGAAAAATGAAGTTATTTATCTAGACAGTCGTACTGTTGCTGTGCTGCTCAATTGCCTGGAAAGCTCTAAGGGGAATTTTTTTCAGCAGAGTGAGACTCTTACATCTCTTTACAATGGATGCTGAGGATGCCAAAGATTTCAGGAGGAGAAACTAACTCTGAGAATTAACCAAATACAACCCCTTTTTATCCATGGTCCTATAGCTACTCCATTGAAATAGATTTCCAAAAATGGCTTAATTCCCAAGGGCAAAAGCAGATGTCAGAGATTCTCCACGCAAATGCAGTGATTATCCTAAGGCAGTGGTTACGTGGGAGAACACCCCCTGCCCCATTCACACATCCCAGTGACAGGAACACAGATGACACAGTCCCCAGGGCCTTGCCAGGATTATTCAGTTATCTTAATTACCCAAATCTGACAGCAATTGCGGAATACATTCTAGGTGCCACTGAGTTGGAACAACAGAAATGCTTGTAATCAAATACTGACTGTAAGAAGCATCCTGAGGTGGTAGATGTTAACGTGTTTCAATGCATATTAGAATTAGTGAAAGCACGGGTATTAGCATGCTCTCCAAGCCTCCTCCCGTACTGTCCTCGGAAGATGCTGGATATCATCAAGAAGAGACAGTGCTGTGTCTGTAAGGAGTTTGGGGAGAAAGGTGAATTTTAGCTTGTAGCCAAATAACATAAATCTCATGACCTTATCTCCTGTTAAAGTTCTTCCAGATTAGATCACGTGAAAGATTTAATTTTTTAACAATCACAAAATTAGAACATTTTACTATAACATGTGAATACAAAAGTCTAGCAGTCCCTGACATTCATGGCCAACTCTTTTATGCTGTTAGCTTTGATGGGTATAGTTGTTTAGGTTACAGAGCTTTTATAATATTATCAAGGACAACTCTAATCTGTTTTTAAAAGCTTAGAAACTGTGACACCTATCTGATGTATTGTCAAATGTGCATTAATTCAAGTGTGTCCTGAAATGACGTCTACTGATTTTTAATGAATAGATAATAATCCTTGAGTGAAGAAGGAGAAACATACATGGTCAGGACATTTGTGGGGACAGAGCTCATTGGTTTCACTGATAAAGCCATCATCTGAGGTCCTTTTCCTTCTGATTTTTTCACCAGCTATGGGGCACATCTCAGATAGACTATGAGGCCCTGTGAGGAATCTAAGGAAGGATTTTAAAACTTTTTTCCACAAATGACAGAGACTTTACAGAGTAAGAGCTGGCTGGCAGTCTTCTCATGCAATTTTTCTCTACTTCATTGCAGAAACTCAAAGAATTTAAGCTGCCCCTGAGTGTAAAGGATTCCCCGTCTTTGTACCCTAACTTCTCCAGGAAATTCTAGCCCTTAGTGTTCCCTTAGGGTCTGGAGCATAAGCCACCATCCTCTCTCCTTTCCAACTCTACTCTCTTGTCTATCTCAGAACACTGTCATTTTGTCAGAAGTCCAGGCTAGGGGCATTTGGAGCCTTTAGAAATGTTTGTCCTTTCCCTTGTCCCACACATGCATTTATGTGTCACATCCTTCTAACAGAATTACCCTCAGGTGCAAGCTCGATCATCATCCCCTGAGAGACTGAAACCTAAATCCCTTTGTCTACCATCTTCAAGTCGCCATCATTGGAAGTCAGCCTCTCTCTGCAAAGCTCCTACCCTCTCCACGCTCCCAGGGGTCCTGGAACCAGGAATGCTTCCTTCTCAGCGCGTCCCTCACGTCCGGTCCTGGGCCTCTTTCTCTAGGTGGATAGGTCTCCCCTGGGGAAAAGCAGCTTGCTCTAGTCTTGCTTGTGCTTGCTTCTTTGTTTGCTTGCTTCTGTCCTTCCTTCCTCCTTTCCTTCCTTCCTTCCTTCTGGCCTTCCTTCCTTCTTTTCTTCCATCCTTCCTTTCCTTCTTTCTTTTCTTTCTCTTTCTTGCTTATTTTCTTTTCTTCTTGTCTTGCTTGCTTTCTTTCCTTCCCTCTTTTATTGTCTTTCCTTTATTCTTTCTTTCTTTCCTTGTCTCTCTGTCTCTGTTTCTCTCTTCCTTCCTTTCTTTTCATGCCCCTCTTTGTGAAGTTTTACCGTTTCACAAAAATGCATATATATGTATGTATATGTATACATATGTTATTGTGTAATTATGCAAAACAATAATGATGAGAGAAATTAACCTAAATTAAAGCACAAAAGGAGAAAAAATAATTAAAATATTTTAAGCAGCAAAGGCTGGAAGCACTGGAGTAGCTGCACTGCTGGGCTTGCCCCTCTTTCTCCTGGGCTCCCTGTGGCTTCTGTCTGCTCCTTTGTTAGATCTCAGCTACTCGCCCTCCCAAGATGCTTTCCTTCCATCTAACCAGCAAATGTGCTGAATGTTGTGGGTATGTTGTGGTCATGTTTTTGTAGCTGGCAATGCTGGGTAGTGTTTTAATAATGAATAATACATGTAGACTATAGTCCACATGCAATTAGCATTTGTATTTCTGTTTGCTTTTGTTGTCTAGGGTGAAAGCCAAGAACTTCCATCTCATACTTGAAACACGGTACTCATGGAAGTGCTGCCTTCCATCAGCTGTGATCAGTGTCCTTTTGTACATGCTTTTGCCTACCAATTCTCCATTGCCCCTTTTTATTGTATAGTAATCTGTATCTTGGTGTGACTCCTTGCTATGTGTCTCCTTCCTGAGTGTTATGGTGTAGATTTAAAATGTTCCTGTAGTCCTTGTTCAGAGGGAAGAGTTTCAGAAAAAGTGACTGGATCATGGGGCACTACACTCATCAGTGGATTGGTCCATGGAGGAGTTCATAACCGAATCTGCTCTTGGGAGGTGGGGCCTGGCTGGAGAGGGTCACTGGGAGGTGACTTGGAAGGGTGTGTTCTTGTCCCCATCTCCTACTTTTCCCCCTGCCTCCTGACTGCCTTGGGTTGGACAGCTGTAATCCACCCTACCCATGCACCATGCTGCTTCTGCCTTGGAGCTTCTGCCTTCTGACCATGGACTGAACCCTCTGAAACCATGAGCCAAATAAACCTCTCCTCCTTCAGCTTTCATCCATCAGGTATTATGTCCTTCTGACAAGAAGTGACCATTACACAGTGACATCCATGAACCTAGACACCCTTCCTGCCCATGTCCATGACAGAAACCAAGTGCCTAGCTGGATTTTTGACATTCAGCCAACCTCAGGACATGGCTGTCAAAAACTAAAAGAAGGTGGGTAAATGGTGGTGGTCCCACGTGAATCCTCCTTTATCTCATTCTTCTTAGATATAGTCAGTCCAGCATGTGCACAGTCACAGTTCTCCCAGCCAGAAGAGTCAGCTCACCAGCTGGCAGTCACAATGACAGACACTGGCAGTGTGGGTTCTCACCATTCTGAGTTTCTGATTCCTAAAGTTTCTTTCCCAGTCTGCTAACTCCTTTTTTGAATGCATCAACAACTATAGAGGAAAGGGTCTTCTATGACTCAAAAATCAGGCAGAAAATGCTTAATTTCTATGTCTCTGAGTTCACATATAACTTGCCAGAGTTCTAGATTATGGCAAACTCTCTGGGACTCTTAGCTGTGGTTCTGAGTCTCCAGAAGAGCAGTCCTTCATCATGGCTATGTCAAATCGCTTGGTATTTTCCTATTTTTCCTCCAACAATCTTTTTGAGGTAAAATTTCAGACAGATGATAGAAACTGGTTTTGAGATCATGGTGACTATGCTCAATTATGTGTTGGGCTATCAAGATAATGAAGAGTAAATTTAAAGAGTTTCACCACAAAAGGTTCTGAGAGGGTAGGTATGTTATTTACTTTGAATCACATCATTATTTACTTTGCACACACACACACACAAATACGATTTGTCAAAAAACATAAAATTGATAGAAAGTAAAACATCTCTATAAAATCTATTAAATAACAAGATATTCTAAAATTTAAATGCTAAAACATATCTTTAAGTGTCATTCATATAAAGACTGAGTTACTATTTTAAATCACAGTATATGGGATTTTTAGTTAAATTTTGGCTCAAAGTTAATAAATCTAGGAAACAGTAAGTAAAACACCAGGCTAAGTTTTTCCTCAGTTTTTACTTGTCACCCGTACCCCTTTGCTGTACATGTCTGCATTCCTTGTGGGGAGGTGGTTCGTGTACACAGGACAATGTGGTTCTTTCTTTCATCTCTTGATTCCTCTCCCATTTGATCCCCTGCTTCTGAGTATCTATCTTTTGTTTTGCTCTCTGTCTGTCTTTTGGATTTCTCATTTAAGAGACACTTAGCTGTAGTTAAGCTTACATGTCTGACTCCTTTCACTTAACATTATGGACTCAAGATTGATCTATTTTCCTGGCAATGATTCAAGTTTATCCTTCTTTTGACAGAGAAGTAGCCCATTGTACATAAATACCACAATTTCTTTGGCCATTCACCTGTTCATGCATGTATGATCCACTTCCAAGATTTAACTAGTAGGAAAATGTGCTGCTGTAAACACGGGTGACCTGTATCACTGCAGTCCAATGTCCTGAACTCTTTGGGGAAGATACCTAGAAGGGGAACAGCTGGGTCAAATGGAATTTCTTCTGTTAGGTTTTCGAGGACTCTCCTTACTGATTTCACAGTGGTTGTGCTAGTCTACATTTTTACCAACAGTGTAGAAGGGTTCCTTTTTCCTCTGAAGTCTCACCGGCACTTGTTATCATTTTATTTCTTAATGATACCTGTTCTTCCTGGAGTAAAATGGAATATCAGTGCTGGTTTAATTTGGATTTCTTTAATAGTCATTGATGTTGGATATTTTGTCATGTATTTATTGGCCATTTGTAATTCTTCTTTTGAGAAATGTCTTAATTTCACTTACTCATTTTTGATTGGCTCTTTTATTTGGGAGTATCTTATTTTTTAGGTCTTTATATATTCTACATATTAGTCCTAGAAAATAAAATTTTCTAGATATTAGTCCTCTGAGGAACAAAATTTTCCCCATTCTGTAGATGGTGTCTTCACTACTCTGTTGGTTGCTTCCTTTGCTCTGCAGAACCTTTTAAATTTTCTATGATCCCACTTGTAGATTCTTGGTACTATTTCTTGTGCCACTGTGGTTCTGCTCAGAAAGTCTTTTGCCTGTGCCTGTGTCTTCAGGAGTTTTACCAAGTTTATCTTCCAGAAGATTGTTTCTGTTTCAACATTTAGGTCTTTGATCCATTTTTATGTTAGTTTATTACATGGTGAAAACTATGGGTCTAAATTCTATCTTTGGCATGTGGATATACATTTTCCAAGCACAATTTATTAAAATGGCTATCATTCCTTTAGTGTGTGGTTTGGCCCCTTTGTCAAAAATCAAATAGCTGAAGGTTCTGGGGGCTGTTTTTGCATCCTCTTTTCTGATCCACTGATCCATATGTCTATTTTTGTGCTATTACCATGCTGTTTTGTCACTGTAGCTTTGTAATATAGCTTGAAATCCAAGATCATGATCCTTCTCGCTTTCCTTTTGCTGCCCAGGATTGCATTTGGTATGTGGGGATTCTCCTGGTTTCACATGAATTTTATAATTGTTTTCTCTAGTTCTGCCAGAAATGCCATCAGTATTTTGACTGAGAATTGTTAAATCTGTTTCTCAGTTTTATAAGTATGGTGGTTTTGACTATATCAGTTCTGCCTCTCCAAGAACAAGAGACTCTTTCCATTTTCTTACTGCCTCTGCAGTCTCCTTTTTCAGAGCACTGCAGTTTTATTGTAGCAGTGTTTCCCCTCCTTGGTTAGGTTAATTTCCTAAGTACATTATTGTTCTTGATGCTTGTGAATGGTATCACTTCCCTTATTTCTTTCTTAGTGAGTTCATTATTGGTGTCAAGGAATTTTATTGATTTTTGTGTGTTGATTTTGTATCCTATTACATTCATGAATTTGGGTATTAATTCTAGGAGTATTTTACTGGAATTTTTGGCTGTTCTATGTAGAAAGTTGTATCATCGGCAAATAATTACAATTTAACTTCTTTCTTTCCTGTCTGTATCCTCTGTCATTTCTTTCTCTTGCCTGATTGCTCTGACTAATATGTATAGTACTATTTGGGCAGGAATGATGATCATGAGAATCCTTATCTTGTTTCAAATTTCAGAGGGAAAGTTTTTAGTTTTTCCCCATTTAATATGATGTTGGCAATCCATTGGCCATAAATAGCTCTTATCAGATTGAGAGAAGGTCCTTCTATACCTATTTCCTTCAGGGTTTTCATCAGAAAAGTATGTTGTATGTTATCAGAGGCTTTTTCTGTCTTTTAAGTGATCATGTGACATTTTAGCCTCGCACCTATTTATGATCTGCATATGTTGAATTATGCTCCCATCCCTGGAATGAAGCCTTCTTGATCATAATTATGATCATTTTAATAGTTTGTTGCATTCTGTTTGCCAGTAACCTATTGAGGATTTTTGCATCTATGTTCATTAAAAAGTTGTCCTCTAGTCTCTTTGTTTAGTTAGATCCTTGTCTGGTTTTAGAATCAGAGTAATGCTGTCTTCCAGGAATGACTTGGGAGTTCTGCTTCCCTTTTGCTTTCTTAAATGCTTTGTGGAGTACTGACATTAGATCTTCCCTGAAGTTCTTGGAGAACTCAACAGTGAATCCTTCGGGACCTAGCCTTTTCCTACTTGGGAGGTTATTAATTACTGTTTTAATTTCATTGTCTGTTATTGGATTGCTCAAGATTTTTTTTTATCTTCTTGCTTCATTTTGGTAATTCATGTCTTCATTTAGTAATCACTCCATTTTTTCTGAATTTTCCAGGCTATTGGCATACAGGTTTGAGGAGTAGTTGCTAATAATCTGGATTTTGACAGTGTCTGTTGTGATTTTACCATTTTATTTCTATTACATTGATTTTAGGTCTTTCCCTTGTTTTGGAAACATTGGCTAAAGATTTGTTTATTTTATTAATTCTTTTAAAGAACCAGCTCCTTTTTTTTTTTTTTTTTTGTACTGGAGATTGAATTCTACTGTGTGCTTGCAAGGTAGACGCTTATGCCACTGAGCTAAATCCCCAGCAGCTCCTTTGATTCAATGATTCTTTGTGCCATGTATTTTTTTAGTCTCAATTTCATGATTTCTGCTCTGATCTTTGTAACTTTCTTCCTTGTACTAGCTTAGAATTTGGATTGTTCAGGCCGGGAATTTAGCTCAGTGGCTTAAGTGCTCACCTGGCAAGCGCAAGGTCGTGAGTTTGATCCCCAGTACAAAAAAAGGGGGGGGCATCATGACTCTCAGTTCCATCATAGAATTTGGATTGTTCTTGATTTTTCCAAGACCTTGAAGTATCATTATATTACTTATTTGTGGTGTCTTTGTTTTTCAGATGTGAACATTCATGCTATATACTTTCTTCTTAGGACTGCTTTTATTGTGTCACATAAGTTCTTGTATATTGTGCTGGCATTATGGTTTGATATTAGAAATTGTCTTATTTCTTCTTTGATTTCTTTTTCATCTATTAATTTTTCAAGAGTACATAATTTTTGTGATTTCTTTTGCCACTGATTGCTAGTTTCATTGTACTATGATTTGATAATGTGCACAATATATTTTTTATTCTTTTGCATTTTTTAACCATGCTTTATTGGCTGGCGGATGTTGCTGAAGAGAATGTGAATTTTGTTTTTGTTTATGGGACATTGCAGTTATCTATTAAGTCATGTGTTTTTAGGGTTTGGTTCAACTCTGATATTTCCTTGTTGACTTTGTTGTGTAGGCAATTTGTCTATGACAGTGGGGTACTGTTTATAATTGTGTTGAAGTTTATCTCATCTTTTATGTCTAGTGGTTTTTGGTTAATGAAGTTGGATGTGGCAGCATTCAGAGCATTAGACTTCACTGCTGTTCTTTCTGAATAATTTCAAACTTGGGTTGGCATTCAATTTACTAATCCAATTTGATGAGATTTTTTTTATCTGGTGCAAAGCTTATGATTTCCTGTTTGAAGAATATATATCTTAATCCCTTTATCAGAATATATTCCACCAATGACAGGAGGTGTTTTCAGAATTTCAGCTTCAATTTTAACCCAGAAAAGGTACCTAGGAAAATCTTTAAAAACCATCTACTGAAAACTAATTTATTCTGCATCTATGTTATTTAGCTACATTTCCAGATTTTTACATTAATGTTGGAATCTAAGTCATTTTCAATCTTTTTTATTTACAGAGGTGCTAATGAGTCTACTTACTGGGACTTTGAAAATATTCTCAGAACAGTGCCAGTGCAGCAGAAAGCATTCACAATCCAGGCTTCTCTCTTTGTTCGTTTTTTCCTCTTCAGTTCCTTCATTATTTCATGTATCTGACCAATATTTATCCATAAGTATCCATTTATAAAATGTTAGATGGTATTGCTGTATTCCAGTCTCTTCTAACCAAAAACTGTCTATTCCATTTTTCTTTGTTGTTAAATTACTATTTTCATAGATCCCAGGATGAAAATTGGTATCAGTTCAGAATTCAACTCCTTTACCCCCAAAGCTATTGTTTCTGGACCGTTTCACTGGGTTGTATTACTGGCCTGACATCTAGTGCTACTACAAACCTTCTCTAAGCCTTTATGTCACAAATATAAAAAAAAAACACTGCAGATGTGTCATGAGTTATTAACATTACTTTGGTAATAATTTTGGTTTTGACCTAGTTTTAATAATTTCTGCAAATAAGGAGAACATTAAAAATAAGATGCAGAAAGAATTCCAGCCAGAGCTGGCTGTGTCCCAGGCCTGCCCGCAGCTCAGCCCTCCCCCTGCAGTGGCCCAGAGAGGCTACTGGCTCTAGCAAGGGGCTTGGAGATAGTTGAGTCTTCAGCTGAGCTCACTGAGGGTTCAGTCGCTGGGACTTCCAGTTCCCCTCAGGGTTTGGCTCTTCAGTGCAGACAGGAGCCTGGGCCAGAGACAAACATTAAATATGGAAAATAAATCCCTGTCATGGTCATTTCCCTTGTCACTGGGACACAATGCCCAACCCCCCTGATTTAAGGAAGTTTATTTTGGCTCACACTGTGTGCAGGTTTTAGTCCACAGGGTGTCATGGAGGAGAAAAAGCAGCTCATGGTGTGGCCCCAGGAAGCAGAGAGAGCCCAGGGAGTAGCAGGGAAGTGAAAAACCCTTTCCCGTCCTGCCCTGAGTGACCCAGCTCTTTGCTGCATCTCTCCTCCTAACAGCAAGCCGGTTACAAACTCAGTAGTGGACGAATCTACTGATCAGCATCACGCTCCCCAAAGGCGCCATCTAGGAGTGTATGAGGCCTTGTGGGGGACATCTAGGTATAAATCAGCACAACCTCCATCAAAGATAGTATTCTGTGTTATGTAGTTTTACATTCACTCTTCAAGAGTCAGCAGATCACAATACCTTTCCTTATAATTTAGATTATCAGTGCTTTGCTTCCATGAGACATTGATTCCTATCTTTGTCTCTGTTCTGACACCAGTAACGTCCATCAGCTCTTTAGAAGGCATTCACTAAAATCCTCCCCAGCCTTAGTGCCTGCGACTTGGCATCTCCGTACAAGCTCGTCTCACTGAGAGCAGCGCATGACCTTGTTTGGTCCCATCGTCCCTGCTGAAGGGACATTCGCTCTGCTCTGCCTGGAATTCACTTCCTCTTCATCATCACCTGGCTGCCTCTTCTGAGTTTCAAGGTTACTTCTCAGGAGTCATACAGTATTGTTACACAGTTATAGAAATAGGAAAGATTGAAAGACATTACCAAGCTTGTTTCAGCGCTGGTTGTCTAGCAGCATGGGTCACAGCATGGCGTACTCACAGCTTCTGTTTTCAAGTTTACTCCAAACCATGCTAAGAACAGGGTGTGGGGTTACAAGTTTCGGTGGGAGGCCTATGGATTTCCCATTTTTTGTTTGAAAGGTGCACTGAACCTGGACCCACTGTGATAGTTATATCACAAGATCTACACTCATTTATTTTAACTCAGTAAGTTGGTTCATCTAGCATAGAAAAGAATAGAAATTTAACTCAGTTCAGTTTTTTAAATTGTTCTTGCAAGGGAAATGGAAAAAAGAATTGTGGGAAACAGAACCCTCCCTTTCCTTAAGAAATTTTATAAACAAGAACTTCTTGATAGAGGGAAATGATGCCTCAACCCAAATGTGTTATTGAGACGCCTCCCCCAACCCCACTAGTTAATTACTGGTGAAGCTGATTACCCCTCTCCCCGCCCTCCTTTTCCTCATCTCTTTACTATGAGTTCTGTGTTGCACCTTGGTTTCTCTTGCTGGTGATTCAGTTGTTCCAGAAACTGGCCAACTTTGGGGAACAGATTGCACAATGGTACAACCACTTCCTGAGCAGGTGAACTGCACATGTGTCATTATGCTGACCACTCCGTCACTGCATGAGAAGAGCACTGAGGAGGAAGTACGGTGCTGAGACCATCATAGGTGTCCTGAGCCACATGCACGGGTGAGCGTGCAACCCAGGAGGTTTCCTGCAAGGTGAGTCCTAGAAAAGGAGAGACAGTCACAGAGGTGCAGAGAGAAGAGCGAGCCGCGTGCTGTACGCCCTGCAAGGACTTGACCAGACCGTGTGTGAGAGAGACCACTGTGGTGACTAAAGCACAGATGAGAAAGGAGGAAAACTGCGAACACAGAGAACACATGGGGGTGATTTAAATTACTGATGAGAGACAGTGGCGACTGGGGTAAATTGAGGAAGGTGGAGAAGGAGAGGAGATATGTTTTTGTGACATAATTAGATTTTTTGTGTCTGTGACTGTCATCACTTGGTATTCAGACTTTATTTGAAATGAACTTTCATGAGGACTTCTTTTGTGATGAATTATTAGGTTGAAAAACATTTAGAAATATGTGTGGGTTGTCAGTGGCTTACTGGTTCTCATGGAGAAATCACAAGGCAGGGATGAGAGGGGTCAAAGTAAAATAAATGGAAAACTGAAGAGAAGTGATTTATTTCCATCATTGTGGCAGAAGCATTTTGGTGAGCTGAATTTAGCAAAATCAATTGTTTAAGGGAAAAGAATAAATTTCAAATATACATGCATAAAGGAAACACCAAGAACATCCTGTAGCATTTGTTAAGAGGGTGTACATGAAAGCAGTTTCTTTCTGGATTCTTCTTTCTAAATTGAGATGCAAAACAGCTAAGTCACGAGGTTTTTATTCAATGTATCTTAAAGGAAATTAACATAGTTTGAGATATTTCAAATGAAAGTAACGGTTTTCAAATGTACTTTCTCTGCTTCTAGACTAATCGAATTCTATTTTTAAAAAATTTAAAAATTAGTTTAAAGAGAAGAAAACTGCATTCCTTAGAACTTTTGTGAGTGCAAATTGCAGGTTCTTGGTGGCTTCTAAACTGGATACAAGGTTTCACTGAAAATTCGTAACGAATTAAATATGCAACAATATTTGCTTTTTAACATAGATTGGTTTTTAGAACAATTTCTCAGACAAGTTATAGGAAAACAGAGTTCCCATGTGCCCTCCTTCCTTCTGCATACTTTATCCTATGATTAGCACCTTGCAATTAATTTCTTACAACCAACAGTGATTCACTAATATTAACAAAAGTTTCCACTATGTGTTGCATGTTGTATGAATTTTGACAAATGTGCCACTTTATGCACACACCCAGATAATTCCTTCCAGAATAGCTTTACTGAACTGACATTTCCCTTCAACTATTTATCCATCTCTGTTTTTGCTCTGGACTCCTGATACCCACTGATCAATTTCCTGTCTCTATAGTTTTGCCATTTCCAGAATTTCGTATAGTTGGATCATATGGATGTAGATTTTTAAAGACCACCTTCTTTAAATGACCAATATTTATTTAAAGTTCTCCTATATCATTTTTTGAGCTTGATAACTTAACCCTTTTGCATTGCTAAATAATATTTCATTGTCTAGATCTACCAGTTTATCTGCTCATCTGCTGAAGGATGCTGGTTGACCCTAACCTTGGCATTGATAAACCAAGCAGCTATAAATAACATTCATGTGCAGTTTGGTGTAAATGTAAGTTTTCTTCTCATTTGGTAAGTGGCTAGGAATATGATTGCTGGATTGTGCTCTGAGCCTCCGTGAGCCTTTGTAAGTAACTGCTCGTGTGTTTTTCAAAACATCCACACCAGTTTGCCTTAGAACCAACAAAATATGTGAGCTCTGTTGCTTCAGAAGTCTGATTTTTTTTAAGTAGCATTCACCAGGTTGTCAAAGATAAATTGACTGTGTTTGTAGATTTTTTTCTGCAGTCTCCATTCTGTTTTGTGGATAGTCTGTTTTTCCCCAAATACTGCCCTGCCTTTCTCACTGTAGTTTTACAAGTCTTGAGGTCAGTGGTATCATACTCCAACTTGGTTCTTTACTACTGTGTTGGCTCTTCTGGGTTCTTTGCCTTTCACATCAACTTTGGGAGCAAAACTGTTGACATCTATAAAATAAGTGATTAGGATCAAAATTGTGCTAAGTCTATACATCAAATTGAGAAAAGTTAACATTTTAACAATATTAAATGCTTTTAATACCTTTATTATGTAGGTTTTGTTTTACTTTTATCATGAGAGTTTCATAATGCATATTTTCTACATAAACTATTATGAATATTAAAACTTATTAGTATAAACCTGGTCTAATTTTATTGACTAGCACTTTAAAGTGTCACTGCTTTGAATAACATTGTGTAGTAATGAAAACAAAAAACAAAAGTTGTAGCATCTGGAGCTGTCATAATGAAATAAAAATCACATGAATATAGTCATTAGGGTTCACCAAGAAATGTTTATTCAGTATTCACTTTTCTCCACAATTCTGGTCACAAACTGAATCAAATTTCAAAATAAGATCAGCACTGAACCTAAACATTAAATTTGATTCTGTTCTCATCCAACTCAGTATATGACTAGAACCACAGAAAGTATCAAACTTGTGAGTCAAGGTACTGCTGTACATAGTCATTGAGAAGCAGATCCTAGTTGCAAAATATTCATTGATTGGGGATGACTTTCATTAAAAAAAAAATTTTTACATCTGGTGGTCTACAATTACTGAAAGTATATGATGTTCATTCCTCTTTTTTAATTTTTTTTTATTTAAAGAGAAACAAAAGCATGTATAGGGTAGAGATAATACAGAATTTAAAAAAAATAAGAAATCACTAGTTGATAAATTACATATTGTCTTCTTAGAAATAGTTGTTGAAGTTACAAAATCAAAGCACACAAAGTAGATATTCAAACAGTGAGACTGTAAACAGCGATGCATGCATTAATCTCTACATGTATTTCTATACTTTTTGTATTAGAAGGAAAAACAAAACTTAGCAAGACCAAACAAAACAAATTCCTATAAAAACTTGAAACCAAAAAGTCATATAAAACCACAGTACAAGGTGATCTACAATGATTGCTGTGTTGTTTCTTATTATCTTCAATAGAATTGTCTATATCATCAGGCACAAATGAATATAGCAGTATAATTGAATATAGCAGTACATAACAATATTAGTAAAAACAAAACACTGTAGACAGTATAAAACTTCAAAGGCAGGTAATAATCAAATCAGAGTGAATATTCTAGTGAATCTTATCATCTTAAGTGCAGTTGCCTATACTCTCAGACTTGATACTATCAATCATAACAGCTTTGAATAAAATCTATCAATACAAATGATCTAACAAACCAGGTTTGATTATGATCAGTCATGGTAAACAGTGTAGGTTTTACAGAGCTTTAGATTAAGTTAATAGGAAATTAAGGATGATTACTGTACTATATCCTGTTATTTTCGGGATTACTGTCTGTGCCATCAAATCTAGTACAGGTAGAATGACTGGAACAGAATATAATACATCTAAGCAGAGTAGTGTGAGTAATATGGGTTTTAAATCCTGGTACACTATTAACAATATAGTGTATCAAGTCCATCTATGTTAGAGATTCTAGTTATCCTTCTCTGCTTCATTTCTGCTATGCTATTTTTCTGCCTTTGTTTGTCTAGTTTTCTCCTTCATTCTACTGCCTGCCCCACTCATTGAGGCCTTTCTGCCACTGTTCCTAAAATCCTGGTATTTTTTTTCTCTCTCTCTCTAGAATGTCCTTCAGCATTCTCTGTAGGGTTGGATTGGTGGTCACAAACTCCCCCAGTTCCTCTTTGTCATGGAAGCATCTTGTTTCTCCATTAATTTCTAGTGACAGTTTTGCAGGGTACATCAATCTGGGCTGGAGGCCACCTTCCTTCAGGACTTGGAAGACTTCACTCCAAGCTCTTCTTAATCTGATGGTCTGTGTCGAGAAGTCAGCTGTGATTCTGATGGGCTTACCTTTATAGGTAATCTGTTTCTTTTCTCTGATGGCTTTTAATATTCTGTTTTTATATTGAATTTCTGGAATCTTGATTGTTATATGTTTGGGTGTAGATCTGTTTTGGTTGTAGGTGGCTGGAGTTCTGTATGCCTCACATAACCGAATGTCATTTTCTTTTCCCATGCTTGTGAAGTTTTCCTTAATTATTTCCGTGAATAGCCTTTGTAATTCGCCTGTATGTATTCCTGCTTCTTCGTTCACGTTTCTTATTCTTAAATTGTAGATTCTCTTGTTGTCTTCTAGCCTTTGTATTGTCACTGCCTGTTTCCTTGTTATTTTTAAGAGATCTTTCCTTTCATGATCACACATTGCAAACTTATCTTCAAGTTTTGATAGTCTATCCTTAGTTTCTTTCAAGGAGTTTTGCCCCCTTTCAATGGATTTTTTAAACTCTGGTAGTCTCTTTGAATCTGCTTCATGTATTTTATATTTGCTTTATATCCTTTATTGAATGTTTCTCTCCTTTTTTTTGTGTTCCTCCCTTCTTCCGTCTGTATCATCCTGAGAGATGATTCCTGAGAGCATTTCTTTTATTACTCTACTCATATCTTGTTTTACCTGATTTAATATTTCAGTTTTAAGCTCATCTACAAGGTTCCAAAAATATCTCTTCATGTCCATTGAAGCCATGTCTGATGTTGCGTGTTTGCCGCCCTCAGTCTCCCTTGTTTTTCCCTCTCCTGGATCAGGGCTCTCAGGGTTCTGAACTACGGTCCTCCTCCTGCCTCTCTCTCCTGTCATGGTCCTGGCTTCCTCCACACAGGTTACAGTGCAGGTCCCAGCCCCCTTCCCTGTTGGCCACGTTTCCTCTGAAGCACGCTGGTGAGGGAACTCTGCCCTCTCCTACCTGCTCTTGTCACTGAGGTGTAAGCAGCAGCTGTGTATGCCTGCCTTTCCCCACCAGGCCAGCCAAATTTCAGGTGCCTTCACCCGGTTAGTTCATGCTAGGTGCAGGGAATTGATTTGGGATGGCTCATTGGGTCCCAGCCAGGGGCATGGCCCAGTCCAAGCAAATCACAGGAATCTGCTCTGGGGAGGGAGCAACCAACCAAAGTCACTGTCGCTCCCAGTTCAGGTTCCTCCTGCCTGATTCCAACATGTCACCCACCTGGTCGTGCCCTTCCCGTGGTGGGGGGGGTCTCACTCCCAGCACTGATCGTGGATTAATGAAGGTCCCTTTGCTGGCTCCACTCTCCATTGGGCTCACCAACCCCCAACTTCAGCACTGCTGTGGCTCCTGTGAGTGGCAGCAGGAACGAGTTTGGGTGGCTCTACAGGCTGGCGTGGATTCAAGCCATTGCAAACATGGCGGGTCACTGCAAACGAAAATGCTGTGTCCCATAATTTTTAGCTGTTTCAGTTGTAGTCCTGACATATTTGACGAGCTTTTTAACATTTTAATTTCTTCCCTGTGTCAAGAGGATCCATCTCCCTCTGTCTGGGTCTCTCCAGGGTGTTTTATTCTGGCACATGAGTTGTTTCTCCCGGGAGGCTTTGTATTTTGTTGCTCACTGATCGTCCATCTTGACTTCTCATCTTCATTCCTCTTAAAATTAGAAAAGAACCTAAAAAATGAACAGTTCATAATTTTTGAGAGTTCTTATGCTGTAACAGTTTAAATTTAATATGACTCAATATAAAATAGTGACAATATGAAATATGTTTCCAGAGAAGAAGTGATTAAAAGTGTACCAATTGAATTTACTTTCGATATTTTAGTCTGTCAGTGACTTTAAATAACATTTTCCATTATTGCAAAGAGAGTCTAAAGTAGTTCATGTGCATGAGTCCAGCTGGGAAATATTGGCTAACTTATAGTTGTCTTTTAATAAACTTTTGAAATTGAATGAGTAGCTTTTAAAATGTATGAATAGTGAGTAATGAGGGATGCAGGGAAAGTAATAACAGAGTTCTTAACTGAAACCAATTAGTGCTAGAAATCGTCACACATTTTTGAGAAGTTAGTTTTTTATCAATCAAAACAAGAGATGAAATATCATCAGATACCAGTGTATTTTCCATATAAATTTCACTTGTAAATTTCATTCTTAAAAGAACACGAATTGTTGATTCAATGAGAAAAATAATTGAAAGTAATTATTAACAGGTAAGACTAGTCTCTCCAGATTCATTTTCTGTATGATAGATAACTTTGTACAGAAATAGAGCAGATGTCACAGTGACAATACAGAAAATGAAGGATGACAATTACATTTCTCTTTCTTTTCACTGATTTCTTATATTTATACCTATGCAATATTAATATACTAGGAATTGAAAAGTGGTGTTTCTCTAAGAAATGTTTTAGCTCTCACTACCTTACTGAATAAAGTCTATATTTGATTAAGCACTTTGAAGAGAAAAATTAAAATTTGAAATACAAATCCTTCTTTGATAACTGTTTTAGAACATATAAGGAAACACTGCCTTGTACCTTGACTGTATGCACTACATCATGAAATACTATCATATAGGATTGTTCAGGGACCTAGGAATGTAAAAGGTGAATTGGAAATAGATGACCAGGGCAATGCACATCGAATGAGATGCAGGGGTGTGGCCTGATCTTCAAAGTCAACTGCAGTGTACGATCTAGAATTTACGTGTGTCTGCAGAAGGTCAGGTGAGCCCAGGAGTAGTGAGGAGAAGGGAAGACTCTTGAGTGACAGTACTGGGCACGAGACACACAGAATGGCAGTGATGGTCATCCTAGTACAGGGATCCATGCATACCCACATTTATAGCAGCACAATTCATAAAGAGTAAACGGGAAGAAACCTACGTGACCATCAATGGATGAATGGAGGAAACAATAAACAGTACCACTGGGCCATATAGAAGTATAAACTTGCATTGTCTGTAGGAAAATGGACAGACATTGAGGTGATAATGCTAAATGAAATAAATCAGACACAGAGAAAATATCACGTGGTTTCTCTAATAGGAGAGACCCAAAATGTAAATAATCTCAAGAACAAAAAAAAAGAGAGAGAGAGAGAGATGGTAGAACACAGGGAAAGGGGCTCTGTGTGATGGGAAGGGACTTTGAGGAAGGAAAGGAGTAAAATGGGGGAGTAAATGTGATCAAGACATGACACACGTGGACCAATTTCCCAGGACAAATTAATTATTACACCACATACATATAACAATAAAAATGAGCAAAAAATGTTCATGGCTTTCGCATAGGACTTAGAATGGAGGAAAATATTTGTCCATTAAATTTACACATGTAGCTTATATGAGTGTTATGATATTCTAAAACTGCAGTTTTCTGGCAATAAAAGAAGATTCATGCTCCTAATAAAAACAAAAGCACTCTGATTTCCCTTTTTTATTAAAGAAGAAAGGGAGGAGACTTCGTGGTTTTTATCCCAGCAGTAGGACCTTGGGCGATTGGTTCATGCTCTCTGTGGGTTTACTGATGCTTGGAACACCAGCGCAGAACGAGTCAACGGGTCCTTTTGCGAGGGTTATGCACAATCCCTGTGTACTGGATAGACTCAGAACTAGAAGGCTGTATGCATGGTGAGAGATTTGTCTCCTCTGGTAAACAAATTGTGGTCTAGGCCCATAAGAATGCTCTTGGCTTTTGAAAGAGTGTATTTTGAATGCCTTAGCCAGTGTTGTAGTCAGGGTTTTGCAAGGGACTAGATTTAATACAGGACACATAATTTATAGGATTATTTTATAATATTAACCCAAAGAGTCAAATACAGAAGAGTGCCAAAGAGCTCTCCTCACACTAATGACCCAGAGAATTCAGCTGAGGGCCTAGATCCCACAGCAGTGTCCTCCTCAAGTGCAGCTGGAGGCCTAGGGCCCACAGCAAGGTCTCATGCAAGGATCTGCACTGGGAAGGCCAAAGGCCAGTGGTGGATGCTAGACAGACTGTGCCAGCGGGGTGAAGGATCTATGCCCGCAGGCTGAGGGATCTGCACCGGAGCCAGGAAGCGACACTGAGGGTAAGGACCAGGGCTCTCTTGAAAGGAACCACAGCCATCCTCAGTGACAGCAAGGACCCGAGCTCCTCTGCCAATGAGAACAGCTGAGTTCCTATCAGGAAAATCAGTGTGACAGGCTCCTCCAAGAGGGTCAGCAGCGCACCACCTTCCCCTCCAGCTCTCCTTTCGTGCTCTTGTGGGCCAGCCACACCCAGCACCATGTGATTCAGTTCAGCAGGGTGTCACAAAGTGACCCTTAATCCTCCTCAGCCAAGTGGCACCAAGTGTTCTGATAAACAAGATGGCCTTTGTGTCCACATCTGTAAATGCAAAAACTACACTACCACTTGGTGACACTGGGGTGTTTGTGAGATTTCTTCCCCAAGGGCTCTCCTTTGAGTGTCTCATCTTGCTCTGTAAACTGCGCAGAAGTAAATTTAGGTCACGAGCCATAGGAGTAATTAAAAGGCATTTGCAAAATGGCCACCGTTTTGACTTCATGATTTTAGACCCACATGGAAAAAGAAAAGTGACTGTTTGTCCTTAATGCTGATTCAAAATTAACTTTAACACTAGAAGATTTTTGTTCCTTTTTTTTTTTAGTGCATACTTGCTTTACGTATACTCATTCTATTAGCCTAAAAATAGTCTCACGGAATATTATTAACTGTTCTGCATGGGCATTTATGCTTGCTCGGTGCTGTCACTAGGCAGCAGGAGGAAAAGATGCCCTCAGGCCTCTTCTTCACTGGGAAAGCATCCTGGAAAAATGAAAGAAAAACTGCTTTGACCACATCTGAGGTGGCAGAGAGCAGTGTCTGCAGAGCTTGGTGGTGGAAGAGGCAGAGAGATCATAGAGGTGTGGTAAAAGATTAGTGTCGTTAGCAGCTCAACTGCATGAAACCCACGCAAAGGGCTCTGGGCGTCTTCCAAGGAAGCCGACACAGCCCTTAGTTCTCCCTGGCTTTCTTCAAGGTTGAATTCAGGAATCTTCCCTTTTGGAAGGAAAGAGGACATGGTTGACCCACAGAGCCTAAACAGAATGCAAATTTACAAAGTAAAGAAGCAAAGCAAGAAGCTTCAGCAAGTGAAATGATAATGTGAAAGGCACTGGAGACTTTTGCCAATGATGTGGCTTTAAACTTCCGGTAATTCGTTTCTCTGAAATGCCTGTTTTTGATAAATATGCTCGTATTTCTGTGTGTGCTATACATGCATACGTACAGATGGATGTATATGCATAGTATACAGCAGAGTTTAACCTATAATCTGCTTCCTTTTATACTGTATACGAAACCTTGACATACTCTCTTTTATTTAAGTAACTTGTTTCCTCAGCCGGCTTCACACAGTAAATCATCATTCTACTTTGTGCTATGATTAACGCTGTCTGTTAAGAAAGCTCAATTAGTGGAAAACATTTCCCTGACATTCATCAAATCATGCAAAAAAAAAAAGGTTGATGACTTTCAGCTTGACTTCAGTATTCAAACTTGCAGACTGAAGATGCTAAGAATTTAAGTTACTTATATTTTAAAAGGGTTTTTTTCCTTTTGTTTGCTTATCTATTTTGGCAGCTCCTGTTTCTGTAACTATTCGCCCGATGAAATGACAGCTATTTGCTTACAATGGGTCCTTCTAAGGATCTTAACTACCATCCTCCTTGTCTGAAATACCTTCCTTCCTTCCCATCCACTTCTCCAACATTGTTCTCTTGCTCCTTCTCTTTGTGAAGTGAATTCAGTGTCACCAGCCGTTGATCGACCACCACTGCCAGAGGGCAGTGCTTCTTTATTTCACTCCATTCTACCTATCCCTAGCCATCGTCCTGGACTTAAAAAACCAGCCTCCTAACTTACAGATGCCTTATAGGCAGTGATCTCCCGGTAACATTTAACAATCAGAACAGAGAGGGAAAATCAGTTTTCCTTCAACGTTAATTCTTTCTTAGCTGGAATAAAACCCCATAACAAAGCACAGCTTAACGAGAACATAAAGCTCATTAACATGCATATTTCACATATATATGTATTTATTCTCCCAAAAGTGAGTATAGTTCTCAAAGAAGAGACTTGAATTGCAGTTTAACCAGCATCTCCAAGAAAGGACTGTTAACTTAGAGCACAGCAACAAGACAAGGACCCAGACTTGGGCCTCCAGAGGGGGCAGCTCGTGGGGAGCTGCATAGGCAGAAAATACAGGCCTTGGGTAAAGCTGTGAAATGCAGGTTCTTCTGGTGCCATCTCCCGGCCCACGATCTGTAAACCCGTGTCCTGCCTTAAGTAAACAGAGGAAGGCAGAGAACTGTCCTATGTCTGCTGCTTTTTAACTGCCCTCAGCTCAGCCATCCTATGACAAAGGCATACATCAAGGTGTCATATTCTGGAGTCCCTACTAACTTCCAGGAAAAAGATTTCCACCCATTTCCAGGATGTATACACTTTCTCTTCTCCACAGCCAACCTCAGGCTACCAGGAAGTCTTCACAGAGCCCTGCTTTGGAAAGCACTGTGCAGGCTTCCACAGCAGGGAGTCACACGGCCCAGTACACCACTGCCCGGTAGGCTGGAGCAGGAGGCTCTACAAACCCCTAGTGGGTACACGTGCTGTTGCAGGCTGGTGCACACAGATTTGCTGGTGGAGTCCCTTCTGGTAGCTCAAAAGCACCCCCTTGTTCATTAGTAGTGCTGCTAATAAGTACTTAATGGGAACTTAACTAATTTATTTCCTTGGAGCAAACAGAACACTATCTATGAAAAGGTGTGCTGCAGATATGTTTGTTGGTTAGAACAACACACGACTATGGCCCACATGAAAAATGCGAACACAAAATATCAGACAGCACAACAGAGATTCGAAAGCAATTTTCACAAGGGAGAAATAACTCCTGCTTTAACGGTTAGTGTTCTGGACTGGGGTGAAGGGCTTCTCCCCCTCTCCTGGCGCAGGTAGCCTCTCCACATTCTCTTCTCTGCGCTGCCATAGTATATTTTTCAACGATCTGTGAAATTGAGAAACTCTCCCTGTAGCAGTTGGATCTAGTTTGTTAGTTTGTATTTTATCAAAAGCTGTTTCAGTGCATCTGGAGTGACATTTTGATGATAATTAAAAGCAGGATCCCAGAGTCCCAGGGGTGAAATATATTTTCAGTTGCGGCTCCACTCATCCAGTGAAACTCTGCCAAGAAGTGAGTCCATCGTAGGAAACCGGGGTTACTTCTGTGTATGGCCTTTCATTTTATCATTCCATTTATGAATAAATAAAGTAAGAAATGGATTACAAAAGAGCCTCTGGGTTTTGTTTTTTTTTGTTTTGTTTTGTTTTGTTTTGTTTTTTCCACTCAAGTCCATCTCCTGTCCATTACTTTGAGTTCTTATATTGGGATCACTGAGTGACTTCATCTCTGGTCCAAATCTCCAGGTTGTGCTTTCTTTTTTTAATTAAAAAATATGTTACAGTAAAAGATCCATTGGTGTTAATCTCCTCAAAGCACTCCCCTTCACTGCGAGCTACTTACCCTACTGTTTTGCTACTTTCTTTAATTGTTTCAAGTTCTTGTTTCCTTTCATTTTGTTTTTGGCGCATGTTTGCTGACCTAATGGCTCCGTTCATGGTGGGGCTGGGTGAGTGCATCTTAACCCTTGTTCCTTCCTCTTCCTCTTCCATCCTTTCCCTTCCCTCCATCTGTAAATCCCCTGTCCATCTACAAAAGGTCTGTGTCCCCATTTCCTGTCATCTACCTTTATTTTATGTTTTATTTACGCACTGGACTTCTCATGTAAAAGAAACCATATGATATTTAAGCTTGTGTGTCTCATTTAGTTTACTTAATTTTGTTATTTTGAGGTACACCCATCTTTCTACAAATGACTCAAGTTCACCATTCTTTATGGCATAGTAATACTCTACTATGTATATATAACACATTTTCTTTCATCCATTTGTCTGTGTCCTTTCTAAAGCTAACTTCATACCCTTGCAATTATCCAAAAGCAAAAGCACTGTCCAAAAGCAAAGCTCTTAACATTTGACTTCCCACCAACTGTTTGGCAAAGGCCAGTTCCCAGTATCCCTTGTGGGTTAAAAGTGATTTTCCCCACCTCTGAGCATATCTATACATTATGCTAATTTTTAAAAACCTTCATTATCGTATTAGTGACTTTTTATTGCTGGGACAAAATACTTAACACCCTTGACTTAGAGGAAGATTTATTTGGTTTATGGTTTCAGGGTTTCAGTCCATGGTCACCTGGCCACAAGGCAGAAGCACATGAGCAGAGCACAGCTGTTCACTTCATGGTGGCTGCAGAGCAGAGGGGGACAGGATCAGTGAGACACATACCTGCTAAAGGCACGTCTACAGGGGCCCACTGCCAACAGCAGCGTCTCCTAACAGTACATTCTGCTAGGGGCAGCAGTGGATGAACCCACAGATGAGTGGAGTACCTCTGTGATCCATGCAACTCTCCAGGAGTCTCTTAGTCAAGCTGACCACTAAGGTTAATGGGAACAGCTATCTACAAAACCTATGTGTGAGACACAGAGCAGACAAGGCAAAGTGACAAGGCAAAGTGATAAAATGTTAATACTAGAAGAAATTTGGGGAAGGGTATATATATATATATATATATATATATATATAGTCTTTATACTATTGCAAGCTTTTCTATTTATTTCTGAATTCATAGATTTAGAAAAATGCCTGATCCCAATTGGTCACACTCAATTATAATACTTCTGTGGGTAGCCCCTGCTCCTTTCTGCCAGGTGATTATGGTATTGCATTGGTAGTAAGCCTTGTGAGGTATGCATTTCTTGGTAGAACCACATAGAGGAGAAAGTCACACATACAGAAGTCTAAGAAAACTCAGTGCGATGGGGTTGGAGTGATCCACTCTCCCCAGTTGCCTAGGGCTGAGGGTTTCTCAGACATAGGACTTTTGGTGCCAAAGATAGAAAAATCCCAGGCAGACAAGGATGAGTGGGTGACACTGTTCTGGGAGGTATCACCTAAAGGGATTTGTGTAGCTGAAGCCAGAAAGTGTTCAACACTGGAAAGAAATTCCAAGCAGAGACACTGCCGCCTCATTCTGTGAGCAGTGGGAAACCCAAAAGGTGCTTTCAACTTGGGAATGATTTTTACTATAAAAACTGTAAGTTGTGTTAGGAGCAAATTAACACAACTTCAGCAGAAGCCTAACCCTACACACTTTATTGGATCAGGGAGAGTTTCTACAAGCTTTGCTAGAGACATTGTTTCAGCAGCTGCTTCAGTCCCTGGTCTGACGTAGTACTTTCCGATGATGATGACTTTTCACATTCTACATGGTGACACTTTTGTGCTTTCTAATCCCCATAAGCTTGAAGTACCAAAAAATAACAGCTTTATCTAGTAAATAAATATTTTTTTTGGTTTTTTGATTGTTTGTTTGTTTTGTTTTGTTTGGCATCTTAAATTCAAAGGTCAGCGATGCATTTGGTCTGTGCTTTACTCTCCTACTGCTTGGCTCACTAAGGGCAGAATTAAAGCAGCAACTTTTATACAAACCTCTTAATATGCAAAATTGTATAGTTTTAGTAATCAAGTTTCTAACTTACAGTGATCTTTGCAATAGGCTCCTAATTTTCTTTTATTGGAAGAGCTTATTATGTATAGAAATGATATGAATAAAGTTTTATTTCAAGTCAATCTGACATCATGTAAGTAATCATTTTCATTATAACTTGGTGTAGACATTTCTGTCTTTTGTATATTCACCAGTACTCTGAAAGTATATTCATAAATACTCCAAAAAGTAATATGAAAATACATTTCCTTTGTTGCCTACTTCTGTTTATTATTTAACTAACATGAGATTTATCGA
Organism: Hydrochoerus hydrochaeris; assembly: GCA_004027455.1. Classification (NCBI taxonomy): domain Eukaryota; kingdom Metazoa; phylum Chordata; class Mammalia; order Rodentia; family Hydrochaeridae; genus Hydrochoerus; species Hydrochoerus hydrochaeris. The sequence goes on along the minus strand of PVLA01003539.1, from coordinate 50,077 downwards.
GCATTACACATTGTGAGATTCTTTTATGATCAAAGCTTTTGGAATTTTTATTATATAAAATGTAACTATAAAAAGGATGTCATTTATAGATAGTATAAAATAATTCTGAGCTTTCATAAGCACTATTGACTTCTCAAGGAAATGTGTGTTAAAAAAATATTTGTTTGACCATACAGAGACATTTCATGAGCACCTAATTCTATGTCCAAGCCACCATGCAAGGTTCTATGGGATTAGTAAGGTAAATAGGATTTAGTTTCTGACCTTAAGAATTGTTCCTACTAGAAAATAAAACCAGCATGCAAAAAATATCATAAAATAAACTACGATGTGTTCTAAGACACGGTAGCCAGATTAAACGAGAACAATAAGAGACATTCTGCAGAAAGTCCTGGGGGTGAAGGTTTTCCACGGTCTGTGTAGAGAAGAGGAAGAGACAATGAGACTCTGGCGGCACAATCTGAATTAGGAGATATGGACGCGATTGCAGAGCAGCTTTGTCTAGAAGTGGCGAGGTGGGGACTGGACCACGATTTGGGTGGTGTGGGACTCAAGAAGACTGGAACAGAGTAACCCTGAAATAGGATTTGAGTGGCAGTGGTGAGGCGATGTCTGCAAGGTTAAGGGTACGAGACCTAGGATCTTACTGAGGAGTTGAAACCAGACCCATCAGCAGCAGTGTGCGTGTGTGAGTGTGTGCGAGTGTGTACGTGTGTGTGTGTGTGTGTGTGTGTGTGTGTGTGTGTGTGTGTGTGTGTTCATAGGCACTGGTCAGCCTGAGCGTAGCCACTCTGTGAGGTGTGGGGCCAGGGTGTGCGTATGGGAGCTTCCCTGCAGAGGGGAGGAGTAAGAAGAGGACGAGGACAGACAATGGGGGAGGACAGGAGCAAAGTCAGCACATGAGGTGGAGAACCAGAGAGGTCACGGCTGGACGTCTGAGGGTGATGCCTGCGGGAAACCCCAGGCAGCCCACGTGGTCAGCCACCGCTGTGCTGTGCGGCCCTGAAGGGGAGCTTGTAGAGAGCAGGATGCAACTGGCCCCCTGGGGAAGCTGCTGCCTGCGAGGCTCTCACCTCTGTGTCCAGGACCAGCTGTGAGCCTGGCGCTGGTGATGATCAGCCGGGCCCATGGGCAGGAAGCTGAGCTGGGCATGTGGCACAGGAGAGCTAGGGCAAGCTGGACTCTGCTGCTCCCCACCCTCCCTTCCCCGGTTCTCTTTGGGGCATGTGTACGCATGTACCCGTGTAGGTGCCCGCTGTCAGGTACATGAAGATGTCTTGTATTGCCGTGATTTGGCAGAAATGAGAAATAAACTCATAAAGATGATCCTTTCTGGTAAATCCACTGAATTTCAAGCAACTTGCTTTTTATTGATTTTTATTTTAAAAGTTGATTTATTTATTGGTACCTAATAATTGTGCAGAGCCATGGGATATAGTATGATAATTCAAAGTAGGGGCACCATGTGTGGTCCCATGTCTTCCTGGCATGGTGGCTCCCCATGACAACTTCCTGGGTGTAACAGCGTCTGCTCTACTCCACCATCCAGATCACACACGGTTGCTCTGTCGGCCAGTCCACCTCGGAACGATGGAGAAGAGCGAACTCTGGGAGAGGTCACTCCGAGGCTTGGCCAAGGCCAAGCACTTGCTGGATGTGGAGGAGCAGTATTAGTGCTAGCAATGTGTGAGCCAAAAATGAAGTGAGGGGAGAGAGGAGGGAAAAGAGAGCATCAGAGGAGGATGGAACTAAGATCTGAGGGAGCTCAGGACAGTGCAAATGGAGAGAGCTCCTGGGTGGGGGTAGGTGAGGAAGAGTCATGTCAAGAGACAGAACTAGGACAAATGGAGCATGGACAATGATTTGTAATTCTGGAATTGGGTGACATTCCACAAGACAGAATGAGCGTTTTGATGAGCTGAGCAGAGAAAGTTGATTTTATAGACAACATAAGGGCTAAAGAAAGAAGCCAAGAAAAAAACACGGATTGATCATTTCTTATCAAGATGATGAACTTGTCTGAGGGCTTAGGAATGAGGTCTCGTTCTCCTTACCTCTGGGAAGATCAGGTAAACCGAGCCTGGACTTTGAGACTTGGAGCGGTGGCACCGGTGACTCCATTTTGGTCTGGCTGCTGCACGTAGGACAGCAAGAGCTCAGTCCAGGCCAATGGCCACCCACGCACTTCATTTAACTCTGAGAATTAACACTGAGCTCTAGGGCTTTGAGCCTATGTGACGTGGATGTGTGGACCATCCTTGTGAATGTCTCCTCATTTGTAAGAGAGATAGCACTGGTTTTTGCTGTGTGGAGAGGCTGCCTGCCTAGTGCAGAGGAAAGCATAAGAGACATATGGGCAGACTGGAACCCTAGGAGTAGAAATTTGGGGGCCATTCATTTAGAATGGTGGGAAGAGTTCGTATTGATTTAGAACTTGTGGTGAGAAAGCCAGGTCAGGAAGTCCAACCTTCTGACCCCACGTCAGGCACAGGAGAAATTCAACAGCATGGCCAAGCCAGGTCAGGGCAGTGTCAGCCCCAGACAGTGGGACTGGGATTCTAAGTGTGGAGAAGCCCTTCTTGAGGGAAAGGCTGGCCTCCGGGGGTGCTGGCTTCACTAGGACTGTTGTTTGGGGATCACTCCCAGACTCTTAGGGCCAATGCCTGCAACACTGGGTCAAACTTCTGGGTGACTCAAAGAAGCCTGGAGATGTGGGAGGTGATTGAGTGACTCCTGGAATTATTAGGGTCTAGAATTATTTGTCATTTTCAGCTGAGAAAAATAGACGGAGGTTGGGATGCAGAACGTAAAGTGAAATTTATACAAATGTTAGACATGCTGTTTCTCTGGGGCTGGGGAAAGTGAAGATGCCCTGGAAGCCTGGTAGAATTGGGTCCAATTGAGTACAATAATGGAAAAGGAAAGGAAACAAGAAGGGAAAGGACAGGGGAGGAGGTGTTCACAGTTTCCTCTTGGTTATCAAATGAGCTCTCAGCAACCATCACACACCCTGTGTGTGCTTCTACCAGGTCAGCTCGCTTTGCTCTGTTGTATTTCACTGGACCAAGAAGATTTTCCTACTCCAGGCCCAGGTGGGTCCTGATGTGCTTCTCTTCTTCCTTTTGATGAACTTCAGTAGTCTACAACTGGGCAAAATGAAGTGTTTTTCCCCTGTAGGAAAATCCAATACTTAAGGCATTCCTGCTTTGAAATTTAATAAGGAGTGCTCAGGTTTGTTGATTTTCAAATGAAAAACATAGAAAATGAGCTGATTAACAGATATGTGAAATTAGTGGACCTCATCCAACTTCCAGTGCTTAATAAAGCCTCATGCTAAGTAATCCTGGAAAAAAAAAAAAAAGGATTCAGGACCACATCACTACTGCTGGTTGCAAAGGACTTGATCCAATTTTTGACCTCCAGAAGTCTGCCCGACTCACTATAATCATCAGGGCTTCTAGAACAACCAGTGTGGAGTGCCCACAGAAAGCCAACAAATCCTGCAGTCAGGGCATCCAAGAAGCCTGGTCTGCACAAGTCAGGCTAATGTGAGAGGATGTCTGTTTGTTAGTCTTGTTCTACTCTTGGCTCATCCAGCTGAATTTGTTCCCCCCTCAACCTCTTTGGGCCTCTCGGGATGAAAAAGAAAACCTGGTATTCATAGAAGTTATTCCTTCCAAGATTGAGATTCTTGGATACCTGCAGTGGCCTTTGATACCCAAATGATCTGGCTTTCCCCCTACTTCTTGAAAATGTCCAATGATCAAAATTCTTTCAGGAAGTGTTCCCACTGTACATGTACCAGTTCTGCTCAGATGCTAGCAAAAATGTAGTTCTACAGATTTTTTTCTGTTAATGGTATTTAAAAATATTTGTTTTCATCCAGATAGTTCATTTTGGATCTTAACCAGCCTTCAAGTGCTAATGAAGTGGCTTTGTAGTGTGAATAAATTCCTCTCAGATAATCCCTCCAAAGAATCATAGAAAACCTTCCATTGTAGCAAAATAAGTAATTACAGAGTAGATTGTTCTCTGACATTGCAAGAAACATGCCAGTCTGGGTAAGAACAATCAGGAAGTTTTAGCTTCGGTGAGCGTGGCCTTGAGGTTTGTAATCCAAGTAGCCTGTTGTAGAGAGCGTGTTGATAACCACCAAGGAATACTAACATTTAACACATTCACACTTACAGTTTCTTTTGTTAAAGAAAAAAATGTCAGATATGACTTTAACATGGATTATGGTTTTTCTCCTCAAGAATATTTCTTCTAATTTTTCTGCGGCAGAGCAGCTGCGGTTGCTATGCCATCAGCCTCGTTGCTATGGGGGATGCCTTGGGTGTTTGCCAGGCTATGATTGGTTATTTCAGCACCTTATGTTCAGCAGTTGACATTTTTCTGTGTTGAATCATGCTATTTTATTTTAATTCAATGGGAAGTTTCAATAATGTTGATCAGCACTGAAAGAACTGCAGTTAGATATAAAGGCATCCCACTGCTTCTTTCCTGGAGAACAGTAAGCGTCTGAGCAGTGCGTACAGGAAACGTGTGCGCACAGGAAACGTATGCGCACGAGAACACGCGAGGATACATGGGGATATATGTGGGGAAAAAGTGACCCTTTAACTTATGAAACTTAGAGCAATGGAAAAGGACGAGTGTCAGCACTTACACAGTTATCCTAAGCAGAGAAATTATGTCAAACTGGAGGTCATTCCCTCTTAATTTTAGTGACACAATACTGTTACGACAGAGTTGGCACAACAGCCACTCCTTGAGGGTCAGTCTTCATAAATACAGTTTACTGCCTTCCTACACTTTAAAAGCAACATCAAAAAAGGATTTTCCACCCCTGGACCTACTTTCTAATGAGCTCTCTTTGTCTCTGTCATGTGGTGATGTTTATGGGGTGTTTCAGATACTCATCAAACCAAAATTGGAGAATTTGTAAGAAGAGAAGATAAAACTCATTATCATGGTGATTATCTCTAGCCCTGATCATCTTCTTCTCAAGGTCCAACAAAATTATCCTCTGGCAAACAAGACCCAGGAGCCCCTGTTCCCTGGTTGCTAAGTCACCAGTCTATTTAAACATGACACAAGTTTGTAAATTTGCCCAATGAACACACAGAAACAGGCTGCGAATGGAATGTAAGTAAGTTGGCTTCATCCTGCTTAGAAGCTCGTAACAGCCACATTTAAACTGATTTTTTTCCAATGACATTTGCAGCCTTCAGTATTAGAGGACACTGGAAACTAGGTTTAGGAGAGAATGTGACATTTCTATAATAAAGTTTATTTTAGAAAATAACTGAATCATTTCCTGAATGCACTTAGTCTCAACTGCTGAGTTTTTCATCTCAATAATTCCCCTCCTAAAAATACTCTCTGTCTTTAACAATTAAAGAGTCTGTATGCATTTGGGTTGCAGAGACCACAATCTAACAAATTCCAAGGAATTATTTACACAAAACTTCTCAGACTACTAATGTATATATGGGTATTTTGATATTGATACTGTATTCCTGAATAAAAGGTGGTTTTCAGTCTAGATAGAAAATAACTGAAGATACTTCCAAACGGGAACAACCCCATGTCCAGTTGATGGCGATGTCAGATGCTCCTGGACATTCTCCCCATGTCTGTGTAAACTCGGGCGCAGCGATGGCCCAAAGACAGAAGCTGGGCCTCCCTCTTCCTTTCTATCAGTCTCTCCAGAAACAAGCAAGCACGCCAGTGTAAACCTGAAGGAACACTAATATTCTTTTTCTATGATCTGTAAAATAATTTTATTCTTTTTTGTAGAAAACATATGGGGGCTGGGGATTTAGCTCAGTGGCATAAGTGCCTGCCTGGCAAGAGCTAGGTCATGAGTTTGATCCCTGCACCAGGAAAAAAAAAAAAAAGGAAAACATTTGGGAGGCCAGTAAGGAATCTTATTGCCATTTAAATGAGTGCAGTTATGGAGATTAACCAGGCTGTGTAGCTTCTGTCCTCCTTCCCCGCTGGATTTGTTTCTCCCAAATGTTTCTTTTTATCTGAAGACCCGCACCAAACTTGTGGGGCCAGGAATAGGAACCTCCTGTGTCTCCCTTCTGCAGCTCACCAGTTCCCCCAGACTCCCTCAGAACCCTTCTTCATTCACCCCGCAGCAGTATTTTGGACTTTGCCTTGTGCCTGCTTAGATCAGACCAGCGGCTTTGTTGGCGTCCTGGTCCCCAGCCTGTCTTCTGCAGGCAGTTTGCAAAATGCTGCTGCTTTTGCTGCTGCGGGCAGGGGTGAAGCTGCTGCTCGCCCTGCCCTTGTGGCCATCCCTTCCGCATGGCTCACATTCCCTGTGTCCAAATCTCACCCGTGTGCTACTCTGACACTGGAAACTTTTCAATCTCAGCCTTTGTTATCCAAATAAATGGAACCCCATTCATCTTACTCCTAACGATAAAAACTTCAGAGTCTTTCCAAACATGCCTCTGTCATGTCCAGTATGTAACAAAAACTAAATTCTCTGACTCTGCCTTGAAAATAAGTCTAGACTCTTCCTCACGTCTTCCCACCTGCCGACTGCCGGGTCCCCCCAGCCGTCCTGGCCCGACACCCTTCTTCCCTCTCGCTGCACAGCAGTGTTCCGTGGTGCGTATGTGCAGCCCGTCAGCTCTTGCAGAATCTCTGACCTTTTATTCAGATTTTAGCTCTTAATGAAAGAAGCCACAATAAATGTGTACAGACAAGCGTTGTCATGTGAATGGTGTTCAGTTTTCCGGAACACTTGTTTAAGGATTGCCATCCAAAATTTCAGTCATATGAGTTGCATTTTTTTTGTCATCTCAGACTCTGTCAAACTATTTTCCAGGGTGACTGTGTTATTTTGCAGCCATGCCACAAACTTGTGAGAGGTTCAACATCTCTGTCTTCATCAGCCCTTCCTCAGGTCACCATTATTTACTGTACCCCTCCTGATACTTATATAATGTCATTGTTCCCTTGATTTGTGTTTCTCTGATGGCCACTGATAGTAAACCTGTCCTTGTGTACATAAAATGTTTGTCACCTCTGGACTGCCCAGGGGAAAGGTCTACTGAAGGCTTTGGCATGTCGTTTAATTTTATTTTTATTACTATTTTTGACAGTTTTTTAATAGGTTCTGGATACTGCTGTTGGATTTGTGGTTTGCACATATTTTCTCTCAGTCTGTAGCTTTTTTATCCCTTTCAAAGTGATGATCACAGGTAACAGTTTTAATTTCGAAGAAACTGATTTATTAATTTTTCTTTTCATGGGAAATTATTGTGCTTTTAGTGTCAAGTCTGAAAACTCTATGTTTAGTCTTTAATCCTAAAGGTGTTTTTTTTTCTTTTTTTCTGAACATGTTATAGATATATATTTTACATTTAAGTTCCTGGCCCACTCTGAGTCGAATGTTGTATGTGCTGGGTATTGGGTTAAGGTTCTCTTGTTTTGCATGTAAGTGTGTATTGGTTCCAGCACTACCTGTTGAAGGACTATTCCTTGCTCCATCAAATACCTTTCAGTCCATCATCAATAGCATATTAATTGGGTGGATCCTTGCTGGGTTCTCTGTGCTATTCTGTGCAGTTAAGTGTCTTTTCCTCCACCAGTACCACACGGATATTTATCAGTACTTTAATTTCTTCACCTGTACTTTATAGTTGTCAACACACAGGTTTTGTACATGCCTCCTTGTTGACTTTAAGCAGTGTCTTTTTAAATGTTTTCATGTTCATACATAAGAATGTGATTGCTCTTTCTGTGTTGATTTTGTATCCTACAATATTGATGAAATCCCTAATGAGCTCCAGGACTTTTTCCCCCATAGATTCCTTTCAATTATCTATAGACATGTTTACTTCAGATAGAGACAGTTTTATCTCTTCTTTTCCAATCGATGTGCATTTTGTTTACTTTTCTTACCTTAATGCAGTGCCTAAAATTTTCAGTGCTATATTAAGCAAAGAATGGGGAAAGCAGTTGTCCTTGCCTTATTTTTGATATGAAAGAAATGCAGTCAGTATCTGAATATAATGTTAACTAAAGAATTTTCGGAAATGTATACTTCTCTCTATTCCTGTCTTGCTAGTTAAGACTCATTTAAATATACATAGATGATCTTGAGGCTTTTATAGGTAAATGGAGGCAACTTGAGACTATCCTCATAAGTGAAATACACAAAAGTCGCATTAGTAAATATCACATTGTCTCTCTAGTGTAAAAAATAATAAAGACTGAAAGAGTAATAAGATCCAAAATGTATAATAGATATTGTAAAGATGAAAGGGAAGGAAAGTGCTCTAAAAATATAACTGTATGTATAGTGTACAAGATAGATGACTGTATTACTAGATTTTTGTTGGATCATTGCACTGAATGGTTTACACTGTCAGTGTTTGATTATCTGTCCACTTTTTATGTTTTGATTTTGTAACTTGAGCAACTATTTCTAAAGTGACAATATGTAATGTATCAACTAGCAATTTCTTAGTGTTAACTTTTTTGAATTCTGTATTATTCTACCTTTTTTCTATTTTTTTCATTTCTTTAAATAAATAAAATTAATAATAATAAATAGACATAGGATTTTCTCAAATGCCCTTCTGTATATCAGTTCATATGATTATGTGATGTTTTCCTTGGGCCTTTTCGTGCATTGAATGGCATGGAGGGGGGTTGTCAGGGCATTAGCTGATTTTATAACAGTAACCCAGCTTTGTGCTATTTGACCATGGCGTATAATCTGCTTATAACTTCTTGGATTCTGTTTGCCAGTGTTTTGGTGCTAATTTTTTTATTTGAATTCACGAATGATAACAGTCTTTTACTTTACAGATTTGGAATCATAAAGTAAGTTAAGTATTTTTCTTTTCTGTTATATTTTGTAGAAAAGATTGTGAAAGTTAGTGTTAATTCGCCAGTGAAACCGTATGGGCTAACAGATCTCTTTCTCCAAAGTTTTGATTTAGGAATTCAATATCTTTGATGGTTGTGGGGTTACTTTATCTCTTATTCTGCTTGGGTTTTGGTAATTTGTGAATTTAAAAAATTGGTCCATTTCTTCTAATTATCAAATTTTTGAGCATCAATTTTTATAGTTTTCCTTTAATATCTTTTTAATGGTTGTAGGGCCTATAGTTAGAGCCTTTATTTCATTCCTGAAATTTTTGATTTTCATCTTCTTGTTATTATTATCAATCATGTGAGACCTTTAGCCATTTTGTTGATTTTTCCCAAAGAACCAGTCTTTCTTTCATTGATTTTTCTGTATTGTTTTTATCTTTATTGTTTCCTCCCTTATGTTTGTTTTTGGTGTATTTGGCTAGTGATTTTTTACTTTTTTGTGGTATGAATTTAAACCACCAATCTGAGTTTTACTTGATGCTATGAATCTCTGTTTGTCTTCAGCTGCATTCTATATACTTTGAGTTTTGATTTTCATGCAATGTATTTTTTAAAATTTGTTTTTTATGTGCTCCTTGACCCATAAATTATTTACAAGCATATAATTTTATTTCCACATATTTAGAAATTTTTGTGTTGTCTATTATTGGTTTTAAGCTTGATTACATTAGCATGAGAGAAAACATGTGTAATTTCAATATGATTATTTTTTGAGGTTTGCTTTATTGCTCTGAGTCGAGCGAAGTTATGGGGACCTTTAAAAAGTGTACTCTGAGCTGAGGCAGTAGGGTCACAAGTGCAAACCCAGTTTGGGCATTTAGTGAATTAGCAATATACTGTCTCAGAACAGAAAAAAGAAAAAAAAAAGAGAAGAGAAGATATCAGTGTGTTCAACACCAAAAAAGTATCACCAAAAAAATAAAATAAAAGTTTTAAAAATTTACTCTGCTATTGTTGGGTGTAGTATTCTGCATATGTCAGTTAGCTTCTATTCTTTAGTTGTGTTGTACAGGATTTCTACATCCTCACTGATTAATAATTTGTATCAGTTTTGAAGAGAAAGTTGTTCTGGTCCTTAACTGTAATTTTAAATGTCTTTATTCTTGTGCCTGTATCAGGGTCTGGTTCATGAGTCTTTTTTGGTCTGTACAAATTTAGAGTAAGAATATGAGATCTTCCTAGAGTATTTAAATCATTGAATCATGGTCCTAATTCTTTCTAGTAGTTTTCTTTGACCTAAGGTCTACTTTATCTGATGTTAATATAGCCATACCTATTTCTTAAATTAATATTTGTGTGGTATATTTTTTCTGTTGACTTTGAAGTGAGTTTTTTATAAGTAGCATATTTTGGGGCATGTTTTATTCATGTTGTCAATATCTGTGTTTTTGAGTGTATATCCTATTTAGAATTAAGATCCTCATTGAAATGTTAGCATGTAAATTAGCCATTTCCTTTATTTTCTGTTGGTTTTTTCTGGTTCTTTCCTTCTTTTTCTCTTCTGCCTTTCTGTAGTTTGCTTGAGTGATTTTAGATGTCTGCCAATTATTTATAGTGGATTTAATTATGGTAAAATATACATAACATAGAATTTACCATTTTAACCATTTGAAGTGTATAATTCTCTAATATTATATTCATATAGCTATGTAAACATCATTTCTACACATCTCCGAAACTTTGTATCATCCCACACTGAAACTCTCTCTCTGCAAAAAGCTATGTCTCCCAGCTTCTGGTAACTAATATTTTACTCTTTGTCTTTATAAATTTTCCTATTTTAATAATCTCAGCTAAGTGAGATCATACAATAGTTGTCTGTTGAGTGTCTAATTTATTCACTCAGTACAATATCTTCATAAGTGTTGTAGCATGTGTCAGAATTTCATAAGCCTGGATCACCTTCCTTTGTATGGTTGGGCCAATTTTGTGGTCCCTTGGGTGTTTTAGTCCCTTTTGGCTATGGTGAATTAATGCTGCTTTGAATATTAGAAGCAAGTATCTTCTTGAGTCTGTGCTCTCAATTCTTTTGGTTCCATATGCAGAGCTACAATTGCCAGAGCATGTGATAACTTTATATTTAACTTTTTGAGAAAATGCATTCCTGTGGTGGTCCAGTGATTGCTTCCTTTAAATTCCATCACTAGCGCACAAGTGTCCCTGCTCCTCCACATGCTTGACAATACTTGTTATTTTCTATTGAGTTTTTTTTTTCTTATAATAGTCAAGCTAGTAAGTATTATATGCTACCTTATTGTGGTTTTGGTTTGCATTTCCTTAAGTTTTATTGATTCTGAGCATCTTTTCATGCGTTTCTTGGCAAATTGTATATAGCGTTTGGAGTGTTGTCTATTCAAGTCCTTTGTCTATTTTTAATTATTTGTGTTTGTTTTGTTGCATCACTAGTGTTTCTTCTATACCCTAATTATTAATTCCCTTTCAGCTGGAAGATTTGAAAATATTTTCTCTGTAATAATTTTTGGCTTACACACACACACACAGACACACATATCTCTGGGATTTTCATAGTGATTCTCTGAATATTACATTGTACACTTATCACAGTTTACTGGTACCAACATTTTATTTTACCACCTTATGCAAAGTATGGAAACCTCATTTCCAGTTACCTTCCCCACTTTTAGATATCATTGGCTTGTATTAAATTCCCTTTTATTGTATTGCTGTTCCTTCTATTCCTTTTTTCCTTGTGCCCCAAGAGCTTTAATCTTTTATTTTTCATTTATTTATTTTATTTAATCTTTTATTTTTTTATCCTCACTTGCTTTTTATTTTCTATTTATTATTTTATTTTCTCTTTCTGTTTGAAAAACATCCTTTAGCCTATCTTTAAGGGTAGCTTTGTAAGAGGCTCTTACCTCTTTTAATTTTTCTTTGCATAAGAGTGTCTGTGTTTCCTCTTCCTAAGGTGTAGCCTTGTGAAGCACAGAACCAGCCACTTAAAGTTCATTTCTTCCATCACTGGGCAAACTTTCTTAGCTTCTTTCTGATCTCCACAGTTCCATATGGAAAGTCTACCATTACTAGCTGATGTCTTTTCAAAAGCGTGACTGTTTCTTCTAACTACTCTCAAAATATTTTCTTTGCCTTTGATTTTCAGAAGTTTAATTATAATGTGCCTTCTTTTGGACTGTATCATGTTTGCAGCTTTCTTAACATCTTGAATCTGTAGCTATGTGTACTTCAACTGTTTAGTAAGTGTTCACCTACTACTTCCTTGAATGTGCTCACCCTCTTTCTCTGCTCTTGTCCTGACTCTAATGCTAGGAAATTTGGAACTTTTGTGACTGTCCCACAGCTCCTTGGAGCCTCTGTCCACTATGTTCTGCTGTTCAGATGGGCGAATGTACCCAATCTGTCCTCGTGCTCACTGATTCCATCATCTCCATTCTTCTTAGTTCATCCACCAAAGTTTTTTCCTCAATTTCTTGAGTGTATATTTTAGTTCTATAATTCTCTTTTGGCTTGTAATAAATTCTACTTTTTTGCTGGGACTTTCTGTTGTTTCATGTGTTCCTTTGTTCCAAGAGAATGTGTAACTGATTGCTGTTTACAGCCTTGTCAGGGCTTCCCGTCACCCTGATTCGTCTCAATCCTGCTGGTCGATTGTCCCTTCTCATTCGAGTTGTGATTTTCTTAATTTCTACACAGCAGGGCTTATTTTGTTCTATATAAAATGTTCTATCTAAAATGGGCCTTTTGAGGTCCCTAAAGTAAAAAATAAAATGAGGTCAAATAAAATGCAAGCTCATCTTGGCATTGCGTCACCCTGCTCAGTGCAGCCGGTTCCCCCGACTGCGCATGGTTCCAGTGGCAGCGTGGTTCCCAGCACCTTCCCAGTGCTGCCAGGGTCCTTGGGGTCTGTCTGGTTCCGGCCATGACTGGGCAGAGTGGGTTTCAGCCTTAGGTCTGCAGGGACAAGGAGGCTCCTTGAGGTCAGCCACTTGTCAGAAATTAGAATTTCCATGGAGGGAAATCCAAGTAGCAATAGCTGGAAAAAATGTATAAAAATGGGAAAGAAGGGTACAGAACAAAACACAGGGAAGTAAGAAGGTACGTGCTTTACAGAGGGCCCTGTAAACTTCCCAGCCATGATGGAAGAAAGGGAGATGAAGAGCCCCATGCATGCGCTGCCTTCCTCCTCCGCACTGCTCCTCCTCGAACAGGCCACAGCGGGTTAATACCGTACTGGCTGCCACCCTTGTCCTCTGGTTTAGGGGACAGTGTATCACGACAGCACTGAGGATGCAAGTGTGGGGACCAACTGACTTCTACCAAATCTTCCCCCAGTTGTGAACCAGGGAGGAACGAAACTACGTGAGAACAAACTTCCTTCTTCGGCTGCTCCGCAGTTCGCAGCCGCTTCCACGTGCATCAGCTGCTGCTGTTCCCTGCAGCCGTTCTCCCCACCGGCTCTTCTCGGAGCACCATGCACCCTGGTAGTGAGTACCGGGAAGACGGCTAATTCAGTTGCGGTCGCTCACCTCTAGATTTTCTCATCCACAGCTGCCAGTTCCACGTGTAAAAACGTGTACGTTTCCCCTTCAAAAGTGGTAAATAAGAACTCCATTGTAGATGAAAACATCCCTCTGACGAGGCAGAGGTGAATGTTAGAAGGTGCATCTTGATTGTTCGGGACTCAGGCAGGCTTATGAGCAGAGGTGAACGGTTATGAGTTTGTTTCAAAATTTATTACAAATTTATTTCTCATAAAATGAAGCTCAGTACTTGGCTTCAGCTGTCTTTCCATTGCTGGGGATTAGGCAGAGTGTCTCAGTGTTGGGGTTCAGTGACGTTCTTCAGGGATGTGGTATCAGCCACACCTCCTTGACATACTTAGCAAGCGGGAGACTCAGGCTAAAGCATTAACAGTTTGGGAAACAACAAAGCACACTTTGTGATTAGCTTAAAACGTAACTCTGTTGCATTTCTAAAAACTGGTTATTGCAAATAATGCTGCGTATTAACATTGCAAAATATTGTAATTAAGAATAAGCTTAGGAGAATACTTTAAAACATACCGTTTTTGGTTTTCCATTATTGCATATGGCTTTAGGGTGTCTAATAGCAAATGTAGCCAATCTTTGTGACCAAGTACTCGATGTTGTAACTTCGTTTTAATAATTATTGGCAAGAAGATGAGGCTAGATATTGATTTAGAAGCAATTTTATATTTTATTATTTATCCACCGCTGGACATGCCAATATAAAATAAGGTGTACGGCATTTGAAAGGAATTTAAATAGATCAACTTCAGAAAATTTAGCTGCAGCTTTGGATTTTCCAATTATTTACTTAATTATAGTCCTAACTGACTCAAATTCAGGGCTCTGGAGAATGATTTTTAATTGTCCAGAGTAAAGATGATGTTAAAATCTTATTGAATTTGCCTAAAGAAATTTAATTTCAGAAAAAATCAGTGTCCTGTAATCTATGCGTCTTGTCTCTTAAGTTTCTTGAAAGCAGGAACCTTGGGCTGGGGATTTAGCTCAGCACCATAAGGGCCTGCTTTGCAAGTGTGTAGTTGTGAGTTCCATCCCACCCACCCCATACAAAATAAAAAAAGAAAGAAAGAAAAGAAAGCAGGAGCCTTATTTTGTCCATCACTTTATTGGTAACTACATCAGCCTCCCTGTAATTCTTTAATGAAATGACTGAACTTTGATTTTATGTTCCAAACTGTACTTGTATTAGTCATGTTCCAAACTGTACTTGTATTAGTCATGGTCTTCCACAGTGGAAGAAACAATAGAAGGGAGGGAAGGAGGGAGGGAGGGAGAGAGGGAGAGAGAGAGAGAGAGAAAGAGAGAGAGAGAGAGAAAGAGAGAGAGAGAGGAGAGGGGCCTTGTAGGGGAGCTGGCTGTCCATGGACAAACTAGAGACCCCAGGATGCTGATGATGTAGCTCCATCCAAGCCCACGATCTCAGAACTAGGAAAGCTAAAAATGTAAGTCTCCGTTGGAGGCAGAAAAGCCCAAAAGCAACCCAGCTGGCTGTTGATGTAAATCCAGGAGTCCAGAGCTCAGAGAGCCCAGACTCTGATGTGAATGTTTTTTAAAACACTGTGAAAAGCAACCATAAAGTTTGCCTTTATTGTTTGGGATAAACAGCCCACATTTAATATCATGAAATCTCTGTGATGGTCCCAGGTCTAGAATGAGGTTTGGTTTTGTTTTGTTTTGTTTCACTTCTATATACGTGTATAAATTTGCTACCTACATGCCACATGACCTCTGGGTGTCGTTTTTATTGATGAAATGAAATTAGACTGCAAAGTGATAAGGTCCAGCCCATCTTTTCAAAGCTTCCTTCACCAACTCACTGATCAGCAGCATGCATCTGGGAAGTGGCTGGCGGGAAACAAGTTACCTTTTGTGGTCATAGGACAGCGCTGCCAGCTGGCACACGCAGGCGTGGAGCTAGGACTTTGGTCTCTTTAACAGCTGAAAACTTGGCTCTAACCACTGAGCTAGTCACAACTCGATTCAGAACATGAGAAGGCTCTTCTATAGCTCGGCATGGAAAATTGATTTTTAAGAATAAAGAGAACTAAATCTGATACAAAAGAATGAAGCATTCCATAATGATAAAAAAAGAACTGATTCAATACTGGCTCTGAAATCTGAGAGATTTTGAGTAACTTAATCTCTTCGTGCCTCAATTTTGGCATCTGGCAAGTGGGACCATAGAACTATCTGGAGGAAGTCATTCTTTTAAAGCCCCCAAGAAAGGTTGGGAATTGAAAGCTTTATAGTTGGGTTAATATAGGGGGATTAACTGAATGAGTAGTAGCAGATTCACGGGAGCAAATCTGTGCATTGGGCTCTGAGCAGACACCGAGACTGAGATCAGACTGCTACGTCTGTTCTGTGGCACATTCACTTAGTGGCTCTGACAGCCTCATCAGTTTCTTGACATCTCCATGTCTTCTGGAAAGTGGCAGTGATAACTGTACTTCTGTTGTAAGGTGGTGGCAAATTTTAAATGAAATGATCTGTGCACTATGCTTAGGACAATGCCTGGCATAGACTAAGCTCTTAACGCATATAGCTGTCTTTGTTACATGTGTGACACTTGGGCCGAGAAGGGAGAGTTGGAAGAGACGTGGAGAGCGCGGAGCTCAGTCGGTGCCGGAAGAGGAATGAACGGAATCCATCAGCAGGGCCACACAGGTTGTGATGGTCTCATAGGTCTTTGAAAATTTTGTTTTAGAAAACTGTGTGTAATCATACTAAATTCTTTGAGGTGTTAGGAAAGAAATGCCTCTCGCACGCAAGACAAGTAATGAATTCCCACTTAAGTCACTGAAAGTATCAGTCTCCAATTTATCTCTGCACTTAGGAGATCAACTTTCCTTTTAAGCAAGAAATCTGCCCCTTGGTAAAGAACTTTTGATCTGCACATGGATTAGAAACTGTAGCTGAAGAGTGCTGTGTAAGCCGCAGATAAATGATCGATCACTGTAACAAGACGACCGTTGCGATATCACAGTGAGTCATTAGATGCTGTCTGCTCCTGGAAGAGATGAGAGTCACCTGATTTGCAGACTCGAGTGGGCGTGCGGGTCAGAACCTTGGCATTTCAGCTCGGAATCCATCAGCCAAGTTGCTGAAGCTGCTGAGTAGCCACAAACATACTGAAGAGAGGACAGGACCTCAGGACACTGGGGAGAGAAAAAAAGAGAGGGGAGAGGGAGAGAGGGAGGGAGAAAGGGAGGGAGAGCAAGAAAGAGAGAAAGAAAGAAAGAAAGAAAGAAAGAAAGAAAGAAAGAAAGAAAGAAAGAAAGAGAGAGAGAGAGAGAGAGAGAGAGAAAGAAAGAAAGAAAGAAAGAAAGAAAGAAAGAAAGAAAGAAGAAAGAAAGAAAGAGAAAGAAAGAGAAAGAAAGAAAGAAAGAAAGAAAGAGAAAGAAAGAAAGAAAGAAAGAAAGAAAGAAAGAAAGAAAGAAAGAAAGAGAAAAACATAGCTGTGATTCATCTCAGGCACTACACACTTTTTAAAACGCATTTTTTTTCAGTCAGCTTTAAGGAGAGAGGGAACAAGCCTATAAATTGCATGATTGAGAAGTACTTTTTGGTTAGCTGGAAAGGTGCTTATGTTTGAGCTTTATTACTTCACTAAAAAAAGAAAAGGCAAGATTGTTTGGAAATACACACCTACCAGTTCTTTCAAGGGCTGTCTTAACAGAAACATATAAAGTTTTCTCCCCTAAAAAAATACTGTTTCTTAGATAGTAAAGTCATTTAGGCTAAACCAAGGCTTTTTTGTTCAGCTCACCATATGAAAAGCAGCACATATTTAGTATATGTATGTACTCTGATGGGTTTGGACATTTGCTTTAATATATATATATATATATATATATATATATATATATATATATAGTTCCAGTATCCCTTCAGAGTGTCAGCTGTCACCACCATTCATTCACACTTGAGAGTGAATTTATCATTGAGTTTTCTCTCTTTTCCAACTGAGTATTTGACCTTCAGGGCAGTGGGATTTCACATGGAAGTTTAAAATTAAATTAGAAAATAAATCAAATTCAAAACTACAGGGACTTTCAGGGGTTTGGGCCTGTGTTCGGAACTTTGGTCAGCTGTTCAAAGAGTCACTTGGGAAATAGACGACACTGAGAAGAAAGAGATGAAATTAATTTATTTTCAAGTTTTACTAGAATTTTCAGAAGTCAGGAGCGCCTTCCCAGCTCCTATGTATCACCCAGAGGTGCTAAGTTTATAACACTTGAAACACCTGCTGGAGTCCGCAAGGTTCCTTACAGCAGGGCGAATATCAGTGCTTGCATTTTGCATAGCCCTGAGGCAAAATGAAATTCCCAGTGGCTCTCTATTCAGAAAGCAGGGACAAAGGGTACTTCAAGGGACCGAGGTCTGAAGCAGTTTTCTTTCTTCTGCCATCCCTCTCCTGACTTACCGTCTTGCTCTCTATTTGCTATCTAAAGAGTTTTGAGTTTAAAAAAATAAAAAATAAAAGAAGCTGAGAACGTAAATCATTAGGTGTGAACTTTACCATTCGCCTTTGTGTTGCGCAAAGCAAACATAAGAAGACGTGGCATGCAGAATCACAAAGACCACATGGTGGCATCTTTTCAGACTGTGCATGTGTGTGGTGTTCCTAGCAGAGGAGAAGAGGTGCGTCACAGAACTTAGCTGCCTTAATGTCACCTCTGAACGCATCTGTGCCCTGCCAGTGTCACTGTCCTTTAACTCCCTGGGGAAAAGGAAAGAACTGCCAGAAAAAGAAGCACAGATCACTCTTTTTTCTTTTGTCTTTGGTTGTTCTTTTCTGTGTCATTATCAAGCTCTGTGTTTGTTAACACGGGGAAACTACACCAGGAAGAAAGGTCTGCGGCCCTTAGAACACCATTGCCTTCCTGCTGGGGTTGAAGTGCGTGCCAGTCCAGTGACAGCGTGCTTCTTGGGGCTGGCAGCTCCTGGCAGGCTTGCTTATCTCCTCACAGTGAATCTCACCCAGCTCTTGCATATTGTGTATCCACCAGCATTGACCATCACATCATGTCCCCAAGACCATAAGAAAGAGCAATAGATGGGACATTCATGGTGGACATATGTGCCCTAGTCTCACATGCCTTCCACCCCACTAGGCTTCACCCCAAAGCATTGGGTTGCATTAAACCAGGCACAAGGCCTTCCAGCACCCCCACTGTACGGCTGCGCAGGTCACACACCCAAGGACCAGCCTGACCTCGAGGTTTCTTACCCACACGAGGAATCAGTTAGCAAAGTGGTCTGCTTAGAGCTGATAGCTGGCTGCTTCTCCCTTTTTTTATTATGTGCTCTAACACTGACTCATGCATGCAGGGAGTCCCGGGGTAAATGCAGCCCTGCGGTTTGTTCTATTCCCAGAGCTGCAGGGGTTGAGAGGCCAGCACGGCAGGCAGATGGATGGCTCAGTGTTGGCTTCAGGCAAGCACACCATTTTTGCAAACTTCAGTATAAAATCAAAGTCAAACTTTAAGATAAAACATGAGCTGTTTAAGACATGATTGTGCTTTTTTAGGTAAAAGAAGCATTTGGGTAGAAAAAAATGGAAAGGAATCTACTTTCATGGAAAGACAACTCCCTAACAGGAGGTGGCCAGGGTTCCAGTCCTCACCCGGCCGTTGGCTGACCGTGACCTGAGACAGCCCACTTCCTCCCTCTCTGGTCCCCGCAGATCTGCACTATGAAGTAGGGTTTGAACACAGATGGTTTCTAGCTTAAGACTTGATTGATTGAAGAGGCATTGATCCATCAAGAACCAGTTTTAAAGAACTGATGGAGACTTCAGACACCTTCCGGGAATGTCCACATCCTCAGCCCTCCTGCGGTCCAGCATGTGTCCTCGGGGCCACTTCCTTTGGCTCCCAAACTGAAGGTTCCCCTCTCCCAAGTGTGTGCGAATTCACCATCCCAAAGGACTATGGGATATTCCTGAATGGCACAGGCATAAGTCTCAGACAAGACTTACAAATAAGACACACATCCAAAAAAAAAAAAAAATATATATATATATATATATATATATATATATAATATATATATATATTATATACATATATATATCCAGGTATACTCAAAAGCAGTTGAGACTGAGCAGCTGAGACATTTTAGATTTCTGGATTTGTTTCTGGGTTTTTTTTTTTTCACTTTTTTTCTTTAGTCCTTTTTAGCTTTTGTCCAAACCAAACTTTACCTCACTATCCGAAAGTTCTATAATTTGGCTTACTGAGTACTATTAAGATGTTTATCTGTGCAGTGTTTTCCCTATATATTAAAAAGAACTGCCAAAATGTAAACATATGGCTTTTATTATATCTTGCAGAAAAATTGATTTTTTAAAAGAAAGACAGACTCAATCTTATCATGCAGTCAATAGGAAAATAAGTATTTTAAAGTGAATGCAGAAACAGAGCATTAAACTATCTTGAGTTCTTGTTATGCACCAAGAACTATGCTTTGCATGAATCATCTTGCGTATCCCCTGGAAATCATCTATGGCAGATAAAAATAAGAATATGCCCAGTTACCTATGCTCACCCAGAAAGCTTCTCCTGCAAACCCAGACCAGGCCTCCCCACATGCTGGTGTGGCATGTCCAGTTACCTACATGACAAGTGCTCTTGGCCCGGACATTCCAGAACCAGTGCAGCCAGACGGAACTCAGGATCACTCCCCAGAGGCCACTGCAGCCATGGCCTGTCTCACCTAGACTGCCGGCAAGGCCATGGTTCCAGGTGCTTAGCTACAAATCAGCCCCTTCTTCTCTCACCCTTGCCATCCAGCCCATCAGGACTCCCTGTTGGCTCTTGGTTCATGATAAGTCCAGCATGGATCTGGCCACTACCCATGAGGCCGAGGTGCCGTTGCCTCTCCAGATAACTGCCGAGCACTTCCCAGTGGTCTTGGATGTGACCTCCCTGTGGTATCACAGTGGTGGGTGTATGTGCAGGATGAGGAGGTCCCCAGTGGTCTTGGATGTGACCTCCCTGTGGCATCACAGTGGTGGGTGTATGTGCAGGATGAGGAGGTCACATGGCAAGACAGGAAGCTGGACATCCTTCCCATGACGACTGACAAGGATTCCAGGGTAACTGTATTAATGACTTCTGAGTCTGGTCCTCCAAATGACCTAATGAACTTCCATGGGGACCCTCCTCTTAGAGGTCCCACCATCTCTTAACATCACTGCAAAGGAGACCAAGTTTCCAGTCTATGATCCCTTGGGAGGAAACATTCAAGCCATGTCCAGAGCCATAGCAGGACCCCTACATCCTCACATACCCACAAACTACACTTCTGATGTCCTCACCTTGGTTGACTTTTCCAGTATCTATAACATGTTTCACGTTCTAAACTACTCTGTAATTCACGGCTTCACGTGCTTATTATTTGTTGTTCGTTTTGTCTTTTCCACTAAAATGAAACATTGGCTGATTTATTTATGGCCCCTAAATAGTGTTTGGCATATTATGGATGCTCAGTAAATCTTTGTAAGATCATGAGGTGAATGAATAAATGAGCCAGTGTTCAAAGGAGTGTTTCACTTGTCCCTCACATTAACCAGCCTACTCTCAGTTGTGAGGTAGTTAACAAATACACATTGAAACCCAAGGGAGTTTTTAATGGGGGGGGCTTACACTATCAGAGCCAGGAGAGGCCACCGTGGCTGAAAAACCAGGGGATCCAGTGGCCACTCAGTCAAGAAGCTGGAAGCCAAAGAACAAGAGTGATGAAGGATGCAGCTCCAGTCTGTGATTAAAAACCTGCAAGTCCCCTGGAGAGTCACTGATGTGAGTCTACACTGAAAGACTGAAGAAGCTGAGGTCTAATGTCCTCAGCCAGCAGCAAACGACGCACCTGCTTAAGCCGAATGGAACTTTCCAAATGCTCCAACTTCCTCCTTCTTTCCTTTTTGTTCCACCTAGGCTGCAAGCCTATTGGATAGCACTACCTATAGTGGGATCCCCTCATCAGCTGCCAGGACTACACATCAGTCGGCTCTGGAAACAGCCCTCAGACGCACCCGTAAGTGCGTTTCACTGATCTGCTAGGCACCTCCTAGTCCAGGCAAGTTCACAGTTCACAATATCAAAAACTGCAATGGCCAACTCCAACAAGTCAGAAATCTTGTAGAGCCTGAACTAAGATGGAAAGGGACTTCATGATCTTGACCTTTTCTACTTCGTTACACTTCAAAACATATATTTTATGAGAACGTAGATATTCCAAAAAATGCAGTGTGTTCATGGTTTGTATTCTTTCTCTGTGCTTTCAGTAGACAGATTTTCAGGGAGCTTCTACAATACTGTAAGCAGAGGAAATAGAATGAATGCTGTAAGGTACACGAGCGTGGACTCTAATCAGAAAAACAACCAGCTTGAGTTATTTTAAGCCAAAAATATTAATTAAAAGCCTTTAAAGATTTTTTTATTGGTACATGTTTATGGTGAGTAATGAATATGTTCGCTTTGGGCAGTTGGTTGCGTGTACCTAACACGTCTTAATTCGTTTTATTGTTCCCTTCCCATCTCCCTACTTCCCAATCTCAAAATCTCTTCATTCACCCCCCATGTGCTGCAGACCTGTCTCCCCGTTTTATTTTGGTCTTAAATTTAGTTATACTTTGGGTTTCTCTTGGGAGAAAAAAGATTACGATGGTTAAGCTCATGTGACTGATTTAAGGACAGATGACCTCAAGGAAGAAGGGACAAGAGGAACATGATGGGGGAAGTCTCCACCCCAAACTGTGGGCGCTGTGCGGGTGAAGGAGCTTTCCTGGTGCGTCCATGAAGCCCGGGAATGAGGACTCTGTGCAGACAGCTGAGACTGAAGGACTCAGATGTTGGGAAATGGAACCCCAGGGGTGCTGTGCAGATACCCCAAAAATGGCTGACTCTAGGGAGACAGAGGCCAGGGCAAGGCACACTGGGGTACCAAGTGGTGAAGTCCCGGCTCCTGTTCCTTCCCTTTCAGCAGGTTATTAGTGAGAAGACCTGGCCGACACCTCTGACACGTGAATAATTACGGTGGTTCTGCTGCTGTTTTTCTGTTACAGACTCTGTTGTCACCTGGTGACAGGAAAAAGCAAAAGAAAATGAAAGGGAGAATGTTAGGGTTAGGAAAATGAAGAGAAAATGCCAGAGAATCAGGAATTCTGCAGTATTTTTTGGTACATGTTTGTAGTATGTAATGTTTACATTCCTTGTAGGGAATTGGTACATGTACCTAACACAACCTAATTCCTTTTTTCGTCCTGTTTGCCTTCCTTTCCTCCCCTCTCCATCTCTTGATCCCCTTCCTCTCTGAGAAAGATCAGTTTCTCTACTTCCTATTATCTGTCTTTTATTTGGCAATTTATTTAAACTTTGGGGTTCTCGTTTAAGAGAAAGCCTGTGCTATTTAAGAGTATAGGTCTGATTTCTCTCACTGAACATGATAGTCTCAAGGAGTATCTACTTCCTACAAATGACTCAAGTTTATCTTCATGGCAGAGTAATTCTCCATGGTATGTCAGTACCACATTTTATTTATCCATTCATCTGATGATGGATGTATAGGTTACTTTCAAGATTTAGCGATTATGAATTGTGCTACTGTAAATATGGGAATTCGAGAAATTAAAATAAAAACAACACTGAGATCCCATTTCACTTCAGAAAGAATGACCATCATCAAGAAATCAAATAATAACAAAAGCTGGTGAAGCTACAGGGAAAAAAGAACCCTTTTATCTGTTAGAAGGAATGTAAACTAGTGCATCTACAGACATGAGTATGGACATTCCTCAGAAGCCCATAGTGAGAAATTCTATTCAGCCCAGCTATTCTCCTGGTAGTTCTCTTCCCAGAAGCATTAAAGACATCACGTTACAGTGGCTCATGTGCACCCATGTTTGTCGGAATCCTGCTTTCTAATCTCAAGTCTATCACCAAGCAAGAAAAGAATTGATGAAGTCACTTCTGTGGTCTCAGATTCCTCAACTGTCTAATAAAGGAAGTGAACAAAATGAATAGGCTTCCAACCTGCTGGACCAGGAGAATTACCTGGAAGCTTTTTCAAAATTCAGGTTCTCCTGAGTTACCCATGAATATTCTGATTTAAAATATTTCGCATTGCTGGGCTCCTTGGATTGGGCCTGGGTTCCCAGCTACTCAGAAGCCAGAAGGAGGAAGATGGTTTGATCCCCAAAGTTCACGGCCAATGTATGATCAAAATACATTGTATCCCTGAGTGAAAATACCGCAGTGAAGCCCAATGTTTTGTAAAATTAATATGCATTAATATACATTACAAATTCTACACAGTGTCCCTATTTTGTTTCTTCAGAAAATTAAGAACACTAGTATAAAATAGTTTCTTAATAAAATAGTTTCTTAATAAATATTCGTGAATGAATAAGTGATCAGTTCTTTATATAAAAAAACTTAACAGTTGCTCGTTACCTCTTGAGTAACTTAGTCCTCCCATCTTCTGTGTGGGGAAGGTAGTCTTCTTTTTAGGTGTTGTCTGGTTTACTGGAATTTCGACAATATTTGATGGACTAATCATAGAAATCTAAGCTTATAACCTTTAAATTGTAACTGAAAGGTTTTGATGATGGAGAAGCTTGTTGTTATCTTCTGTAGCATGAATAAGTAAGACATATGTAAAAGTATAATATTCCAGGCCTGCTTTATAAGTGCTATGCAAACACGCAGTGCTGTTGTTACTGTTTTTCTTGCATTTCACCACCCACAGACTTTACTAGCCGTCAGCCTTGCCAGTCTGGAAGCAGTGCTTTCACACGTCCTGCACGGAGATTTTGCTGACCTTGAAATTTTTGAATGTCTGGTGTTCTTTTTAGAAACAAAAGATCTGAGTTTCTAAAGCACTGGCCTTGCAGTTAGAGGATCTGGGTCGTGGTTCTGCCTGTGTCTAGCAACTGTCTTAAGTCAGTGAAGGCACATCATCGCTTCTGGCTGCCAACTCTTCTGACCACATACGTGCTCATTACTTTGATGTCCTATTCCTCTCATTCTTTTCTGAAAATACCGTTTATGTACTATGAAGGTTCACAAAATTATATTGCTTGAAAAGAAATACTGGGAGGCTGAGGCAAGAGGATAACAAGTTTGTCCCAGCCTGGGCAACTTAATGAAACCCTGTCTCATAAGAAAACAAAAATTAAAAAGCCCTGAGGATAGAATCTGAAAAGACCGTGGATTCAATCCTTACTATCAGGGAAAAATATCACCAGGTTGTTTGTGTGTGTGATCTTTACTTTGTGATCTTTCAGAGAGAAAACGCATCCCTCAGCATACCGTATAGGAGTGTTCTGAAATACTTACCTCTCCCACAAGTATGGATCCAGTTATTGGTTCTGTTTTGTCTCTTTCCTAAGAAAGCATCATTAATAGTTAGGAACAAGTATTTGACTGAGGTATCAGCAAGTGTATAGTAGCACAGACAGGAGTGGTGCTCTGACTGGATTCTCTTGTGATCACCCTGGGGAAAATGATAGTTGCCTGGTTGCAGTATTAACAAAACATACAGTACGCATGAAATGAATACAGTATAGTACATATACTGTATCTTACAAAATCGGTTCACTGATGTTTGCATTTTATCGCCTTTCAAAGAGAAAATAAATGACAGTAGCAGGAAAAATGTGTAAAGTATCAAACCTATTTATTACACTAACATAATTTCTGTTCCTGTGGTTGATTTTATTTTCTGAGAGACATAGAATATAAAGTGTGAGATCCTGCAAAAAATACTGCTGTGCAAGTTTCCCATGAAACTCACCTCGCAGCAGTGGATTTGATGGCTACCACTGCGATGCTTATGAGAACATTCTTAAGTGTCTTTTGGGTTTCAGATCAGTCATTACATCTATTTATTTCATTGTTTTCTTTCAGATCAGTTGAACATACCAAGAGTGACATCGGATTAAAAAGAATAGAGCAGTCTGGATTTTTTTCTGTCTTGGAAGAAGAAAAATGGAAAATTGATAATCAAAGGTAAAACTGACACTTTTCCCTTTATGTAATACATTTCCATAATTGCATCTTCAGCCATCATTACAAAACAAATGGTAATAGTGAGATATATTTGAACAAAAATATTTCTGGCTTGTACTTCTAGGCTGCTGAGCTTAAAGTCTGTGTGTTTCATTTTTAACTCTAATTACTTGAGCAGAATCTGGACCACTGTCATTTATATGTTTAATCTTCATTGTTGCTGCCAATGTAGGATAACATCAGGCCAATGCCACTTTCTTGAATCTGCAGACCAAAATATTGTACATTAGGTTGAGTGTGGAATTATGAAATAGGTGGCGTAGTATCATTTTTTCTTAGCTTGTACTTTGCATGTATCAGCACCGACATACTCAATGTGACTTCAGAGTGCTACAGAGTCAGTGGAGACCCATCCGTCCATGCTAGGATCCCCACTCCATTCATTTCATTCTGTGAATTTCTCTGGGGGAAGGTTCTTAACAATGTATTAATCAGCTATAGTATAAGGGATGTCAGATGAGAAGGAAGTGAATATGGTTGGACACATTAATAAATTATTGTCTTTGTTTGGGGTTTTTTACCCAACAAAAGTAATGACTTGGATATAGAAATTTATTGCAAAGATGGTCCCATGCAGGACGAGTGCACTGGGGGAGAAGCACAGATCAAAATATGGGTGGGTCAACAGGTGCCCTGCTGTAGACAGGAGGAGCTTGATTCCTCAGAAACTTCTGGGGTTTCTGCCTGAAGTGAGAGGTTTACCCCTAGTGTGTTCCCTTCGCCTGTGGGTTGCTACTAGGGGACCCCACAAATCCAAGCTGTCCTAGCCCTGCGTTCCACAGAAAGACACGAGTTGGACACTGCAGAGGCAAGGAGAAGCCAAGAGGACACAGGAGTGACTCTTCCCACAGGTGTAGCTGAAACCCCAAGTCAGTCCCAGGTGCAGTGAAGGGTCCTTTTACTTTGTTTTAAAACATAACATTTTTGGGGCCGGGGATTTAGCTCAGCGGCATAAGCACCTGCCTGGCAAGTGTGAGGTTGTGAGTTTGATCCCCGGTACCAATAAATAAATAAATAAATAAATAAATAAATAAATAAATAAATAACATTTTCTTCCTAAATGAAATAGCTATGAAAAAATTATTTTGTGTTTTAAAGTTGTACCAAAGCATCATGGAACTGGCGTGACTTGTTTCAAAACTAACTCTCTCGTCAGTTCATTTGCTGTGTGCAGAATGAGATGTTCAGCTTGGACCATAAGAAATGATAAGAAATCATATAAGACTCAAACTTTGCTGAAGTTTTTTGCAATAGTTAGCAATGATACAGTAACATCTGGCTATATCTGTATTTATTAATCCATATATATTGTTTCATATACAAGAAAGTGTGGATACACAACAAAACATTATTATATTGTGTTATATTTCCTATTGAAAACAATTCCATGAGCAGAGGCATTATTTGAATGAAAGCATTTCCGAAATTTTGCATGGTTGGGCACAATGTGAGATGGGTTGATCAGTTGGAAAAAGAGATTTAGCATCTTAAAGTGAATCAAGATTTATGTTTTCTTTATTTGAATATGAGCTTAAACAAATTAAAATAAAAGTTGGGCAAAAGTTGTAGTTGCATTGTGACCAGCGTTGTATCTTCAGAGGAAGAATGTAATTGGTGAACTCTACGGAACGATTACTAAAAGTGAAATGGACGTCAACAGACATCTCAAGAAACATGTATTAGCGTACAGTTTCCTAGTGAAGCAGTGGAAATGGACAGGCAGAAGAAGATGGGCAGCAGAAAGTGACAGGGCTGGGAAACCAGGGAAGTCGTGGCAGATAGAAAAGCAGAAATATCCAAAAGATAGACAAAATTAAGCCACAGGATAAAGAGAATCAATCCCATGGCGATAGAGAGAGATTTCTCAGAACAAAGCTTGTTCTAAGCACAGAATGCAAACTGAGTAAAGGGTCCCAGCTAACCTGAGGCATGACAAATTCTTGAATCTCCAAAGAAGTATTAATTTATTCTTTCTTCTCTCTTGAACAATGTAATTACCTCCCATTGGCTTCCTACTTAGTTTCTCGAAATTCAGAGTCTTCCAAACAACAGCTCTCGTCATGCCTGTTTTGTGCTCAGAAATATTCTTGCTGTTACCAGTTCATCACTGTCCAAACTCCTTAGCCAGACACTGAAAGCAAAGCAGCCGCTCTAAGACTGCTTCTCCCAGACTTCGCTTACCAGTGGTGTAGGACCATTGTCTGGAAATGTGTCTTTGTTTGGTTTTGGTTTTTCAGCAAGCTTTCGAATGCTGTCATGGGTTTGTGGTTCTCAGACACACATTATCCTAGAATGAAGCCCCAAAATTTGCAATCCTGACAAGTTTACAGGTTTAGCTGGGCATACTGATTCAGAGACCATACTTGGAGAACCACATCCAAGGTGGCACTGGGATGCCTGCATTACTGTTTGGGTCAAGAGAGATAAAAAAACTTCCTTACCAACTTCACCTTTGTGGGGAGGTATGATCATTCAAAAACAGGATTTGGGTTGTATGAGCAGATATCATCTTAAATCAGAAAATTCCCAACAGTGAGCTTTTATATAGATTTTTATTTCCCTTAGGGTGTTATAGATTTTGGTGACCCATAAATATTTGTTGGATGGATAGATGGATGGATGGAGAACAGGTTTAGCAACCAAGAATAGCTTTCAGCAAGGAATTTAACTCCTTACAAAGAAAATTCTCTAACATGTGATAAAAAGATTGATTTTCTTCACAAAGGAAGCTCTTTTAAGATCACACCCGATATCTAACATATTTTATTAGGTGAGTTAACTGTATCTATTTAAAGCCTCAGTGTCTATGCATCAATTGTATTGTGATGTTTAATAAGCAGAGTTTTTCACAAAAGACTTTTTGGTGTTTGATTGAGTTCACTGTGGGAAATGTCATTTTTATCAAGGTAAATTGTGCATTTTACTTTAAAAAGAGCCACTGGGTATGTTAAACCAGGAAATCACATCAATTTAATAAATTTCTTTGCAAATGTCTCTTTCGTGAGTTTAAATTTTGCAGCTGCAGCATAATTTGAATGTTTATTCACATTTAGGACAATTGTGCTTTCTGGCTTCCTCCTCTCTTGCATTTGAATATATTCATGTATCAGTGTTTCATGTTCTCTCTCTGCATCTTTTATCTGCGTACATCATCGCATGATTGGCTTGGTAAATTTATCCTACTTTTCTTTCTAAAATAACTATTC
Organism: Hydrochoerus hydrochaeris; assembly: GCA_004027455.1. NCBI lineage: Eukaryota > Metazoa > Chordata > Mammalia > Rodentia > Hydrochaeridae > Hydrochoerus > Hydrochoerus hydrochaeris. The sequence continues at coordinate 21,364 of PVLA01003539.1, read as the reverse complement.
CTGCTGGCTGTTTTCTGCCTACTCTGGTTTATTCTAGAAACCTACTTTTAGAGCTCAGTGTGAAATTTATTTTGTATGTTTTTAAATCAAGTTCCCACATATTTTTTTCTGTTATGTGTTCTGTTATGGGGCTGATTTCAAAATGCATCTGTGCAAAAGCTTATAATTATATATTAAGATAAATAATCACAATGGATGATTAACATGAAAGCATAAAGTTTTATTTATAAAAATGCATTTCATAATTTACCTTAATTGCATAAAATTAAAATTTTTATTTTATTTTCATGGCATGTCTAGTGCTCAACTTTAAATATGCATTCAAGCTTTAAAATCCTAGTTCCAACTTCGTTATTTTCTTGATACGTGAACTTGCATGAGTCTCTTGGTCTCAGTTACTGCTGTAAGAGAAAGTTTTAGGATCCACAACTCCTGGGATTTGTGCCAGGGTCTTATTTTGCAACTTTGGGGTGCAGGTTCTGTAAAATGTTTCCTAAAATCAGGGTCTGAAGTCTAAGTCAATCAGTGATCAAATATCACATACTTGAAAGTAGAGTTGACAGGCCAGGAGGGTTCTGGATACAGAAATATTTGAGTTCAGCACCTTTTTCCTTACTAAATGAATGAGGTAAGAGAATAGAACAAACTGTTCTATTGTCTTAAGCAACTCTGTCAGGAAAATGTGGGCAGTATTATTATTATTATTATTATTATTTGCAAGGTTGCTTTGAAGACCAGAGACAAGGCATAAAAAAGTCTAGCACTTGCTAGGAGCAGCACATACATGACTCTGCAAACCTCAAAGCTGACCGGAGACCTAACCAACATTTCAGAAGTTAACGGAGATTATTTTCTTCCAGTATGATTTTCTACAAGGCTAGGAAATTTTGAATCAGGACCCTAAAAGATGAATATGGTCTAGAAAATGTATCCATGATTTAGTCATCTGAGTCTTAAAAAGCTAATGGGAAAAATAAGCAGTTACCCATCTAGACAGTTTCCCCGGTTCCCCACCTTGCTGGTTACCTGCAGCCGAGGCCCTTTCCACAAAGGGTGACAGATTCCTTCAGTGTCACCCACAGAGTTCACAAGTTGCAGCCTGTCTTCTGTCTTCTCACTAGTCTCAGCTTGGGCAGAAACTAAAATATACTTCAAAGCATTGGTTTATCTTGACTAAAGGATCATGTCCTCTTGATTTTTAGTTGATTCTATAAGTCCAAAATGATTCTCTTTTTTGTCTTTGTCTCCATTTTTGTTTTCATAGCCAATTGGGCTGATGCAACTTTATATCTGGGGGCAACATTTGGCCAATATATAACTCATTCATTTACCACAAGATTTTTGTACGTATTGAGTGTTTTTCTGCCCTTTTTATGCCTCTGAGTTGAATTTTTATTTTAATATTAGTTAATATCTAATATTATCTAATATTAGTTAATGCTTTGTCAGTAGAAATTCAGAGCTACCTACTTAATATGTGATCAATACAGTTTTGTGTGATATTTCACTAATCCTACCAGAGGATTCATTGTGTTGGCTTTTTTTTTTCTCTTTCAATATTCTATAAATCTGTTGCAAGTTAATGCATTTTAAGATACATTTTAGTGTTTTATTTACCATTCTATCTTCTTTATGTCAGAAATAATCCAGAAATGGGTCTTCTTGTGCTATTTGAGTACCTTGATTATTTCAGACAGTTGTAAGATAACTTCAGTCTAATTGTGGAATGTTGTGTTTATTTGTCATTTCTCAGAGACATGTCACTATCAAGATGGAAATCGCACAGATGAGGGGCCCAGACTTCGCGAGATGAATGCAGACAGGGAGGCAGGCGGATATGGCACGGGTCGGTAGAGGTGACAGTAGTGTCAGGAGGAGGGCACCGTGGTTTATTGGAACAGCTTGATGACTCAACAATAATGAAGTGATTTCCACATACATCCATTATGACTGATATTTACATTGTTACGAATTGAACTATTAAGTAGTCTCTATAAGAAGAAATACAACTATTGTGGATGAGTGAGTAATTTGTGAACTACACTATAATAGGATTTACTTCAACTTACTGGTTTGAGTATTTTTCTGTGCTCTGAAACTTTCCAAGGACAGCCTCTCCTGTGTAATCGGAAGATGCAGGTTGACAAAAATTGTAGAAGGAATGACAAGGAAGGAAAAGCAAGTTGGCTGGTTTATTTCCTTCTGGATGTATTCTCAATGGGTGGTGGAATTTTCACCTAAACTGTCTTATTGATTGAAAAGCTAAGGTGAGGGAAATATGTTAAACAACCAGCATTAGTGCTGGGATTCCTTTACCTGTCCACTATAAGCTAGGAATTAAAAGTGAGAAAAGATATGAATCTGACAAAATAATTATGGTGATACACAGGGCTCCCCTCTTGGCACTTCAGATATTTGAGGCCTTGGTTGTCCTTTCTTTGTTATCAAAAGCATCATAGCAAACATGCACTGCATGGGTAGGTGTATGAAAAGCCTTCCTTAAGAACTTCCCCTGAATCATTACCACAGCCTTTTGTGAGGTTTCCCTACAACCGCTGCAGCAAATTGACAAATCTGCTATCATAGTAACAGACTCCAAGAACTATTTCTGCAGTCAATGGTAGAGGAAGCTCATGGAAAGATAAGAACTCATGGAAGACACAGGTGCCACAAATAACATGCTAACAAGCTTCGTTTCATGGTCAGAGAGTTCTTCATTCAACAGAGAACACCATTTCTTCTCACATGCACACACAGTTTTTAAAAGTTTTATGTGAAGCCACAAATGGAGCCCGAAACGTGCTTTCCATTTCACAATGGAGAGACCGAGGGCCAGGAAGTTCCCCTGACTCACCAGAGAATACAGAGCTGGCAGATTCAGAGCGGGATCCACACACACATCGTCAGCAGGTCTGCTGGACCATCTGTGGCATTGTGGGTCCACATAGGTGACAGAGGGCTGGCCTTGATGTGTGGCGAGGAGACTTCTGATGAATGAAACTCAAGTTGCTAAATTGTGTTTTGAAGGAAGGCTGATGCCACCTTAAGATGAACTGATTGGAGTCATGGGTCACCTATGACACCGGGCTTAGAAGGAGCTCATTCGAGGCAAAAGAGTGAGCAGTCCAAGTGCTGAAACAGCCAAAGCGGAGTGGCAGGGTCACACGGTCATGGGTCGCTTAGCCACAGCCTGTGTCCTGAGAAGGGCTTGTGCTGGGAACTTCACAGAGTAGACGTCAGTATAGTCAGGCGGCGGCGGCATCTGTAGGTGACTGATGTTAGGGACTCGCTGTCGTGTATGTGGGCCAGCACTGACCGCGGAGCTATGTGGATGTGACCATAGTTTGAGTTACCTGTAAAGGAGGTCCCCTTAATAGATGAGACCTGAATTGGCAATCATGTTTAGCGCCTCCGTGTGAAATAGGAGGACCTCCACGTGGTCCTGTCAAACTCATTTGTTTTTTAAAACTGAACTCGGGATCTTCTCCCTCTTTTTGCGCTCCCTGCCTCAGCGTGACGGCTCCCACCCACCCGAGTGCCTAAGTTAGAAACCACGGAGTCTGCTATAACTCTCCCTCACCCGCCACCTTCGGTAAATTTGCATGAATTTCCTGAATGAAGTACAAGTTTAACTTTCTAATATTTTAATGCCCAGTTAGATGTGTGATTAAGGGGAGAATTGGCATAATTTTAAGTTGTGAAACTATAAGTTCATCAGTCCTCTCACATTTATCTGACTTTATCTTTTTTTAAATAGGGCCACCTCTGTCTCCCTGTCAAGGTCGTGGGGTCCTCTCTGACTCGGCTCACCCTTCATTTCCACACACTCACCCAGCCCCTTTCTAGGTCTTATTTTTCCTGGGGCTTTCAGATCCCTCCCTTCCTGACCGTCCCCCAGGTCCCCATCACCCTCATTCAAGCCCCCCACCTTGAACCTCAGCTCTGCCATGGCTGATATTCTTTTAAAACTTCATGGACACACAGACATCTGTAAGTCACAAGTATTAATGGAGTACCATGTAACACTTAATACATGTACATATTGCGTAATGCTTAGATCAGGTTAAATACTGCTTCAAATATTTATCATTTCTTTGTGATGAAAAGTTTCAAAATCTTTTTTTCTAACTTTTTGAAATATGCAGGGAAGTAATTGCTACCTAGAGGTGTACTGTTCAATAGTACCCCAGAGCTTCCTATCTAATACTTAGAACCCATCATTCAACCACGGTGCCTACTTTAAGCTGATTTACTTTTCAAATTAATTGTCTGCTGAATGCTATGTACCAGACACTATGCTAAGTGGTATGTGTGATTCCATGTAATCCTTGTAGGACTAGTGTTCCACTTCTAGGACACCCATAATAGCAGATAGTAATAAAATTTTGCTCTCTTCAAATCATTGATTTTTCTAGCAAACATATATGAATTTCATGCAAGAATTGAAAAAAAAATTGCAATCTTTGGCCTAAGTTGGTTAATTCTTACAAAAAGTTCTTATAGAAAATTTCAGGTGCTGTTATTATTACTACTTTGCAAATGAGCACATTGCTCTTTTGAGATTTTTTTTTAATAACTCAACCAAGATTGCAGTGCCTAAGTAGGAAGAGAACCCCCACCCCAGACCAGAGCCCCTATCGTCCATTTTGTTTTCTCTACTGGGGCTGCTCATAAAAAGTCCAGTGATGACCAGACTCCAAAAGACCATAAAGTTGGGTGTGCCACTGTGAAGCACTCACCTGATTCCATCTGATGAGCAAAAAATTTGTTCAAGAATTGTGTGCATGTTCATACCCTAATTTCTAGGCTAGACAGAGCAAGGCCACTAGGGAGACACACAGTGAGATTTTACTAAATAGTCCTGATAGGCAAGTGATGACCGGATTAGAGGGGTCTGGATCTGGGGTGACCCTGGTATCTCCTGGGTTGGGACCGTGAGTCCCTCGTCCTGTGCCTTCACCTTAGCGCATGCCGTCCTGTCTATGAGGGATGTTCTGACTGAGTTTCTCACCCGTGTAAGCCTCTTTGAGGGGCTGGGGGTTTCGCTCAGCAGCATAAGCACCTGCGTGGCCAGCACAAGGTCGTGCATTTGTTCGCCGGGACAAAGAGAAAACCTCTTTGAGGACACACCTCCTGGAGGAGGGCTGAGTCTCCTCCACACCCCCGCGGACTCTACTCCAAGCTCTTCCTCCTGCTGGCCATTGTGCCGAGATTCTCATCCAGCCCCCCAAAACCTCACTGAGATGTTCATACCCTAATTTCAAGGCATGGACAGAGCAAGGTCACAGTGTTGATGGGAACTGTTCTCCAAACTGTGTCAGTGTCTCTGCATCTCTGATGCCTGGAACCTAGTAAATGCTCAATAAATAGTAATTATGTTCACTGGATTATCCCTTTCATTAAAAATTGTTCCTGAATAACAGGAATTAAGCTTTCTCTATCTTTGCAGTTTTCCTCGTACCAACTAATGTGTATTGCACAGAGCATATACAGTACTTTGTTATTTACTTATTCTAACAGGCTTTCCGTTCTTGTTGCTTTCCTCTTCATTTTGAATGCAAGATCAAGTCAAAAAATGGATGAAAGAGTGGAACTTCAAGTGGATTCTGTTTTGCCAGAAATCAGCAGGACACCAGGTTTCTGTGGAGGACAATTTCTGCCCTAAAAATTTGCGATGTTTGAAGAGTAGATAATTACTGTACATCCTAGTGTGAAGACAGAGGTGGTGAAATTCGACTGTGTGATGGGCACTGTACCTCAGTTTATTATCAAAAAACCCTATAGCTGTACATACGATTAGAGAGGAAATTAAGTAATTGCCTGCAAGGTCACACCACTAGGACCTGGCAGAGCTCAAACTTTAACCCAAGCACCTTCACTCAAAGTTTGTGTCCACTCAGTCAATGAGCATTTCATACCCGGGGATATAGCAGGCAAGCTCGGAGGCTTTGGTAGCTGGACAGTGAGTGGGTACTTGATGATTTTACCATGTGAGTGCTTGGTCAGAGTGTCCACTGGATTATATTTAAAAGCAATTTGTGATTTAATGGAAGTTGAGTCATTTCAGTGAAAATAAATGAATTGCCTGCATCATCCATTTTTATTTTTTAGATTTAATATGCTGTACTAATTCATCCTCAATTAAAAGAAAGCAATTGAGAAGCGACTAGGAAATAGTCAATTATTGTTTGAGCTGCCACACTTCAGGAATTAGCATTCTAAAATTTGCAGGAACTTCAGGCCAAGAAAAAAGAAGCCATAAAACGTCAGTTTCAACTGCTTTTGAAATCCTGCCAGATATTAGTGATTGTATTATAATTTCAGTTTTGGAGTCTTAGAAGTGTAGAATTGGATGGGGATTTTGGAATTCTCTGTGCCAATTTGCTATCCCATGCAAGAAACATTCATACAGCATCTTTAAAATAAGATCTTTGCCAAGCATTCCTCTAACATTGCAGAGTCAAGCAAAAGAGTTATGGGTTATTTTCTTAACATTGTCACCTAATTCTGTACCTATGGCTCATGAAATCTTAGCATATTTACCAAGTGCAACCCACTGGCATTTCATCTCACCATTCTCTGGCTCCTTATGATGCCTAAATTTTAGGGATCTACTGGATATTTAAAGTTACCCTTTTAGACATTATTTTGCATCATCTCCTTCACATTTAAAGCCTAAGTCAGCACTCTTCATTCCAAACCTGGCCCATCTTGAGCGCATACAGATAAAAGTTTACTGGGACATAGTCACACCTGTTCTGTTATGCCTGACTTTATCGATTTATGTTCCATGTTAGGGATTGAGCCCAGGGGTTCGTGCATGTTTTCCCACTGAGACACCCCTTTTCCGTATTGTCTGTGATGGTTTAGACACTAGAAGGGCAGAGCAGGACAGTTGCGATAGAGTATGACTCTCAAAGCCTTCAGCACTGAGAAATAGCCCCCCATCTGCTCCACAGCATTGCAGCTCTGCATGGGTTTTGTGTTTGTCTCATTACTTCTCCTTCCATTCGTCATGTGGGATACAATGGTCAGCCTGGCCTGGATGACAAGAACACAAAAAGGCCACACAGTTTGTTTTTCTTATCATAATATGTAGTGAAGAACTGTTCTCAATCTCTCTCTCTCTCTCTCTCCCTCTCTCTCTCTCTCTCTCTCTCACACACACACACACACACACACACACACACGAGTGTGTCTGCACATTTTTTCCTAAAACAGATGAGCTGGGGAACCAGTGATGCTTTTTGTTTCTTTCTGTGCAAAGTCAGGATGTCCTGTGGATGTTCACCGCAGGATACAAATGACAAATAGTCACACCATAATCTATTTCTGAAGAAACAGAATAAGCATGTAATTACGATGCTCAGCAATATTGTTTATTGGGATCACACAGGTGCTGACTTGCTTTTTATTCTCTTCTTCAGCACATCTTCTTGTCTGGCCCAGCCCTGGCCACCCTTTGTTCCCTATGATCTCTTCCACTGTCCACCCTCTTCTCAACCAGAAGAGTGATTTCCTCAGAATTCTCGCAAAAGGCCAACTCCTTGCTGCGGCCACTCACCTCTTTCTGGTCTTTTTCCTGCCTCCTTCGGTCTTTGCTAGAGTGCCGCGTTCTCCGACCAGTGATGTCACCCTCTGGCCCTTCTTGGGAAGGTTCTGACACTCATCAGGAAATGCATCTGTGTCATGGTCTGTCCTCAAGCCTTGGGTTTCATGATAGGGTGGTGCCCTGCCTACTAGGAAACTTCCCTAAAGCAAGGGCTGAACCTGTCTGGTTCACCACCATTTTCCTACTTTCTAACAAAGTAAATGCTCAAAAGAAAAAAAATCAAATAACTGAATGTCCTGAGGTGTTGGAAAAGTAAGAGATCTTGAAGCACATTAGATGTCCCCAGATCCTTACCCAAACTTTCAGATCTTACTGTGCATTCACTGATTGGTAGGTCCCTTGGAATGGCATAGTAATTATCCCACGGATGGTGTTATGTGTCCCTTTCCCTCTTCATCTGAGGTTATGTGGATGTATGTGCATCAGCAGTGTCCCTGAAATTTACTTATTCAGAAAACTTGAAAAGCAGGACCTCGTCATCTGTCTATATAGCTGAGAAAGTTTTGTTCTAAAGTACATGGAGCTTGAAGAACAACTTGGAAGACAAATGAGCAAGGAAAGAGTCACGTGTTCCTGAAATAAAATGCGTAGTCACGGTGCAATGAAGTGGATTGGATGTTAGGAGTTTAAATCACAGTGATAGTAAGATTTGGTCACGCTGGCAAGGTGGCTAAATAAGGGAGGTGTTTAGGCATTTCCAAGAAAATACGGTAAGGCATCTGTTTAGCATGCTTTGGACAGGGCCAGCATGTCATAGTATATAATAAACAAACAAACAAATAAATAGTTCAACAGAGCACTGGTGGTGTCATATTACTGTCAAAAGTAATTATTTCCCTGGAGATGAAACACTATGAAAGATCATTTTATAGATTCTTCTATTATTCCTCAGCTCACTGTTTTAGTCCTAATGAATGAAGCAGTCCATTCACGGAAGAGTTGTCGACTGAGTCCTATAGTAAGCCAGTACCAAAGTTGACCATGGGTAGGGTGCTCAGAAATGTGGAATGGTCACCAGGAATTTATAATGGTCTCAGCTTCACATCTGTCCATCAATCACCTATCGATCATAGGGAAGGCGGGAGCGTTTCTGCCTTCTCATCTTGGAGATCTGTGAGTCCACAAGAATGCTCCCTGGGTTGTGGGGATGAGGGCTGGACCTGTGTCCCTGGTGACTTTCATGCCTGGATGCACCAGTTTCCCACCTTGTCCCCTACTGAGGAGGTGTCCTCTGGCATGGTCCAATCCCATCATGACAGAGCGTGTAAGAGGCAGAGCGGTGGGAGGTTATGGTACCATAAGAGCAGCTCCTTCTGATGGCTATGTGGTTGCTCAACCCATAATAGATACTTTAGTTTAAATAGGGAATCAGAAGCTCTTTCTGTGGAGCTTACCAGAAGGATGTCTTTATTTTCTTGTGCTGCATGTAATAAGAGGTGATTTAGCTATTTCTGAAGCACTTCTTGCATTTGTATTAGTTGGCTATTGAGAGTAAAGCTGAGCTTAAAGATGGACTTCGCCTGCAAATGCCTCATACTTCCTGCAACCAACACAACCCTTCTGTAGAAAATTTGCAGGCATTCGGAGAAAACTATAAGGAAAATAAAGAAACTGATTTCCTGTGTTTCTCAGCATTTTCTACTGCAGCTGGAGTCCTGAAAGTACCCCGGTCTTCTGCAGCCCAAAATGTAGCTTTGAAAGGCAGGTGCTTTGTTCCTAGCTGGAGCACTGACTCTTTTTGAACTTGAGCATACGCTTTACCCACCCTGCTGTTAAAGAGGGCCTGGCTTTAGAGGCTCTTGGACCTGCTGACCACAGCTCCCCTTTTATCCTTCCCTGTGACCCTGTCAACGCCCACTTACCTTTGTAAGGACCCAGTGTTTGGTGCTGTTATTCTCCTTTATCAGGCCTTCCTTCCCTTGCTTATCTGAGTAACATCAGGAGATTGTAGATTGGAACATAGGAAGTGGTATAATCATATTCTCAGATGTGAAATCGGCAGATACAGGAGACACATAATGGCCTCTAGTGACATAGATTGCCCTCACCGAACTTAGTGGTGTTCTTGAGGGGAAATATTCTGTAGCTAACAAAGGAAAGAAAAGTCCCATTAAAAATGAGGCTTATCTCAAACTCTAAATGCCTTTGGAAAAAACCTGTCTTACGGTAGACTGTTGTAGTCAGTGTTTCTTTTGACACATAAGCCTACTTTATATAGTCTTGAGTCATATAAAATGAATGTTCTATACCTTTCTTTTCACAGTGACTGGATGGTTTAATTGAATAAGCCAAGAAATTACATATAAAAGCTTAATACAGCATGTTCTATGCCTGGAGTTAGATAGGTTTAAAATTTCCTGCCTTTTAGGTGTTTGTTTTCTGAGACATTAATTCACTATTGCACTGTGACACTAACAGTGAAGTAATATTTGAATATCTGTTTTCCTAGTTTGCAACTATGTGAACCTCACAATTAGATTCAATTGTGCTTATTGGGTAATATATTTTACTCTCAAAAATCATTATACTGGCATGCTAGTGTGGTAGCCTCAGTTTGCCTCCTTGAAATCAGTTGGCATGAATGAATCAACTGAATAAATTCTTGCTAATGTATCATCTGAATTTGAAGTGTACCTTTTACTTTCTTTTCTTCTTTCCTTTCTTGCCTTCTCTTTCTCCTATTGCACTTTTGTATCCCACTCTTATATTTTGGTAGTAAAACTTTGCTAACATTTACAAGAAAGAGGTTAGCAATTATTTTAGTCAGATTTCTGCCACTGAAAAAAATCCTGGAGAAAATCAATGCACAAAGAAAAAAGGTTTATTTTTACTAAAAGTTTTGGAGATTTCAGTAAATGGTTGGTTGGCTCCATGGCTTTTGGGCCTGTGTGCAACAGTACATCCTCACAGGAAGCTTGAGGTGAAGCAAGCCCATTTACCTCATGACCCGGAAGTGAAAGAGAGAGGAAAAGGAGGGCACAGGTCCCACTAGCTCCTTCAAGGGCACATCACCAGTGACCTGAAGACCGCCCACGTGGCTCCATCTGTGTGTAGGTGCGATTGCCAACGATGGAACCAGTGCCTCTTGCATGCTAAGCAAGCCCTCTACCGCTGAGCTATACTCTCAGCCCCTCAGGTCCCACTTCTGAATGGCCTATGTTTCAATAGCACTAGGGCCTGCATTAGCTAATTTCCCATTGCTGGAACAAAATACCTAATGCCCACAGTTTTTGAGGAGGAGATGTGTGTTTCAGCTTACAATTTTCTAAGGTTCAGTCTATGTTTGGCTGGCTGGCTCCAAGGTAAAAATGACGTGGCAGAGAACAGCTGCTCAGCCCATGGCAGCTAGAAGCCAGAGACAGAAAGGAGGAAATTGGAACAAGAGTGCACACTCCCCATCCCACCTCTGTGACTGACCCAGACAAACCGAAAATGTGCTTTCCTAATTGGTTCTTAGTGAATTTGCCATAAGATCCAAGCCTTTAACACACGGACCTTTGGGAACTTTCCAAATCCAACCTGGAACAGTAGTCCGTACCCTGTCTCTTTGGGAAGAGGTAAATCACTTCCTTTTGTTTGTATTTCATCTTTTGATAATGTATCATTGATGAGAATCTATACTCTCAGCCGCACCACACAAGTCACATCCTACTTTGTGAAGAGTGCCTGGCTCTGGAATGATCTTTGGGACACACTGTCACTCTTGCTGAGAATCAGAACTGCCATCGTGTAAATGGATCCATTCGGATGCTTTTTTCCAGTTCTCCTGAGATGACAAAATTATTCTTAGAAATTTCAACTGATATTACAGTATTCTTGGCCAAATGACTAGGAATGTAAAAATAATATTATGCAAGTCTATGTCGTTAAGGTAGAACTGATAGGCTGATGCTATAAGTGTGCAGAAAAAAGGAAATGATGGAAATTCATTTTCTGGAGATTCTGGGATGCTACTCGGTGTGCTTTTCTGGAAGGATATTCCCATTTCCCTTGAGAGAAAAAGGTTTCATTATTCTGGGACACATATCTCAAGAGATTGCATCCTTGTCATAGGTTGGCTTTGAAAAGATTCTTTGATAGCTACACATGTCGGTTTCTATGGTTTAAAAATAAAAAGTCTTTCAGCACTGCATGTAGCCACTGTTAAGAGTAATGGGGTCGCTGCTGGGAAATTGCACAAGGGACCAGAGCAAGAAGTCAGGGGAAAAGACACTCCATGATTGTAAGCAGCCATAATTCCCTAAAAAGATCCTCCAAAAAGAAAGGCATCCTCACTATATTTTTACAATTATAAATGCATAGCTAATATATGTAGACATATGTAAATAATTATATATTCATAGCATATCTGTATAATATATGCAACACACACACCAATTGGACATCTATATAAGAAAAAGCAGATAGGCATGGAAATGTTTTTAAAAATGTGCTTTGCAGGTATTTTAAACCATGCTTCTGTTTGGTATCCGGCAGGTCAACCCTGGGCTGCATCGCAAATCTGCCTCATATTTTACTCTGAGGTGCGACCATGGAAATTGTTCCTTTGTAATTGTGAGCAAATACCATTGTGGCACCGCTGAGATTCCCATCGCGGTCTCTGCACTTAACGGCACTCCAGTGCCATCTCAGAGCCAGAGTGTTTAATAATGGTAGATCCGCTGCATCTATCTTGGCAGCACTGTCTTTATTTTGTACCGTGATCCCACACCCCAGCCATGAGAGGACTTCTTGGCAGGAAGCAACAGCTGTGTCCCTGCTCTGTGCAGCAGCATTGGCCAGGTGCTGCAAATTGCAAGCTCCTGTCCACGTTGAGACCAGCTGTGCTGGGATTGATTCCTGCCTCCTACGAAATGAAAGAGAAAGTCTGAGCTAGCTCAGGAAACTGCCTCATCAGCCAGGCCGACACTGGCTTGTGGCCCCGTCTCCTCCTTTACTCATGCCTGTCCCCAGGCTCTGCCGTCCCCTGGTCTTGTGGCTGCAGTCTCTCTGCCCTGGGGAGGTTAGCAGCTCCCACCTGTGGCCCTCACTTCACACTCTAACTTTGGGACACGTTCATGGCCCCAGACTACAGAGAGAGGTAAATCTCTGGCAAGAAACAAGTCGGTTTTGTTTTGTTATCTTCATCATGTTTCTTCAGTATCCCTTAGTTTTCCTTGTGTTTGGAATTCATGGCCCCTGTGGGATTCCATGCCCGTCCTGGGCTCGCTTACTCCCTTCTGGGTTACCACTGTTCCCTGGTCCCACCATAACTACGCTGAAATGGCCTTGAGTTTCCACTGTCCTAGTCCTACCTGGGTCTGGGTCTTTGCTTAATACTTCTTGGGTCTCTGCAACCCATCACAACACCATGCGAGATTGGCCTTTGGCCCGAAAGACAGATTTGCTCCTTCTCTTTGTGTGGTGAATTGCTCTTATCTGTTATGACTCACAGCAGGCATCCCCTCCCCACAAAGCCTCCTTTGCATCCCCTATTCCCTCTCCTAGGCTGAGCTAGATGCACTTTTGTTGTGCCCTCAGAATGGCCCATGCATGTTTCACACATCTGCACTGTGGTGCATTCAAATCGTCCACTTACAAATCTGTTCCCAACCTTCTACCCTAATCTGTGGGTTTCTCAGTGCCAAATATGATGCATAATAGTAGTATGAAATTGTAAAAGGTTTCTTGAATGAATAAATGAGTCCTCAGTCTTACAGTGATGGTTAAACTTGTCTCTATTAAGCTACCCAAGGGATTAGTAAAGCATATTTCTGAGTGTGTCTGAATGGGTCACAGAGGGAGACCCTGGCTACTATATATGATCACTCACCCTTTCCTCTCTGTGCTGTTCCCTTGCTCTGCTCTCTGGCCATGAACCAAGCAGCTGTGCTTTACCACATACTTTCCCATGGTGCTTCTGCCTTGAAGCCAGTGTACCACAGACTGACTCCCTCTGAAACATGAGCACATGAAACAGCTCCTCCTTTAAGTTGTGAGTGTTGGATATCGTGCCCAGTGGTGGGAACAGTGGCTAATATACTTACATTTCTGAGTGCCGAGTCTTCCATAACTGACCCTTCACCCTGTTTTATAGATTGAGCTTCAAGTGCCACCCAACTTGATTTGTCTTTGTTCAGTGCTGTCGTACATAAGCTAAGACAGCTGCTCATCAGCCTAGACCACAGGCTCGTTTGCCTCATGGTCTGTCTTGCCCATTAACTCAGGCTAGTGGTGGATGGATTCCAAGACCTATTAATGTTTCTCCTGCTGTTCACAGTGGCTCCAGTGCTAGGTCAGATGCATGACCTTTCTCTGAAAGGCTGGGAAGAAATCCGCATGAAGATGGTGGGATTCTCGTAAATACTGCACCCTTGAGAGAAAAATGCCACACACAGAAACTTTCCTCCTTAATAGAAAAGTAAGAAGCCTTGAGTAATCACTTTTAACACTTTTAGTGATGATTAATCAGATAACAAAATACTTTATGGAGAAGGACGTCTGAAACCTCAAGGCCATTCATTCAAAACGAGCTTGTGGTGCAAGCTGAGCCCCAACCTCTGCCTGGGTCAGAAGCTGTTGTTTACTATGTGACCCAGAGGTGCTGGTCTGATAATAGATTTCAAGATCTAGGTCCAAAATGCTGACATCTTCCTTTCCATAGTCACCCCAAATTCAAGAGTAGAAGCGAGCTAGAGTTGGTGAAAGATATGACTGTTTGGGGGAATAGGAGACTCATTGAAACATTTTTCTCAGTAATAACTGTATTTTCACAGGTGTCAGTGAGGGGTCCAAGTCACACTGTGTATTGTGATGAGAAATGTGCCTGTGAATCTGATTGTCACCTCCGAATGTCTGAGAAGCTGAGGTTAGATCAAGGCACTAAGGAGGGAACCCGCGGGTCTCCCTGTTACAGTCATGGAACAACTGCTGACCGTTTCCAGAGTCATTTCCAGAACTCCAGGGTCAGGCTCTCTGTGGTCAGCAGCCCCCTCGCTCTCTTGGAGGTTAAGAAGCAGGTCAGCATTTCTAACTGCTCTTTCCCAGCTGGGCACTTTGGATCGCTTGGTGATGGTAGGTAAGCACTGCTGAAGAGTATCAGCTTTGAAAAGTTTCTACCTTTGTTTCCACCCTACATTCTCAGCATTTGCTGTATAATAAATAGGCTTGACTAGACCCTCCTTTCTCCTTGCCCTGGTCTCCTCTGTGTGTTCTCATGGAAACATGGATGGACGGTTTCCTGTGAGGCTGGCAGTGTACACGGTGCCTGTTCTGCCCAGGGAACAGTTTCCTCGACTTCTCTACTTCTCTTGACTCTGGGGACTCCTGAAGCTGGGGTGCAGAAAGACAAGTGAGCCCCAAGAGCCTCTCCGCAGTCACTAACCCTTCCCTCAGCTCCCCTGCTCTGCACCAGCCGCCTGCACAGGCTGGCACTACCTTTTCCCCATCTTGCCAGGCCGTGGCCATAAAGGAGGAGGAGATGAATAGATAGGAAGTTTTTAGTATCGGTATTTATTACTCTTACCCTGAATGCAAAGGAAAGAAGAAGGGAGAGAAAAATAGGAGGAAAGAAGGAAGGAAGGGAAGGGAGAAAGGGACAGCGGGAGCCAGGAGGAGGGAAAAGGCAGGCAAACAGTAGGAGTGCTGTATTTACATGACTATTTTGAATTTGGAAGAAAAAGAACCAGTGGAAACAGGTGGCAGGCAATTCCTCTGCCACCTTCTGATTCCTTTTCTTGCCAGGAGAAATCTAAGGCCACCCTGGCTCTCTGCGCCCTGATTCTTTTCTTACCTATCTTTCGTGACTCTACAGACACTGCAGGCTTTTGATGACTGGTTATGTGTTGGGGATTCCCATCGCAATGAACCGAGGACAATACTTACGAAAAGCCAAGCGTGATGCGCAGCAGGACTGTTCATACTGGCTTTCTGTCAAGCTGCGGATCAGACACGGAGCCACTTTGTCCAATTGTTTCCCTGTGGGGAGGCTTTGACTTTCGTCTTGCGGAAGCTTCCACCAGCCATGGATGCCTCTGATGACCTGTAGCAATTTAATTGGGCCCTGGGATATATTTAGTAGCAGGTCCTTGCTCTTCTTAACGATTGAAATCATAAATGTTTGAGCGACGAGTTTAATTTCATGGGTGTTTTTCAAGCAAGGAAGTTTTAAAGTTCTCTTAATAAATCACATTAGAATTAATCTTCTTTAGTTTCCAGCTATGGTAAGCATTTTCAAAACAGTGGTTGTGTTGACGAGAATTTTCCTGTTGAATAATGAGCTGAAATTCAGCACAATCCCTTTCATTAATTCATCCACCCCCCTGTTATTAAAAGGTTAAGTGCATTTTTTGTTTTTGTCTTTATTTCATTTTTAATAGCTTTTAAAAAACCTTTAAAAGATACTTAAAATTCAATTATTGAATGAGAAAAAGAATAGGTGCACATGTCATGTAATTTCTGAGCATATTCATCCAGATGATGTCCCATTTTGTAGGAAGCCTTACCGAAAGAACAAGTTTCAACTCATTGCTCTTCAATTAAAATATGCAAAGAGAAAATTTCCAGATTAATAATGACCCAGATCTTTGTGGATAGGCCAGCTACTAGTTCAGACAAAGAATAAACAGGTTTTATTTTAAAGAATATTTTTTTTTTATTTCTCAGTGCTAGGGCTAGAACCCAGGATCTGGCACATGCTAGGCAAATGCTTTACCCCTGAGCTACTCTACCAGACTCTGAGAGAACTCTTGCCCAACATCCTATGTTGTCCTCACTGTTTTTCCACATTGCTAAGAAAATTCCAGGAGCTTTCCAGTGAGGACAAAGTGCTATTATCGTTTCAACAGCACTGCAAAACAATGAAATTCCCTTAAATGCAAACTGATGTGTCAGGATATTTCCTCTGTGCACCAATTATTGGGGGTTCTTTCATGTACCATATATAAAATATCAAAATAACATATCAAAATAACAGAGTATCATCTTTGTCACGAAAAATGTATACCCTAACGGAGGACTGATTGTGTGTATTATTATTCAAAGAGAAAGATGATTCCACAAAACAGAAAGCATCATCTCAGATCGTCTCAGCAAACTTCCACTTATCCAGAGGGGAAAAGAATTGCTCTAAGGAATCATTTTAAAGGAAATTGTGCTGAAGACACAGAGCAAATAGAGGCATAGTGCTTCCTGAAAATGAGAAAATCCGTGGACTCTGAGAAGGTGACCTTCCACAGCATTTGAGCTGTGACCTCCTCCCTACCCCAGCGCAGGGAAGCTGGCTGCAGCACTCTTACCCCAGAAGGGACATCGAAGGCTGTCACTGCGTCCTGTGGGACTGCCACCATGTTTCCCAGCTTCCCGCTCCATTTTACAGACTCTTTCCTCGCCTGGCCTCCTGGCTACCTTTTACGCAATGGAAGCTTTACCCAGATACAGCAGACCAAGAGTACTGGAGCTCAGTTCCCCTCATCCCAGCTCACCGAGTCCAAGGTTGCACACTAAGAAAGGCGAGCCAGGGTAATGGAGGACACACACACACACACACGCATGCACGCACACACACCAGGAGGGGGTCCTCCAGCCCCTGAGCAGTGGTTCAGAGGTTCTTGAGAAGAGTGGAAGAAGGCTGCAGCTCTGCCCCAAGGGGCTGATTTATTTCCAACTGAACATGGAGAATTCCATGCCCGGGACGCTTGTCAAAAGCAGTGCTCATCTTGGTGGAGAGTGTTAAGAAGGCGCCAAGATGTAAGCAGCAGAAAGCAAAACAGAGATCAGTCAGGAGCTTAGCAGCATGACGAGGGACAGAGTACCCAGAAGAGTCCTCCAGAGCCACACGCCACTGCGGTGCTGGGCTGGGCTCACGCAGAGGTGCTCCAGCAGGAGGGGCAGACCTGGCGCGCGGAGTCAGGCTGTGCACCGTAAGAGCCGAGATGGCGCCAGAAGATGCAGTGCCACCTTGCAGCAGAAACAGCCCAGCGCTCCTGACCCAGAAGCAACCACTAAAAAAGTAGGTGTGAGAACAAAATCACACCTGGCCCGAGAAGTCAGTGTGCACATCCAGGACTCCTCAGGGACAAGGGGGGAGGAAAAAGCCACTCTACAAGAGTTGATCAAAATATATGGGGAATGTTTAAATTAAAAGTGTATTACAGTAAAAACACATTGCTGTGAATCACCCTCAGATCCCCCCGTTGCCTTGAACACTCTTAAACCATCATTTTTGCCACTTTCTGCAGCAGCTCTGGTGTCCTCTTTCCTGAGTGTCTTTACAAGTTGCAATCAAAATATGGTGAATACTGCTGCCCAGTGCCATCTAACAAAACCTCGGGCTCATAAAAACATGACACTGTGTCCTCATCCACCTTATTCACCAGATCTGGCACCATATGACTTCTGGGTCTTCCCCAAAGTCAAATGAGCATGAAAGGACCACATTTTGAACCCACTGGATTATGGAGGCAGCTGTGGCAGGGCATCTAAAGTCACTCAGGAAAGAGGACTCTGGAGCTGCTGCAGAAAGCAGCAAGACTCGTGGGATAAGTCTGTTGGAAACCAGGGTGAGTATTTTGAGGGGCACTGATGACAATGTGTCATTTACCACAGTACATTTTTCTCCATACAGTATTTTGTGACCACCTCTCATAGTAATTCCTGAGGAAATGTGGAGAGAAACACATAAACCATTGAAACTAAGATAGTTGCCTGCAAACTACACACATACCCAACAGCAACTACACACTGCACACTACACACATACCCAACAGCAAAGAGTAAACCTGTAACTGCGTCGGGGAGTTTAAGCACAAGCTTCGACAAGTAAGAAGCTTACTCTGGAGAACTTTCTGGATATCCAAGCTAAAAGATATAAACAAGAGGCTGAATGCTGTGGGGGAAATGAACTTCAAGTCACTAAATATGTAAATACATTTCAGAGAAAAACAGCGCTACTCTCAACCAATTGGAGTAGAGGCGAGGCACAAGGAAGCAGAGTTACTACCACACGTTATGCAAAACATCTAGTGTTGAATAAAAAATTACAAGCTAGGCAATGAAACATGAAAACATGAGCTTTTAGGAGCTTGCTGGGGATACCATTACAGAGTACCACAGATGGCCTGCCCAAAGAAACACAAATTTGTTTTCTCAAAACTCTGGGTGCCCCAGCTCCAAGATGGAGATGTCAGCAGAGTTGATTTCTCCTGAGGCCTCTCTCAGCTTGGAGGGGAATCGTCTGCCTCTGGCATCTTATATGCCCTCTCCTCTGTCCTGATTTCTTACCAGAAGGAAAGCAGTCACACTGGATTAGGGCCCAAGATAGTGATTCCATTCTACCTTCGTTATCTGTTTAAAGGCCCTGTCTCCAAACCCAGTCACATTCTGAAGTCAGGGGATTAAGACTTCAGCGTGCAAATTTGGGGTGACAGAGTTCAGGTCATAACTGACCTATACATAGAAATAGACAGTGCTTATAAAGCCACCTAAAATGATTGTCTTAGCAGGCAATGCCTGGGCAGAAGTTATTATAAACATGCTCAGTAAACTAATGGAGAGCATGTCTAAAGAAGTAAAATGTAGGATGACAAGGTCTCATCAAATAAAGAATATCAGTAAAGGAGAAATCGTTTTAAAGGTACCAAATGTAAATTCTGGACTTGAAAAGTACAACATAAATGAAAGAATGACCAGAAGGCCTCAACGGGAGATTTGTGCTAGCAGAGGACAGAAACAGTGAACTATATATAGGGAGAGATCAATCAAGATTATATAATCAAAAAGAAAGGATGAGGAAAACAAACAACGCCTCCAAGAAATGTGGGACAGCCTTCAGGACACTGATTTGGGCAGAAGAGGAATCCTGGAAAGAGAGGAGAAAGAGAGAAAGGAGCAGGAAAACCTATTTAAGGAAACAGTGTTTGAAAATTTCCTAAAATTAATGGAAAGCATCTGAGCACTAAACACAAAGAAATAGGGAAACACGAAGGAATCCAGTTTAGACTCAAAACGTGGAAAGAGAAAAAGGCAAAATTAAAACGGTTCTCACTTACAAGAAAGATGAAGAAGTGAGGCACTGACGCCCTCCTGACAGCGGAGAGTATGAGAGAGCTCATGCCATATTCGGTCATCAGCGGAAGTGCTAAAAGTAAAAACGAACAAACAAAAAGAAATCAATTGGGAACCAATAAAAATCAACCTTGAAACAGAAAGGCTTTTTAAAACATTCCCAGTTTTCAAAAGCTATCTGTTAACCTGCCCAGTAGTTCAAAAAATACTGAGAGAAGTTTCTCCCTTACTGAAAGCAAATCACACCAGAAAATAATTCAGAACCACAGGAAAAACTAGTGTGCTGAACAAGGTAATTAGGAAACACAACAGTGCAGTTGAGCTTTCCCCTCCTCCTCAAAAAGGAGCTGAAAGGGAAATTGCACAACAGTATGTGTGTCATGGTACTGAGTTCACAGCGCAGATATTTAATTGACTGGACAATAACAGCATGGAGAGGATGGGTGAAAGCAAGATTTTATTGGGGTAGGAGAAGGACATCAGATGGTAGCTTAAATGCACAGAATCAGAAGAAAAATGGTCTAAGAAAGCTAGTGTCACAATTCAGAAATACTTCCTTCTTTCTCCTCTTTAAAAAGTGTAAGATTATATAACGTAATGATTTTAAGTGTGGTCTTTGGTTGGTTGGTTGGTTGGTTGGTTGGTTGGTTGGTTGATCACATGGATAGCCCAATAGTCGTATGGCTAACAGCACCCAACAGAAATGCCAGCTTCCGGAAAGAAGTGGAAGGAGGTCGGGGCATCTTTCTGCCACTGTTTGCTGGGCTTCCTTCCCCTTTGAACACCTGCAGCTGCCTCTCAGTTCCTGAGTGCGGTGACTGGGTTCCCACACTTGCATGAGACTCCCTGAAACCTCATGGTGACCGCGCCTGCTCACACTGCTGACTGCAGGAGAGGAGGGAACGCTTAGTGTGCCGGGGTATCAGCTACCGTATTTGGAGGTTTCCTGCACCCCATGGAAAGATTTTAATTCATTCAGAGTAGCACGCACGACTTTTCTTCAGGCCTGAAGCACATGAAGGAAACTCTAGAAAGAAAAACAGACGCAGGAGACAAAATGACAGCAAAACAATCATTCAAAAGGGAAGGAACCCCATAGTCAAATTCTTCTGCAACATGCAAAACGGTCAACTATCACTGTCCAAATCAATTGCTGTTTTGGACAAAGGAGAGGAGTCCTCTTGCCGGAGTCCAGCTGCAGCAGGGCTAGGGTTTCCCAAAGGTGGGCAGGGAGTCGGCGAGTGAGAGACAGAAAACACTGCACACCAGTCTGTGAGTGAATCTGAATCCGCTTTATTTTTTAGAAGCTGGAATATATATACGCTAACCTTGGCAGCAACCCCCAGCCCCAAGCAGGAAGCGCCAGGCAGGGACAATCCTAAACAATAGGTTTTAACCTCAACCCCAAGCAGGAAGCGCCCAGGCTCCGTAGGTGTTAATTAACTCTTTTCACCTTTGTAACATCTCAATCTTGTTACTTAGTTAGCTTGGGAAATGTAAGCCACGCACCTGGATGCCTGCAGGAGGAAGAGATGTGTGAGGCTATTATGCCGCTCCCTACATTGTTTCCTTTATCACTTATGGGAGTGTGGCAGTCCCTGTGAGGACAGCGCCTGTCTTAGGTCAAGGACTCTTCATATGAACCCAACCAGGCCTTACCCGTCATGGGCCTGCAGGACAGCAATAGGTCCTGTGCCTGTCTTAGGCGGC
>PVLA01003538.1:0-208642 GCA_004027455.1 Hydrochoerus hydrochaeris | reverse complement strand
GTCTGAGAAACCAGCTGACCAAATACAGTGTGTGATCATATCTCAGCACTAAAATATACAGTATCATCTATAATGGGTCGCCAGTAAATGGAAAGATGAGACAAGATTCAAAAAGCTGATATATTAATACTGTAGCTGGTCATAGGAAACAGATTTCTGGTACAACTGTCATGCAAATAAACAAAATGTCCCACTTTGAGAAATCTATCATTATTATTACATTGATTAACATCTACTTTGTTCAGATGCTGTACTGAGTATCATACAAGTTATTAATATGACTATTTTGCCTGATATTTTGGAAATTTTTTAAATGAGTTGATGATTATAGTGCATAATAATAAAGAGCAAATAAAAGTATATTTCTACTATTATGATGTATCAATAATAAGATTATCTTCTAGATAAAAATTCCCTGAGACAATTTTCTACCAAAGTGGAGCTCTCAAGAAGTGGCATTTTTAAAGGAACACTTTCTTTGGTTATCAGCCTGCTCCCTAAAATAGTTGATACCTGTAGGCCTAAATTGTAACATTGAATTTTGAATTAAAATACAAATATATGAGACAAAGTAATAACTTGATTTTATGGGAAAGTTTACACTGATGGTGGTTTACTATCCCATGAGCTACATCATAAATAAGAGAACGAGCTAGCATTTCTCCAAGATATACTAGGACAACAAGATAATTTCCCCATCTCTGCCTCGCTGTTCCACCTTAAACTGATGAAAAAACTGCTTATTTCTGGGTCCAGATTAGACAGGGCTGCCTAAGGACCCTTGTATACTATTAGAATATCCAGGACAGTTGCAATCCATAACACTTCACTCTCTGTTTCCACTTGTAAAAGAAAGAAGAGCTTGTAATTGACTTTCATGCTAGAAGCCCTCTTATCTCATGTTTTGAATAGGTAGTTGGCAGGTTTATCAAACAAGTGTACTAAAATCAAGAATCTTCTAAAATAGCACCTTAAGCATTCTCTATAAATACAAACATTTTAAATGTACAGAGTTTGCTACTTTTTGGATAGAGGACCAAGGCTGGTGAGATTTCTATAACGTCTTACATAAAGCACATCTGTTGTGCATTGGCTATGGTTCCCAAGTTTTTTGCTTTTTTTAAATAGTAAAGTGAGAAGATAAGACTTTGAGAAGCAATTTGAGTTAAGCATTATTCACATTTCTTCAATCTTTTATGGTTATCTCACCCACAGCTAATTCAACAATTTTTCTTTAGCAAGTTGGCTAGCATTATGTTTAGGTTTACATGAAAACTTCTAGTAAATATATTAGTCTACACAATAATTAACCACATTATGTAATATGACTGTCATCAACAGATTTGGAACTCTGATAAACATGTGCTGTCACAAAGGGGACCCAAATTATGCAGTTGTCTTAAGGAGCAGCCTTCCAGGATGTCATAGGTGTTAGTGTTCAGGCTTTCTGGACAAAACAGTGTCCACTAAGCCACGCAGATGATGAAAAGAAGATGGGTAGGAAGGGTTCTTGAACTCATAACTTTTTGTAAAGCCATGTCTATTTAGAAATGAATCAAACAAACCTTCCTAAAGCTCTCTACTTCACCTTAAATATGACCTTAATCAAAGTTCACAGACACAAAGAAGAGAGAAAAGCAGACAATAAATTCTGTTTGGAGTTTAGAAATAAGAAAATCAAGATTAAGGCAACAAAAGAGGAGTGGCAGAGGAAGACACTTACTTTTGCATTCCCTTGAAGAAAAGCTATATTATTTAATAAAATAAAAAGAAATACCTCCTTAGCAGCTTCAGTTCACTGCCACACAAATTCAAAAAAATGACATACTTCCACAAATTCCTAAATTCCTCCAAGATGGGATGCAATGAGCTGGCCTTGGGAATTCCTTTGAAGTCTATTTGTATAAATGGTAGTGGTAAGTGAATGATAATTTTAAAGAAAATCCAGCAGACTACATGACCAAATGTTCATGTTTATAAAGCTGTTTCAAATACAATTACCCAGTTCCATTATTGGACAAGCATTTTGAAATATTGTATAGGGTATAAGTAAAAGGAACTGAGTGATTCCAGTGTCTCTGACCAAACACAGAACTTGGAAGAAATCATATCAATGAAGACAGGTAAGCAGGACTTCCATTTAATACTTCGGTGTCTCATTTCCTTCACTGGGAGCTCAAGAATGGCTGCTTCATACTTCAGTCGGTGTCTGACAATCCAGAAACCATGATAATTCTTTATAGAGTCATAATGAACTACTTAAGAAATAGCAGAGCAAGTCTGTTTCCTTAGTGACAAAGGAGATTTACACACACCCATGGAGAAGCAATGTGGTTATACCATTCCCATGACATATAATAAGTAATTGTCAATACTTAAGTAACATTTTTTAAAACAACATTCTCAAAGACAATACAAGAACCATAAACCAATTCAAGCCATATGCCATTTTTCTTGCATTTGGTCTCCATAGACACTTCTACTACAAAGAGATATTTGTTTACATAAAACTCCTTGTAAAAAGCCAGCTAAAATAAGATGTGTATCAGAACACCTGCAAAGGAGATCTTTTCAGAAACCATAGGGTGGTGATCACTAAGTGACTCGTCACTGGTTGTTTTGAAACTATAGTTCATTACATCGATTATCATTATAACTATTTAAGCATGAAATGTTTGCCCTCATTTTTATTCATGTGCTTCATGGAGCATTTACTGTCAGCAATAAAATCATTTAAAAGGTAATGGAATTTATAGTTGTGAAAACTAAGAACCTTCCTAACCAATTTCAGAATACTGACTTAGTGTCAGGCAGCAGACATGATCTTAAATTGAATGTGAATTTGGGGTAAAAGGTGACTTTATAACAAGCACTCTGTTAAAAATAAGTCAGCAGACTAGTTTCACCCAAACCCAAAGAAAAACCTTATCCACACAGAAATAAGAATTTAAAAATACCTGCAAAATCTTCAGAGTTCAAAAATAACAAGACTCAGAGATATGACTTCAATAAAGCATTAGCTACCATTGGCCCCATCCACAGCACAACTGGAGAAACATGAAAAGACTAGTGAAGAATAGTACATTTTATCTCATAACCATGTCTTCTATGGAACCTGTTTTATTTCCCCAAGAAACATAAAACTTAATTATATTCCAAAGGTCATTAACACCTACTGTGTGTGCAAGGGCCTGTTCTAGATACCACAGAGAGAAAGAGAGAGAGAGAGAGAGAGAGAGAGAGAGAGAGAGAGAGAGAGAGGATGATGAAAACTTGTAGTCTCCCAAGAATTTAAGATCTAAAGAAAAAATAAATACATTAATAACTTTAGCACAAAATAAAATATAAAAGTGCTACAAACAAACAGGAAGCATCCTCTGCAGAAATATGTAGCTCACCTAGCTGTCAGCTGGATTGAGGAGCTGTGAGAATGAGCTACGCCTAGTGCAGCTGCGTAGGAGAGCGCCCCCTATGGGATTTAGTCCATAACTGATTGCCTCTACTTCACACAGGCTTCCCGGTTACCTGTGAATTTGTTGGGAAGATGGAACCTGAAGTTTTTATTTATCCTGGCTTTCTAACACTTAGCTTAATATCCTTTAATTCGTGATAGGCCACTATTCCATCCTTCCATTCTGCTCCTCTATGCATACCTATTCATGTTTCTGAATTTTTTAAAAATAAAAACCCTATCCAATTGAAAGACCTTTTCTTCCTTAAAGCAAAATCTTATCCTGCCTCAAGTTCCCACCCTACACAGAATTTTTTATCGTTTCTCTGAATTTTTCTATAATTTACATTCCTCAGACTTCTAAAATGGTTTTAAATGACTCAATTTTTGAATCTGTTATTGTCTCTAGCCTGCATTTGACACACCAACCCCAATATTGTATTCTATTATTACTTGTGTACCTCTGCTTTTATGTGTAAGTCTCTAGAGGAAAGTGTTCGGCTCTCATAGTTCACTTGCACTGCCTCCAACACCCTCCAGGAGTATTCATTTATTGGATTAGCACAAATTTATCGAACATCAAAATTGTACCTGGAACTGAATAAAATCTTGATTAAATAAAATTATATTTCCAGAAGTGATTAAAGATTCCAGTGGAGCAAGAGCCTCCTTAGCCTCTATGAACTTGCTTCTGTTTTAACACTGTGCTGCATTTGCTCAAAAGCCATTGGCATCTTCTACCATCCTAACACTAAGTTCTTCCTGTATGATTCTCCCTCAGACTTCCAAGTACTGGCTCTCTCTGATTCATCTTCCTCCTGAATAATATCACAAATGACATATGCGAATGATGCTTCACACAGGTCTTATTTTACATCAGCTACTAAGAGTAAGAGATTCAATGATCATTTGCCCACAAAATGGCATTTGGCTTTTAGCTTTTACCTAAAAACATATGTCACACACATTTATGAGTCTTCCTCAATCCCTAAGTAAGAGATTCCTACATTCAAAACACAAGGGAGCTTCTTTCCCACAAAAGTTTCATCTCCTTGGTCTTTCATATGTTTGCAAATAGCAAAATAAAATGAAACAACATAAAGTGTGTGCTAAATACACAGACTTTAACTCATTGCTGGACACACGGTAAAGAGTGGACTAAAAATGATTAACTGGTAAGACACACATGAAAGAAATTTTTGAACCATACAAGGAGAAAAACTAGGTACTCAGATTTATAGACAACTGTTACATAGTCAAGACTTTAAACTTCAACACTCACAAAAATTTATTTTAAAAGTTTAATGGTCATGCTGGACAGACTGTAGCTAGTGTTTTGTCTATTTTAAATTTGTGCTTCCCACATACAAAGAATCATTTATATTTTTGCTACTTTTAGTCACTTGTCAGATTGGTTTTATTGTTCACAAATGACCTTAATCTCAACAAAAACACTGATAATCACAAAAAGCTGTGTTTCACCTGAGCATTTCATATTTAGCAGATTGTGTTATATGTATCTTATATTTCTGAAAATTCATTTTCTGGAATTGTATTATAGATTGTTAATTTTCATAATAAACTGAAGGGCAGGGGATATATCTCAGCAGCATAAGCTCCTGGCAAGTGTAAAGGCCTGAGTTCAATTTCCAGTATCAAAATAAATAAATAAATAAATGAAACAGAATTTTTAAAATTAAGCATAAAAAGCTGCAGCTGCTGCTTCATCTAAGAGAAAACAAAATAATATGCATATATATCTGATTTTGCTGTGCCCACCAAAATCTTCCGCTGCCCCACAGTGAAGACATCGTCTCTGTTTTTGCAACTAAAAGATTTTTCTAACCTACAGAGAAAGTAAGAATCACTCATCTTACCTTCAAGTCTTTCTCCAGTGTGCTTTAACGTAAAAATTTTTAGAGACTGTTTATAACATTTAAGTTTGGTACCTGGAAACTACAAAATCCAACATAAGCCTCTTCTAAAACTACTCAAAGACACCAAAATACGACAAATATGTCAGGTCTCTATAACTGAATTAAAGGTATCTAAGGGCTCTCAAAAAAAAATGACATTTTGCCCTATTAGTAAAAGATTCTAGTATAAATTTCAATAAAATTTAGTGATCCTACAAATCATTATTATCTTTCTCCATCTGTCTCTTCTGATTTTTTTCATTTCTAACTTCTATTTTTCTCATCAGAGTCCCAAGTAAAATGCCTGTTGTGATGGTTATCAGCTCTTCCCTATCCCTGTTGGGTAGACTTTCCTCCTGCTAAAATAGCAATAAAAAATAATTCTTGCCTACCAATTGCTGAGATCAGTATAGAATCTCCTGTTGGACCATTCACTGGTTAAATGTTAAAGCTCAACTGAAATGAAAATTAATTGTACACAATGTAGCAAATACAGCAATAACAGGACAGGAGAAAAAGTCAGTTTCGTCCAAAAATGCAATTTTTGAAACCATAAATAAATGTGTAATTATTTCCAATTTACATAAATTTCTATAGCCTGGCAAAGAACCAGAATACCCCAGCTAAAATAGCACCAAATTACTGTATCCAATGTGGTTTAAAAACAAAGTCATCTAGAGACACCTCTGTTCTGACAGTACATCTTTTAGCTTATGTCACTGAACTGATTTTTCTTGATGCGTTAAATTGGGCAGGTTAATGTAGCACGGTCTTGTGTTCTTTTGGGAAGGATGAAGTTCACTTGATGACCTTCATTAATCTCTGGATATGTTGAGAGATGATTGCTCAAAACCAAAAAGGTCAATATTTACACATCTCACAAGTGTGAGTAGGGGCAGTGACTACTCGTGGCTTTGGTAAGATACATTATATTTGTACAGAACATATGCTTACCTCAGATGGCCAGCCATGTCACATGACCATGGCTGATGCGGGCAGTGTGCTGGAAGAAAATGAAATCAAAATGACAGAAGCAATAATAATAGTAGTATAACAGAAGGCATAAAGCACTGAAGGAACAATCATATGAGAGGCAGATGATTATAAATCATAATGGAACAGAGATTCATTTGCATTCTGATGATTTCAAGGAGACAGAAGTACAAGAAGGAAAAGAACAAATTAATGATTGCCAAAAATCAAGAAATGATGTAGCTAACAAGAAAGAAATGACCCTGGCAGAACAG
Source organism: Hydrochoerus hydrochaeris (assembly GCA_004027455.1). Classification (NCBI taxonomy): domain Eukaryota; kingdom Metazoa; phylum Chordata; class Mammalia; order Rodentia; family Hydrochaeridae; genus Hydrochoerus; species Hydrochoerus hydrochaeris. The sequence goes on along the minus strand of PVLA01003538.1, from coordinate 202,028 downwards.
GGAATTATTAAAAATTTATCAAAATAGAATAATCCACATTTTGAAAAAGCTATACGTTCCTATGGAAAAATACATATGAACTAACAGGGAGAGTAGGCAGACACAGAAAAAAACAAAGGCATAAAGTTAAAAAAAAAAACTCGTCTTTCCCCCAATGTATTCACTGTTACTGGAAAATAAACCACAAGCCAATAATATAAATTGACAAATAGTGCTCTAACAGGGAGAAAGAACTCTGACTATTTTCTTAAGAACAAGATGCTCTGCACACTGTCTTAAAGGGATGTGAGGTAACAACAAAAATTGCTCAGTCTCTGTTGGTCCAAAGAGCAGCATCCTTAATGAGCAATGACCTGGGTATTGCTTCAGCATCTTGACATGGCCACAAACCATCTTGACATTGCAAACCTCCATGAGAAACTGACAACATGGGTTCCAGCCTTAGACGTTTTCAGGAAAGTGAAAAACAAGTTAACCAATTGTCTTCCTTTAGCTACAGTTCTAAAGCAATGATATTCTAAAAATAAAAGCCAACTACGTATACAGCACAGATTAAAGATCTAAAGATCAAACCATTAACAGTATCTACGGGTCAGGTAATACAAGATTCTATTTACTCATGATAATCTTTGCACAAAATAAGCAAATTGTCAAAGGATGTCAATAAACTCCTTTAAAAACTTTATTTCTCTGAGTTAAATCAATAGGTAAATAAATGCAAAAAATAAATGCTCCAATGTGATAGACAAGAATAAAATCCTTAGATAATAAAGAAATAATGATACTCGTAAGTAAATCCTAAAATTCCTACAAAATAAAACCCTGAAAAGACAGTTTTATATTTCAATCTCACTGATTATATAAGAATTACAAACTAAAACACATGTGATACATATTCAAATAACAAAAAAATCATAATACATAAGTCTGATAATCAGACAGTGAGATAAGCATGAGAACACAAAGAATAGTACAATTTGGGAAAGCTTTCATCTGGTAATTTCATAGCTGGAAATCTGTTCTAAGTAAACAACTCAAAATGTTTTTCAAAAAGTATGTGCTCAGTTGTTTCCAAAAAGTACTTAAATACAAAGAAATAGTAAATAGCAACAAATGGTTAAGCAAAGTGTGATATATTTATCATTTATATAATATGGATACATTAAATAGAGTTTTTGGTTATATTAGAACATATTTAAGGTGAAATCCTAAGATGAAAAGTCAGAGCTTGGGATGCAGCTCAGTGGTAATGCTTGAAGCCCTGGGTTCAATCCGTAGCACGCGCAAGCGCGCACGCGCACACACACACACACACACACACACACACACACAGGAAAATAAGAATTCACATTTATTTTCATTATGATGTCAAACACATATTTGTATACATGTGTGTTTTAATATATTTAAAAATGGGAACTAACTCTTATAAAGACAAACATTGCTTTTCTGGTAACAGAAACACATCATTTAAAAAATAATTTTTCAGTACATTCCAATAATGCCAGAACAAAGTATCATTTTGGAGTTATTAAATTTATTTAATAAAAACTTACTATTATGAGACTCCAGACATGGTCAGGTATGACCAAGTAAAGTCTGTCTTTGCAACACATGCATTTCACTTACATAACATTGGAAATCAATCATTTTCAAGATATCGAATAATATTTAGGATTTAGATACATCTGGCACGCTAAAAACAAGTTGTTCTTTTTTACTCAGCTATGCCAAGAATCTTTGATTAACCTGTAAACCTTGAGATAAACTAGTATATATTTGAAACACTCTAAAAAACATCTTTTACCAATAATCTATAAGAATCCTAAAGTTCTTCTAAACAAATCCGAACTTAACAATAAATTTAATCCTGACTACCAAGCGTTCACAAAATCTTACTATTAAGAGTTACAAAATCCATTTCTCCCAATTTTAGTTTTTAGGTTTTATGACAACAAAAACAGTGTTTAAAATCATTTATTTCTAAACTGTAGCTGAGAGCCTACTTTACTGAGGCACTAACAGTTCCCTTATCACTTGAGGGAACTTTTTCTGCTACATCTTTCTTGTTGGTCATGTTCACTTCTAAGGAACACAACAGCCTTTTTATTTTCTCATCAGGAAAACTGATGAAATACTTCCTAAACTACCCCTGCTGAAACGTGATACAGAAGATTCCTGAACACTGTCAATTTACTTAAGATATTTCTGAAATACTATTAAGAAGTCCAATCCCTGTAGCATTCATTTTTACAGTGTAATTGTATGGCAAAACGTTCACATGGTGCTTTATAAAAGGTAATCACATTCAAATCCAAATTCAAGAGGACTTTGAAAATAACAAAGAATTAACCACATCAACTTGGAAAGGTTCATAATGTGAGAGTGTAACATTAATTAAATATTTGATTCCTGCTTCCTTTCTAAGGCAAACCTCAATTTGGAAAATACAACTCTGAGTAGTGCTGTTAATGCCGTTTAATGGTACATTTTTAAGGTCACAAAAAATACAATTTTTAAAAATACTCTTTAATTGGTGTGAAATATTGTGGCCTGCAAAATTTTAATTTATCTCATTTCTTAGTTCACAGTTCCTAGTTTTCCTCACCTTTATGTTAACCCTATGCAACATGTTTTAGACATTTGAAAGGGAAACTCAGCACAAAGTAGCTGTTTCCATATATTACAAAAACTCCTTTATCTAAATAAACAATTGGCACATTAATAAATATTTATTGCATTATAAAAAATACAATTTTTGGTCATAAGGCAAATATAAATTTCTAATGTCACAATATTTCTAACATTTAAAGATTAAGGTAACTTTTCAGAAACAGAATTTGTTCACTCAACAATTTTTTTTGCAAAAAAAAATTTGAAACAAAGCAAACAAGAACATAAGTTTATAAAAAGGATTCTTTCTTTATTCCATGCAATCATTGCTACTATTAACATTTTAAGATTTTTAAGGTAAATTTACAAGCAGGAAAATGCATAAATCCTAACATTATAACTTTGACAAATGGGTACATCTATGTAACCCCGACCCTTATGATGACCTAGAATATTTTTATCTTCCTAGAGAATACTCTCTTTCTAGTTGATATTTCTAGGTGTCCCCTTTCTAGTCGATCTTTCTTCCCAGAGGCAATCATCCTTTTTTAAATTCTTGTATTAGTTTTTTTTTTTTAGGATTTCCTAAAAAGGGGATCATACAAAATGTGTTCTCTTTTGGCTCAGTTCTTTTGTTCAGTAGTATGTCTGACATAAACGTATTGGTAATTTCTACATGTACCAATGGTTCAGTCATATTCATTGATGAGTAGTATTTCATTCATAATTGTACCAAAATTTATTCATTCTCCTGTTGATAACTATGTGAGTTGTTCTGAGTCTGGGGCTGTTGTGAACAAAGCTGCTGTGAATGTTGCGTATAAGTGTTTCCTTCTTATGAGAAAATAGTGGAATTACTGGGCCAAGGGTAGATGTTGACTTTTATTTTGATTAAAAGTCTGACTTTTATTTTGATTAAAAGTCTGCAAATCCTTTAGAACCCAGTGACTTAACTCCTCACCAATATTCTGCATTGTTAATCTTTTTAATTTTGGCCATTTGAGTAGATACTCAGTGTTTTCTTCTTGTGGTTATAAATACATTTCCCTAAAGACTGAAGAGGTTGAGAGCTCCTTACTGTGTTCACAGGGCATTCATTTAATGACCTCTGAGAAGGGACCATGTGCTTTGTATATTTATATAGAGTTTTTTTCTTTCTTTGGGGGAGATCTTTTTCTTGTTGAGTATGATAGTTCTTTACATGATATTGATTCATATTCCTTGTCAAATATGCTTGGCAAAAATTTTAATCCTAATATCAGATTATTTACCATTTACTTAATTGTATCTTTTAATGATAAGCATTAAAAGTCTAATTTGTTAAGTATAATTTGCATGACTATTTTCCATAGCCTGTTAAAGATACCTTATTCTACCACTTATTTGAAAAATACTGTCATTAAATTTTCTTATATAATTGTTAGTTTTAACTTTTACTGTTATCTATGATCCACCTTAAATTAATTTTTGTTCATGGTATAAAGATAGAAACACATAGATATCAAAATTTTCCAATATCATTATTTTATATTTTTCATTCCCTGATTTAATTGGTTCAATATCTTAAAAACCTTAATGCATAAATATATATCTATTTCTGGATTTTGCATTCTTTCTTTCATCTACTTGTCTATTCTTATAGTGAAAATTTATAATATTGATTATTATCTTTTTTTTTTTTTTTTTTTGTACTTGGGATCAAACTCATGACTTCATGCTTGCCAGGGAGGGCCATAGGCCACTAAGCCAAACCCCAGACCACTGATTACTATCTTTTTAAAGTTAGATGGAATTCATGTTTTTCAAGATTATTTTAACTACTCTAGATTCTTTGATTTTTTCATATAAATTTTAGAAAAAGCTTTTTGATTCCTACAAACTACAATGTCTCTGGAATGAAGACTATTAATTTAGATCTATATATGAATTCAGGGAGAATTAACATCCTAACACTATTGAGTTTTCTGCTCCATGAATGTGGTATATCCATTTGTCTTCCTCATTTTCTTTCAGTAATATTTTACAGTTTTTAGTATAATGATTATGCACATGTATCTGTTAAAGTGTTTTGAAGTAGTATTATAAGTATTGTTTAAAATTTTTACTCCCATTTAGTCATTGTATTTGCAAATATGATGGAATTTTTATTGACTTAGAAGCTGAGACTATGCTAAACTCACTTATTAGTAAAAAAACTAGTTGAAGCTATTCCTTAAAATCAGCTGTGTACATGTTCATGGACATGTCATCCATGGTTAAAAACCATTCCATCTCTTAATTTGTAAACTGTATAGTTTTTAATTTTTTCTTGCATTATCGTACTGGCTAGGACATTCAATAAAACAAAGGTGTTAACAGCTATTACTGCTTTAGTCTTAAAATTATGGAAAAAGCAGTTTTCACCTTTAGATATTATGTTAGCCATAATAATTCTTGTGGTTAGCTTTTACCAAATATTCCTACAAACAGTTCTTTGATGGATGGGAGTGCATATTGTTCTGTGCACTGTAGGATATTACGTAACAACTTTGACTTCTGCTAACCAAACAGCAGTAGTACTTTTCTCCTGAATATGATAAATAAAAGTGTCTCCAGACATTACATAGTTTTTCTATAGTCAAAGCTGTTACTATCTGAGAACCAACACACTAAAATGAGACAAGCATGTCAGGCTAGATATAAAATATTCTAGCTAACATCATCCAAAAGAGCTCCAGGATATACCCTATGCAAGAACTTGTGCTTTCAAAACTTTAGGCTGTCTTGATTTATTCAATTTTTGATTTAGACACTTTTGCCTAGTAAGAGTTTATATTAGACTGTTTGAGATGCTATAATAAAATACCATAAACTGGTTGCTGATAACAGACATTTCTTTCTCAGAGCTCTGGAGGCTGAGAAATCCAAGATCAAATGCCAACAGATTCTGTGTCTAGTGAGAGCCTGCTTCCTTAAAGTAGGTACCTTCTCACCATGTCTCCACATGGACTTCTTTAAGGGCTTCTTAGCACTTAATTTAGAAGACCTTTGCTACTTTGGGGGGCTCCACACTCATGATCTAATCAAATAATATCATTACCATGGAAGTAAAAATTTTAACATGAGAATTTTAGGGAACCACAAATTTTCAGACTATAGCAGAGGCTCTGACCTGTTACCATACTCATCAAAGTGTAGTGCAAAATACACCTTCTTTCTAACAAGTACTGCAAACTTTTTAAACATGTTTTGTTAATCTCAGAATATTTTGAAGGATCCACTGTTTCTATATGAACTGCATAATGAATGAATGTCCATCAATCTCTTTGCCACATATTATTGCAATAATATATGGTGTTTATATTTTGAGTGAATTTGTGTACTGGAAAAATACTCATAATTTTATTTTTGAAATACATTTGTATTAATAAAATACAAAATAACTTTAAAATGATTTTCTGGCATAGGGTACTTTCATAATTCATACTAAAATCATCTTGTATAAAGTTTGTAAAGTTTGTCGCTAAAACAGATTGAGAATAAGAAGCCTACACAAAAGCAGAAATATAAAGTAATAAAAGCTATATGTATGAAGAAATGTTAACCATCTAATTGTTTTCTAAGATCTAATATGAATAATACTAGTTAACACAGATGAGGGAAAAGCATCATGCAATTTTTAAAATGTCAAAAATAAGGAGATAGATGGAAATTGATAAATCTAGAAGTATATTACACTATTCAAACAAGCTATAAATGTGGATACTGTTTCAATCACCAAAGCAGTTTTCACTCAGTCTCCTAGGGGAATCAGTGTTCGTGATGCTGTACATATAATCATATGATAAATACAGTATTCCAGTTATTGAAAAACACTTTATAATGAAATTGCTAATATTATTCTATAACCAAAAGTCAGTGGGTTCACCTTCAGAAAAAAAACAAAGCATTTTAATTCATAAAATACAATTTCTATTTCAAGCCATTTGTTGAATTTGAATCCAATATAGCTTTAAAGTATGCTTAATTGACATAACCAAAGAATAACATCTGTAAGATGCTCAAGTGGGAAGCCTACTCCGACTGTAAATAACCCATGTTTATACATGTGATTAACAGTATCAGTCCATTCAGCTATAAAATAGGATTTTCAGCTGGCTCAAATACATCTCCAGAATAATGTACCCCTAGAGCATCATACTCTTTTTATATCTCTATCCCAGATAATTCCTCTACTTGGGTAAAAACTATGAGCTCTTTATTTGCCAGAGTTCATATATAATCTGACAATTATTTTTAAACTTATTTCAGATTAACAGGTATCAGTAAAATAAAAATAGATAATGGGCAAAATATCAATTAACTGATCACGTATAGCAACTTCGTTTGCATTCAACATTAGTTTTCTTAACTCTCCTATTTATGAATAACCGCCTACCATTCTACTAACATAGACATTTTTTCCAAAGAAGTTAACTACTTTCAGAAGTATTTAGAAGAGGAAAATTCTTTCTGATTTGTTCCAAAATGCATTATAAACATACTCCTAAAGCAATTTGAAATAATTATATTTCTCTGCAATTTGATTCTGAAAAATAGACAAAACTGAAAACTATATAAAGAGAACACTTAAATCATAACTATAGAACAGTTACTCTATCTGAACACACAAGTAGGTAACTATTTTACAAAAGTAATTTCACATTCAAATATGCATTAATTTCACTCCCCCTCCAATCTCTTAATTTCTTCCTGTGTTTTTCATGTCAATTTTAACTCTCACATAATTTTTCTCCATTAAGGAAAACTTGTTAAATGATTTCATCTCTTTTACTATTACATTAATTTCCTTCCTATGCAACCTTTGCAAGTCTGTCAATGACATAAAGGAAATTCTTGTTCTTCTGTCATATCATCTATAATATTAAGAAAAATACCAAACAGAAGACATTAATAATATGTTACTGTGAACCAAAACACAGTACAACTGAGTTATATTTCAACAATCACCATGTGTTGAAGACAACCTGGCAACTTCTACTTGATTGCAGAACAATTGCTTCAACTGTAGTTAAAGCGAGCCCTGTTTCCATATACTGATGTGCATAGACTGGGCTATGCCACTTCCTTCTATCTTCAATTGGCTTTAAGCAGGCAAATAAGGCTAACTGAAGTACTTATATGTAATCCTTAATGCCAGCCAGCAATTTCCTGTTTCCTTACATCGTGTTCCCTGTAAGCAGTTGAGCACAGTGGGATGGCAGAGCCAAATAGCTCCAGGAATGTTTACTGGGTAGAAATATTAAAAAAAGAGACCACAGTAATTGTATTACACTATTAAAAAGGATTACATTATCTGATTTATAATACCCAATACTGGAATTACAACACCCATGAACTTTTCAGGACTCTGTTTTGCTTAATCTTTTTTTTTTTTAGATAGTATTACTTTTTAAAAACAAAAAAAGAAGGAAACTATTTTAAATTCATATTTTAGCATTAGCCATGAGATTATGTCTTCATTACAAGTACAGCCAGATATTTTTAAATTAAATGATTAGCATGCAAACTCCAAAGAAAAGTAACATCATAGGTTTTATTTCCCAACTTTTAATAGGAAATTCAGATTCACAACAGCATCTGCTTAGCATTATATAATGCAGCACTTAACAACTTGTCATGAAAACACTGAAGACAACCTTTAAAATTAGAATTAACAGGCAACTAATACCATAATGCAGAATGAATAGATATGTTCTAGCTTTGGAAACTCTAAAAGGAATCTGGGAATAACCCAGTTTTCACTTTCAATTGCTTGGTTTGTAGACATAAAAAACCAAGAGAAGCCCTTTCTTTCTTTTACCAGGAAAAAGATTTTGGAAATTGCACTCAAGCATTACAGTTCTTGGTTTTGGAAATTATACTCAAGCACTTCCTCATTCTTCTACCATTTCTCCATCTTTAAAAAACAAAGTAAGCAGAAAATAGAGGAGAAAAACCTATAGAGCCACACTCTAGAACATTAGCATACATAGGTAGAGCTAGGACACTAGTGGGTAGGGTGAGGAAGGAAGGTGAATATAGCTAGCACAGAGAAATAACCCCGATACACTGAGAATTAGAAGTTCCATTTAAAGTTGTTCCTTATAGTATCAAGGGATCAGGCTGTGGAAAGAGAAAGATGAAACAATACGCGAGGGGACGTATTTTCAATTGAAACTGCCAGAGCATGACCAGTATGCTATATACTGGACATTGAAACTTTTGCTACCATTATGGAAGGAAAAGAAAATAAAAGGAGCTAGGACAAAGAAAACTCATTCAATGTGGTTATCCCTGTGACTTTCTTTTACACTGAGTAAAAAATAAAGTATAAAGCACAAAACAAGGGAAAGAGATTTGGTTTAAAAATTCAGAACAAATTTCTGAAGAAAACTTCACAATCCAAAAGAAAATTTCAGAAGGCCCTTTTGCATCACCAATAAAGAACAAATATATTTGGGCTTTATGAAAAGGAAACAGTAAAATAAAAAGCATACTATGAACAAGATTTTTTTAAAAAGACAATGGACATTAGGTAAAATGAAAAGCAATATTTTTAAATAGATGTTAAAATTGATGTGGAACAGTTAATTGATACTGAAAAAGCTGAATTTAAGACTTGTTGAAGTGGGGCCAGGGATATAGCTCAGTGGCACAGAGCTCGAGGTCCTGAGTTCAATTCCTAGTGAAAAAAAAAGCCATAAGCCAGAATTGTTGAACTTCTATAAGACTTCATAGGGAAAAAAGAACATTACAAAAAAGAAGAAAGAAGTGAAACAGACACTAGGGAGCAAACACACACTAACCAGTACTTAGTGGAGAGTCCAGAGATACGCAGCAGAGAAAATAACCACACATGGTTGAAGAGAACCTTCCTATACTCAGGAAAGGACCTGGCACTGCTACAGGGAAAAAAATGAATACAAGATCTAAAGATTACCAGAGCTGACACTTTTTAATCCAGTACAAAAAAAAAAAAAAAAATCATTCCACATTCCAGGCAGAAACAAAAATGTTTACTTTCAACAATATAGAAAACATGCTAGCTTCAAATAAGATATACCCTCAAAGAAGTTATACCCTCATAATAACTATGACATTATGTATATTAATGTATATATATATACACATATGTATATGATTATTAAAACTATAAAAAGTCATTAAATTTAATGCCAGCCACCCGAGCATGTAGTTCCAGCTACTTGGGAGGTAAAAGAGACCAAGGAGACCAGCTGATCCCTTGAGTTAGAGACTAGGCTGGGCAATCTAGTGAAGCACAGAGGTAGGATGGATAGATAAGAGATCACCAAAGAGATAGAGATCATAAAATATATGAGTAATAATATATTAAAGGAAGTTGATGTTATGGTTATATTAAAAAATTCAAATTCTTTAAAGAAAACATTTTTGTGAAATGTTGACCAAAATTTGATCATTCACTAGAGGCATATAAAAATACAAGAATATTATAAAATGTAGGGATTATATAGACCATCTACAGAGGTACCTTAGTTCATGAATTTAATTTGTTCTAAAACTTTGGAAAAGATTGTCACATTTGTGTTGTGTAAAAAGATGGCCATGGTCATGTTTATCTTCTGATGCAGAGTTTGCAAGCAAAAATAAAATTTTGCCAAACAATTCTGTTTGCAAACAATTTGGTTATCATTCATGAACTGAGAAACCACTGTCCACAAAGTGTATGGTATGTAAAATACACACAAATACCATGAAAACTAATATCAAAAGATAACCCTTCAAAATAACAATGCAAAGGAAAATTTTAAAATACTCAAATGTCATAAAGAAGAAATCAAACTTGCAATTACAGTTTTAAAATTAAGGACAATAAATAGTCTATATAAAAGTTGATGATGTATGGAAAAAGACTAAGGGAGAAAAATTATGCATATAGAATTCTTGTTATTTTTAGAGAAAATGAATGAAACAAACAATATGTTCAAATTAATACACTAGAAAAATTCAAGAGACTAATCTTTAGAAAAGTCACTGGAATGAATCAATAAAAATAAAAGCAGAACTAGATATGTACTTAATAAGTCAAACAAGACCAATAAAATATCCCTAAGGAAGGCAAGAAAAATGAATTAATAAAGATTAAAGCAGAGAGAAAAGGGAAATGAAGTAAGTAAAACTCAGCAAAGCTAAGAAAGAAAAATATGAATTTCACTAAAAGTAAAAAGTAAATAAAATCAAATAGAGAAACAAGATTTAAAATATAAAAAGTAGCATATATACTATGTTATTACAATTAGTATGATAAAATGGGGCAGAGCCAGTAATATAAGAAAATATTAATTAACAAAACTGATCCATAAAGAAAGAAAAACCAGAACAAACACAAGACTGAAGAAAATGTTTAGACAGTTTAAACAAAAGGAACAATGCATAGATGTTAAGAAGAATGCTACTTTAAAATTATATTCTATGACATAGAGAAGGCATCAAAAGCTTCTGTATTTATTTTCTATATTCATCATAACTATTATAAATCTGACATCAAGCTTGACAATGCTTTTTAAAAGATCTACTTCTTTAACTTTTATTAAAATGCAAACATAACTAAAATATTTAAATTAAATACAAGAGTATTTTTCAAGAAAAATATCACAACTAAGAGTTACAAATATTTGAATCAATGAGACAGAGACAGAATTATTTTCTGTAGTACTCCTTTTTGTTAAAATGTCAAAAGAAAAAGATATCAAGAGAATTATGCCATTCTAGATAATAAAATGTACAGGAAACTGACAACAATGAAAACATTATGACATAAGCTCCAGACAAGAAAGGCAAATGATTAAAACAGAAGAGCTGCAAGAGACCTAAATATGTATAATATTAAATTTTAGTATAAGAATGTGACATTTCAATTCACAGAGAGGCATAATCAAGAAACGGTATTAGGAAAATTGACTTGAACAATTCTAGCAAGTGCTCAGGTCCTGAGGAGAAAGGCAAAGTTCCAGGGCCTAACCTCCACATTTAGTCAGACAGACCCTCAACAGATAGCCCCTCTGCAGCACGAGGGGGCCTGTGAATATGCAACAGCTCTGCTGAAGTTGCTTGGTGGCCTTTTTCTTCCTCCCATCTTTCATTTTCCACTGTTTCTGCATCAAACTAGACTAATGAGGAAGGCACAATAAAAATGCCTATACAAATTATGCCTCAAAATTAATCAAAATAGCATAGCAAGGAAGGTAAAACTCTCATCATAATATTTTTTCTTTGTGTTCACTTGTTTTCATGACACTTTAAAAATACAGATGTTTTGTAGAGATTCATGCATGCATAGCTGTTTACACTCTCACTATTTGACTATCTACTTTGTATGCTTTAATTTTGTAACTTGAACAACTATTTCCAAGAGGACAATATGTAATTTGTTAACTAGTGATTTCTTATTGTTTATCTTTTTTTTGGAATTCTGTATTATCTCTACTCTTTACATGCTTTTGTTTCTCTTTAAATAATAAAAAAAGACAAAAAAAAATACAGATGTTTGTATTTTGTGTACATAGAAGGCCGGAAATACAGTCTCATAAAGTGCCATCGAGAAAGAGAACATAAATTCTGCCTCTACACACTTGCACAATCTAAAGCGTGGTAATTTTCAAATTCTATTATGTTTCAATTCCCAACTAACCTTCTCGTTTTAAACATACTCCATAATATAACAGAGACTGCATTTAAATTAACTTTATTTTTAAATTTTTCTCAATGTTCTTCATTGAACACTAAATTACCAAATATCCAGGATTAGAGTTTTCCAAATTAACCCTAGCTACCCCCTGCTGGATCTGTTTTTAACTTTGCAATAGACATTTAAGAATTGTCAATTTTAAAAACTAATAATAACAAATCTTGGGTAATTGATTGCAAAAGTAATGCCATTATAAGATTATCAGCACATCAGATAAAAAGAAAAGCTAGAATCCCCACACAAGTACAGGTTTCTAAATGATGTTGCACAGGCTGAAATTGTCCAAAGTGCATTTTAGGATGTTCTCCAATTATCCTACACCCTCACGCAGCATGGTTCAGAATTATGGCATTATGGACAAAGCCAAAGGAGAAAATTGCATCTGTAGCTTTCACAACTGTTTTCCCCCTTTGCTAAGATAATTCAGGCAGTAAAACAAAATGTCCAATGACAGAGCTAGGATTCAAATTTGAAATCCTTTTACTGCCTGGACACCACAACCACCACCGTTTCCCTCCAAAACTCTCCTAGTCTTCCTCTCAGAGATACAGCTATGGTTGACCTCTTACTGAAAAAGAAAAAAAAAAAAAAGGCAGAGGAAAACCAAGCAGAATAGGTATTTATGTTGTCTATGTGTTTAATTTTCCCCTATGTTATAACCATATTGAGTTCTAAGCATACATGGCTTTTGGTCTAGATACTCATAGTTTTTGTTTTTTGGGGGTTTTTTTGGTTTTTTTTTTACGTTCTTGGTCAGAATCTGTTCATATCATTTAAATTTCATTAAGAATGAATCAGGTCAAAATTTTTCATTAATTCTCAAATCAATAATTATTGTTTATGCCTTCAGCATCTTCCCTTTAAGAGACAAACTGGGCACAGGAAGAAACATGGAGGGGACTAAAGGAATAGCAACAGGGGATTAAATTTGAACTATGATTCTGGAGATCTGCTTCCTATCATTTCAGCACCCAGCAGCAGCCACATTTATAGAAAAATAGAAGGGTGATAGTCACTGTTTGTCATGAGTCTAATCATGAACAACTGAACAAACTAAAACTGTAAAGACCAGTGGCCCTTGAAACCTTGACATTAAAACTCAAGAAAAAATATTTAAAATAGCTAGGCATGCACATTATAAAATACAGAGAGATGGGCCCTTTGGACTTGTTGCATCTAGTAATTTAGAAACTAAATAGTGCTCAATGGACCAATTCTCTTCATTTTATATTTGCTGGGAATTATAACATTTCTTAGCCCAGATGATGGAAAAAGCACAGCTGTTGGAAAAGAAAAAAACAAGAAGGAAAAGGATTTGTTGTTTTCTTTCTTTCTAGGGTCATTAGATGGAAACACTGGAACTCTAGGACACTGGGTGTTGAAACAGCACAATATTGGTGCCACATCAGATAGAAGTGAAAGTGTGAGATGACAAATTTTAGTTCCTCATGAAATGCTAATTTGTTTATATACCATATAAAACCGTATTTGGAGTACTAGCTAGATTATTGTGTATAACACTTGGATATTATGTGAGGTGTAAACTAGTTAACATAATAAAATGATTTTTAATATGAAAGTTCTTGGAGATTTTTCATCAAAATCCATAATGTAATAAAAGCAAACAATATTTTATAGCATTTGGCTTTGACTTTTGAGGCTTTGATGGAAATGAATTTGTTGATTCGCATGTGTACCTTTTCTTAAAATTGGTAAGAATTAACACATTAACACCAAAGTTCCCATGGCAACCATATTGAAATGCATTCATGCGTGGAAATTCCTTCCCTTCTTTAAACTTTCTTCTTTGTGGGTTTCCATTATTGGTTTTTAACTGCAAATTCTTCCCAGTTTTGACTCTCTCTTAACCTAAAGTTATGGGATCAATAAAAACAACAGTCCTACTTTTCTGGCATTCTTAAAAATCACTTCTGGAATATTATGGTCTACTGTGAGTATCTCATTTTGAGAAGAATGATTTTCAAAATATAGATATTTGTCAGGATGCCAGGTTTGGGAACAATGATATATGATTAATAGATGGTAAAACTGAGGGTGATTCATCAGTGGTATGGAGGACTTTAAAAAATTAAGGAAAAGGATTGAAAGTTCTCCTGCAAAGCTCTGGTGAGTATGTATGCATAGAATGGCTGGAAGCTCAACAAGCCCACAACTTCCTAAGCACACAGTGAAATTATTTCCCAGCCATGATTGCCATGTGATTGCTTTATGGAAAATGAAATAGGATTATTTTGATATCTGGTGCTTAAACCCTCCCATGTGATTCTCTACTTTCTTCTGAGGAGTGGAGTAATAGCAGTTAGTAGATCCAAGACTTACTTTTGCTTAACTCCGACATTTTCTACTCCTGAATCTTCTATGAGGTGTTTCTACAAAGTGTTTAAATTATATAGTTTTTATATGGGTGTGTTTCCTTTCTAGCCAAATGATAAATTCCACAAGGGGAGAAGTATATTCTCCCAAGCACTCTCCTGTGTTCCTTTCAAACACATCAGATAATGCGCCTACACAGAGGAAACACAAAATTTCATACTGAAGCAATTTCTATTAGCCAAGCTGAAACCATCTCATTAAGCTAAGCACTTGTAGTGATTAGTGACACATTCCTAATCTTTAGGTGTCTGTATCGTTTCTTCCTTAGCCAAAAAATCATTTAGAAAATGAGGCTCCATTTGTTGCATTAATTTCAGATTCAAAGAAACATCTGCTCATCTTGAGCAGACAGGAGCCTTGTAAAGAGCTAACACCAGTGGATCAAGGACAGAGATGAAAATATGACCTAGATGCACCTTTCTCTGCAAACCCTTATAGCCTCCTAATAATAATAACCCTGATAATCTCCAGTATTAACTCAGTTGAGGCTTCTGGGTTTAAACAGTATAGATCAGTCAGTTTTCCTCATATCAGAAGGCACTTCTTTTCCCTTCACAGTTCACTTAATGAATAAAAGTATTCAGACTTTTTTTTAAAATGTGAATATTTTCTAAAACAAGTACCTACTTGTCAGACTCCTTAAGCAGTCTGAGGTAAAAGAAATCACCTTTTAACTCTCCAATTCTCTTATTTATACAGATTGTAATAATGTGAGCCTTTAAAAAATATGGAAATACTGTGAATTGTTTGTGTAACAGGATAAGAAAAACAAAAATGTATGCTCATGGGTTTCTGAGGAATGACCTCTGAGCATTGACCAGTATTTCCACTACCTTTCTCAAGCCAACTTACTCTTCACCAGTCACATTAACAATCAGACTTCACATATTTTTCTCTCTCTTTACATTTTTGCCTCTCCTGTCTGCCCCACCCTTTCAGCCAAGGATTCTGTCTCCTACTTTACAAAAGGTAGACTGCCTTAGCAGGAGAACTACCTCATCCTCTTGGTACCAGGTATGCAAACATGGGCATCTCTGTAAATTCTTCCAGTTCTCCTTCTCATAGTCAACACTATCCATTTGTCCTTTCCTCCCCATAGCTATCAGCTTCCTATGAAGTCTTTACCAATGACTTAAGTCTCTCCCATCTGTTTTTAATTTTTTTGTTTCTATAAGTACATTTGAAGTATGTAATGATGACATTCATCATGAGGAGGTGGTACATGTAGACAAGAGATCCTAACTTTTTTTACTTCCTCTCCCCATTTCGCACTCTCCTATTTACGTTAGGATCTTCTCCAAGCTCTCCATGCTTTCTGTTATTCTTTCCTCAGAAGACTCATCAATCTAGCTCCACTTTATCCAATTTTCCAGCCCTCACTCCCAACCTGTTATAATCTTTTTCCTCATAAAATAGCTCTTGCTACGGTCACCAATGACTTCCATGTCTATAACTCTCAACGACTACTTTTCCAAACCTGTGTTATTTGGGCATCACTTTCTATTGCTGACCATTTCATCTTCACCAAAATAATGTCTTCCCTTTATTTTGATGACTCCACTGCTTTTCCTCCTCTCTTGTTTTACATTTATCCATATCCTTCATAGGTTGTTCTTCCTCCACAGACAAGGGAGAAAGTTCCTTCAGCCTTGGTTCCAGCCTTTCTCTTTTTTTCTTCTTACTCCTTGGTATCTGAGCAATGGCACCGATTATCATGTTGCTGTCCTACCTACATAAAGGTATTTCTCCAATTCAAACCTCTCCTCTCAGATCTAGATACACAGTGTTAAACTTTGACTTAGTGTTTCTTTTGTCTCTCAGTTTCTCACAAAACTGGATTCAAAATCTGCCTTCCAAATCCTTCTGCTACCAATGGTCCCACCTCAGTGAATGATGTCACCAAGTGTCCTGTCACAGAAACTTAATATGCATCACCTTCATTTTTTTCTTCTCTCGATCCTATATTCAGTGTCCCCCTGATTTCTGCCCATTCCTCTCCTAACTATTTCTGAAATCCTTTCACTTCCCTGCAACTGCACATCATGACTTTTACACAAGCAGTCACATCTGGCCTTTTGGACTCTGCAATTCTCTGTTGTTCTTCCTGGAGTACATCTGGCTCCCTGCCAATTGTGTCTCTATGCTTAGCTAAAAAGAGCTGCTTAATGACTTTGTTAATCACATATTTTTGGTAGTTTTTCTTATTCTTAAGATTGATTATCTACCACCTAAAGGTTTCTCTGGGTCTGGCCTCTGTCTCTTAGGGTTCATGTGGCACAATGTCACCTGGTCTCTCCCTCAAGGTGACTGTGGCATTCCTTCCTTCCCAGAAATTCATTTTCCTGACCTGCAATAGGAGTTCTTCCTCATCTAGTCCCTCTCCTGTCCTTCACCTAGTTAGTGCCTATTTATACCTCAGACATCTTTTCTGAGGAAAGGCATCCCTGGCTAGAAATCTCTAGCTATTCCATCCAGCAGTATAAAGTATGTGTTTTTCATGGCATTCATCAGTTCCAATTTTCTACTTAATTCCGTGAACATTTAACTAAGTGTATGCCCCACTAGAAGTTATACAAGCTCTATGAATGAAGCCTTCCTTTACTACTTTATTATCAGGACTTAGCATAGCACCCAGCACATTACAAACACTCAAAATAATACTTATTGAATGAATTGATTAATTAGCTATTCATTATTTTGTTTTGAGGAACACACTATCTTTAAAATACTTCAAAGTATTTACATAACTTTACAGGATTTGTGGCAAGTATTTATAAGATCCATTAAATAAATTATTAGTTATTATTCTAACAGTTTATTTTCTCCAGTGTTCCTAATGCCTGCCCTTTTAATAAACTTAGCTATGGGAATCATGTTTATTTATTTTTCTTTATTCACAGGGCCAGCACAGAGAATAAATTATGGCAGGTACCCAAAAATGCCTGTGGAGACAATGGAAGAAGGATAGATAGAAAAAACTCAAAGATTGGGTCAGATAAAAAGGTGTAGAATGCATATGTAGAAATTACCTCTCTGGATTCAAATTCTGGATTTGTCATTAATTGTGTGACCATGAAAAAAATGACTTAATTCCTTTACAGCTCTATAAAATGGGGGTGAGAGTACTGGCATGTCATTTGGTAGCTATGAAAATTAAGTTAGCTAATCCTTACAAGGCTTGGTTTTGTAGCCAGGGAGTACTTAAGGTATACCCTTAGAAGTTATTATTTTCAAACTAATAAATGATGTGTGATGCCTTAAGATGCTTCTGAGCCTCATTATAGAGGAAGAATACACCATGGTCTCCACACAGCCAACATTCTCATTAGAAGATAATGTGGCCTGAATAAGAGACAATTGGAATTTCTTCTCCTTCTCACAGTAGTAACCAGGGACCCCTGAGAAAATCTGGAATGCCACCATGTGAGTAGCCTTTTCTTGAAGACATAAACTAACACTAAAATGTCATGTAACTTAAGCCACTTCATGACATCACATGCCTTCCTAGATATGACACTGACATTGCAAGCCAATTTAAATTGGAGGTAAAAATTTAGCAAACAACCAATAGGTATTTATTCATACCAACTTTCCATGCAATCAAATCTAAAAATTTCTTTAAGTTTATGTATCATTTTTGGATATACAAACACTCAAACTCAATAGTTCCCTTTCTCACATGACCGAAAAATAAATGTTAAGAATCAGCTATTATTTCAAAATAATTTCAGGAATAAAAATTTCCATGAAGGCAAATTAGCAGCAACAATTACAAGATATGTTAACAAATATTCTAGAGTTACATGTATGATACACCTAATTTATCCACACATGTTTTTCTAATATTGCAATAAGAAGGAGACTTCTATTGATGTATGAAAAGACTATCTGGAGGTCAGTACACTAGAAAATGAAATGCAGTTTCTGGGGTTTTTTTTCATTTATACAATAGAAAATTGCTTTCACTGCTTCAAAAATTCTTAGCACTATTTATCAACAAAAACTGGGAAATGGGGTGAGTGGAGGCAGCGAGGTGTGAAGCTGCTTGCTCTACTGGATGATTGCCCTCACACTGCTTTGTGTGCAGATAAGAGGTGAAAAGGAGAAGGGAACTACTTTGTCCCCTCATGGCAGGGTACCACCTGAGCCAATCAGGTTGACAATCAAGATTAACTGTTACAGGGAGCAAGAATAAAGAAGAACAAAGTAATTTATGAGAACTTTGGGACAACACTAATAGAGCAAAAATTTTGGTTATTGGGGTCCAAGAAGGATCTGATGATACCAAAGTAGTAGAAAACTTCTTGAAAGAGGAATGGGAAACTGCAAACTTGGGAGACACAAATATTCAAAATGGACACATCCAAGTTCAGAGATTCAACTCGACCAAGTCTCTCTCTTTTATTTTATTTTATTTAAAGAAAAAATTTTTGAAAGAGAAAGAGGGTAGAAATAATACAAAATCTCAAAAACAAAACAAAACAGAAAAACAAAAATTACTATTTTTGTAAGTAAGTAAGAAATCACTAGTTGATAATTACATATTTTCCTCTTTGAAGTAGTTGTTCAAGTTACAAAAGTAAAGCCTACAAAGTGGACATCCAAACAGTGAGACTGCAATCAGTTTTATTCATCCATCCAACTAAAACTTTAGCAACATGGTTATTAATCCCACACACTCAAACGTACATGCAGTTATATCCTTTAGAATACTTTCTTTCCCTCTCTTTTTTCTTTACAATAACTATAATCCATTCTCATAAACTACTTACAAGTTCTACACATGTATAAGTCTCTACACATATACCTAGCCTTTCTGTATTAGAGGGAGAAACAAATCAAAACAAGTCAACAACACAAATTCCTAGAGAAACATGAAATGGAAAGAACATATAAGACCTCAATACTAGGTGATCTACGGTGGTTACTATGATGTCTCTGGTTATTTTCAATAAAATTGTCTATATTGTCAAACATAGTATGGTTAAACTTAGCATTGCATTACACTATTAACAAAATCTAAACATTGGAGACATTATAGGACTTCAAAGGCAGTTAACAATGAAACCAGAATGGGTATCCTATTGAATCCTGTCATCTTCAGAGTAGTTGCCCCTATTCTCAGACTCGACACTCTCAAGCATACCAGATTCAAATAAAATCAGTCAAGATAAAACAATGATATAGCCAATCTTCTCTGTCTTATCTGTGCTATGCTATTTTTCTGTCATTGTTGTTTGTTTACTTTTCTCTTTCATTTCACTGTCTGCCCTTTTCTTTGAGGCCTTTCTGCCATTGTTCCTGGAACCCTGGTGATTTTCTTCTCTCCCTCTAGAATGTCCTTCAGTATTCTTCAGTTGGATTGGTGGTCACAAACTCCCCAAGTTCCTCTTTGTCGTGGAAATATCTTGTCTCTCCATTAATTTTAAGAGACAGTTTTGCAGGGTACATCATTCTGGATTGGAGGTTATTTTCTTTCAGGGCTTGGAATATTTCGCTCCAAGCTCTTCTTGATTTGATGGTTTGCATCAAGAGATCCACTGTGATTTTGATGAGTTTTCCTTTATAGGTAATCTATTTCTTTTCTCTGATCACTTTTAGTATTCTGTTCTTGTGATGGATTTCTGGGATCCTGATTATTATATGTCTGGGTGTAGATCTGTTTTGGTTGTATCTGGCTGGAGTTCTGTATGCCTTATTTCTCTGAACTTCACTTCTGTTACCTATGTTTGGGAAGTTTTCCTTAATTATTTTTGCGAATAGCCTTTTTATTTCATTTGTATTTGTTGCTGCATCTTCATTTACATATTTTATTCTTAGGTTATAAATCCTCTTGTCATCTTCTAGCCTTTGTATCATTGCTTCCTGGTTCCTTGTTATTTTTAAGAGATCCTTCCTTTCATGATCATACATTGTAAATCTATCTTCAAGTTTTGAAAGTTTGTCTTTAGTTTCTGTTAAAAGGTTTTGCCAGATTTCAATGAAGTTTTTAATTTCCTGATACTCTCTCTGGATCTGTTCCATATATTCTAGATTTTGTTTATATTCTTCATCAAAGGCTTCTCTCCTTTCTCTGGGTTCCTCTATTCTTTCATTTGTGTCTACTTGAGGATTACCCAGGACTTCTTTTATTAATCTTCTTATATCTTGCTTCACCTGAGTTAGAATTTCAGATTTAAATTCATCGATGAGGTCACGGAAGTATTTCTGTATTTCCGATGAAGCTGTTTCTGACCTTACAGGTTTGCTACTGTCAACTTCCTCTGCATTTACATCTGCTGGACTCACCTTCCCTGGTTCCGCAGTTAGAGACCTTTTGCTGTTTCTCTGTCTGGTCATGTTTCTGGCCCCCTTCAGACAGGTGGGTGGTGGAGGTCTCTGGGCCTTTCCTATTGCTTACAGTTTTTCTGCAGCACACTGGCTAGGGAAGTGCCACCCCCTAGTCCGCTGTGGATCTGTGAGGTGCACGCTGAGAACCAACCCCTCCCCCTACATCAGTCAACCAGTTTAGGCTTCAGCAAATTTGTGTATTCCCTGGGGATTCCACTGGCTCAGCAGCCTCATCCCTGGCTATTGAGTTTTAACCAGGGGCCTGGCCCAGCCCAAACAGTTCCCACCAATCTGCTTTGGACTAGGAGTCCTCAAAGGATGCCACCTCAGGTTTTGATACAAGCTGGCCCTGCCCAACTCCAAAATGTCATCTAGCCTGTCCTCCCAATCTGGGGAATCCCCAGTTCCTATCACACACCAAAGTTCACACAGCTTGACTGGCTGTTTCCACTCCCTGTCGCAGTGCTTCCCCCAGTGGTGGGTCTGGAGCTTACCAACCCCCACTCTCAGCAGGGCTGTGATCTCAGCTCATGCTTGACTCTAAGGCATGCCAGTACAGCAACCAGGGACTGCTCAGCTCCAGCCCTCCGCCCACACTTCTTCTTTTTCTTTTTCTTTTTCCTCATTTTCTTCCTGGGTCATGAGAATTCCTCTCCTTTTGTCTGGCTTTCTCCATGTTGTCAGATTCCAGCATCTGAGTTTGTTTGTTTTTTTTCAGAGAGGCTCTCTTATTGTGCCACCACTTAGTTGGCCATCTTGCAATCCCAAGTCTCTCTTAAAACATATTATCATCATGCTATCAAAAGTTAAAGGCAAAGAGAAGTTTCTTAATGTATCAAGCGAAAATAATGAAATAACATGAGTGCTCTGATTTGCCTAACAACAAATGTCTTGTCAGTAATCCTATAGGTCAGGATGAAAACTGCCAAATAAAAATACTAGGTCCAGCAAAACTATCCTTTGGTGGTAAAGGCAAGGTAAAGTGATTTCAAGATAAATATAAGCTGAATTAAATTCACTAATCACCAGGGAAATGCAAGTCAAAACCATAATGAGGGGAAGATGCAGACCCCTGCATGGCAGCAGACCAAAATCTATAGGTCCATGATGTAGAGATACAAAGACCAAATTATAGAGTCTACACATACATACAATAACAACAACAAATAGTGAGGAATCTGGAAAGAAACTACTGGAATCTTTATTCTGGATCATTCTTTATGTTTACTACCACCTCAAATCTTCAGTAACCAGCATAGGCAGATAGAAACATCCAGACCTGCCCCTGTGTATCTGCTACCATTGGAAAGATTGATTCCCTCAGGTAAACAGAGCAGGTAGCAAGAAACAGCCAGATATGCCCTGTGCACCTGCAGGCCATCATTGGAGATGCTTGCTTCTGGTGGGCAGCCAGTATAGGCCAGGAAATCAGATAAACATGCCCCTGTGTGCCTGCCACCTTAGGGGGAGTTCCAGTGTAGACACTTAGGTCAAGAGAAGCAGCCCCACCACCATGTACCTATGGCCATCACGGAATCATTGGTGTAGCCACATGGATCTGGAGAAACCCACCCTTTGCCCCACTGCCTCCCTGGGAACCTGGGTTCAAAGAAACCAAGGTACCTGGCCCATTCCTCTACACTGAAAAGAAGCAGACAACCTGGGAAGTCCCTGAGACCCCACAATTCGATTATCAGGAAGAACCCAAGAAAACAGCATGACAAAGAAGCAAATGGCAATCTCAGATCTCCAGCCCACACAGAACAAGTCTGGTAGATATAAACATGGAATAAAATGGAAATGACACACCTGATATCTCTGAGAGGACAGCAACTGAAGTAAAGAAACTATTTCATGAGGCTGTAAAAGTAATCGGATCAGAAATAACAGCTCAGGTAAAAGAAGTCACAAACATATGAATGAATTGCTGCAAATATCTAAATAAGACACATTTTTTAAAAAAGAAGAAGACTATAGGAAAATGATAGAAACCTTGAATCAACAATATAGGAAAAAATTACAATGCATGAAACAGATTCAAAGAGATAGCCAGGAAATTAAAAACACCATCAAAAGCTGACAAAACCACTTGAAAGAGACTGAAAATTGACTTTCAGACCTTGAAGATAGGGTTGCAGCTAGTGACCATAAAAGTAAAAGATCTCTTAAAAATAACAAGGAGATAGGAAATAATGACATAAAGAGACTATTTACAAAAGTAATAGCAGAAAGACCTTCTGTGAGTCTGTGCCATTCACAGACTGCAGGGGAGAACAAGTCAAGAAGAAAGACCTCCTGTAAGTCAACATCTTGTATGGGCTGACTGGGGGAGAACCAGATGCCAGCACCTTCAGGTGCATGGGCAGCGGAACAAGAAGAGCCAACGTTTTCACCCCCTATCCCCATAAGCCACTGGCTGATCCATAGAAACAGGCTGTGATGATTGCTAATGAGACAGAATACAACTTAATGCTTGTAGTATTCAGTGATTCAATGACTTTGCAGGCCTAAAGTCAGTGGTCTAATCAACTATTAAGAGGATAACAATAGGCAGACATATATGGGGGAATCTCCTTCTGAGGGTGATGACCATTGTTGATTCCCTAGTATCTTGCTTCAAGACCCTGTATCATTCTCATTGTTTTATTTGGTTGGGTTTTATTCTGTTTTATCTTGTTTCATTTTGTTGTATCTGATGGTCTTGGGCAGCTATTTTGGGGATGGCAAGATATATTATGTCAGCCATTTTGGGTTTACTATTGTCTTGTTTTGAGATCCTATATTACATTCATTGTTTTGTTTTTATTGGTTCTATTCTGTTCCTGATTTGTGTGATTTTGCTATATCTGAGGGTATGAACAACTATTTTGAAGATGATGGGAGACACTGTGTTGGCCATTGTTGATTTCCTATTGCTTTGTTTTGAATTCCTGTGCCACTTACACTGTCTTGTTTTGATTGCTTTATTTTGTTTTATTTTCCTTGGTTTGGTTCTCTCTAAAATAAAATTTAAAAAAGTAATAGCAGAAAACTTCCCAAACATGGAAAAGGACCTGACATACAGATAAGTTAGGCACATAGAACTGCAACTAGCCACAACCAAAAAAATCTACACACAGACATCTATTAATTAAGATCTCAGAAATTCAGCACAGTAACAGAATATTAAAGGCTACTAGGTAAAAGAAACAGATCACCAATAAAGGAAAACCTATCAGAATCATGACAGACTTCTCAACACAAACTATCACGTCAAGAGCTTGGGGTGAAATGTTTCAAATCCTGAAAGAAAACAACTTCCAACCTAGATAGATATACCCTGCAAAATTATCTTTCAAAATTGATCAAAAAATAAGATACTTCCATGATAAAGAACAACTGAAAGAATTCATCATGACAAAACCAACCCTACAGAGAGTGCTGAAGGATATTCTAGAGAGATAAAAATGACCATGATTCTAGGAACAGCGGCAGAGGGAGATCACCAAACAGGTCAGGCCACTGAATGGAAGGGAATGGAAGGGAAAAAGCCAGTAGCAGGAGGAAACCATGGCAGAGATGAGCTAACACATGCCATTTGTAACCATTAATGTAGATGGCCTCAATTCACCAACAAAAGGAAACACAGGGAGAGTAGATCCATAAATATGATGTATACAAGAAACATATTTAACTCAAAAGGAAATTCATGGACCAAAATTCAGGAGATAAAACAACATTCCATGTATCAGGAAACCAGAAAAAAGCAGAGGTACCTTCCCCATCAACTACAGAATGAATAAGAAATATATGGCATTTTTATGCAACAGAAAGCTACTCAGCTATAAAGAAGGATAATCTCGAGGCTCTTATAGGTAAACAGAGGCAACTTATGATCATGCTCTTGGATGAAATGATTCAGACTCATATGGGTGAACATTGTGTTATCTCACTAGCATAAAAAACTAAAGAAGTTAGTGGTATCCAAAATGTATGATAGATATTGTGAAAATGAAAGGGGAAGAAATGACTAAAAAGGGAAGGTGATAGACATTGTTCATTTCCTGTTATGTTGTTTTGAATTCCTGTAGTTTTCATTGTTGTATTAGGTTTGGCTTTATTCTGTCTTGTTTTGTTTGATTTTATTGTGTCTGATAGTATGGGCAGCTATTTTGAAGATAACAAGATATATTATGTTAGCCATTGTTGATTTCCTATTATCTTGTTTTGAAATCCTGTAATACTTTCATTGTTTTGTTTTGACTGGTATTATTCTGTTGTGTTTTGTTTGGTTTTATTATATCTGATGGTATATACAGCTGTTTTGAAGAACACAAGAAACATGGTAGCAATTGTTGATTTCCAATTATCTTGTTTTGAAGTACTGTATCACTTCCATTATTGTGTTCTGATTGGCTTTTATTCTGTTTTACTTTGTTCAGTTTTATCACTTTAAAATTAAAAAGACAATGAGATACCAAAAATGTTGTATCATTCCCACTCTACTGGTGATGAAATTTAAGCAATCAGAAAGGTAAAATAATACTGCTAGAATCATACAGAAATCAGAAGACTGTGATGAGAATACTACAGCGATTCTAGTAGCTAACCTGTGCTGATTGTGGAAAAAATATTAAATATTCCTTATGTGTGTAAAGTTGCCTCTAATCATGCTACCTTCCTACACACCCATATTTCCCTTGCCTAGTAACTTTTTCTCAGATATCCTTTTTGTATAACAGGATATAGACTACTATATAGACTACTATATCACCATTTCTTACCACTACACATGAAAATGAACGAAGTCTGTTTTAGTTACTCTTCTATCATTGCTGAGACAAAAATTAACTGGTATCCAAGGTTAAAGGAGGAAAGGTTACTTTAGTTCAGTTTGTAGACATTTCAATCCATAATCACTGGTTACAAGACAGGGTGGCATGGCAGAGGAGCAATCTTTCATGGCAGCAGAAGACAGCAAAAGCAACAAGAGCCAAAAGGGGAGAAGCAAGACTATAAATGGATCACACTGATGAGAAAGGGAAATAATATTTGTGGGCAGCTAGAGGTACTTGTAGCTCTACTTAAGTGCCACTGCATAGATCAGTCATTCAGACGTTAGTACTCAATTGTGCTTCCATGTGACTTTATACTTCACCTCCATCCTCAGTGACCTTTCCCAGCTGTGAAGCATCCCATGCCTTTAACTAATTACCACACTCAAATCAGAATGAACTCATTAGGCCTCTGAGCACAGCCAATATGATACTGAGAATATAAAACAAGAACCCCAGTCTCTTGCTTTTTTTTAACTAAGAGATAGCATCAAAAACCTTTGCATTGGCAACTATACAGTCTTGACTTTACATCCTCTTTCTACTTCTGACTAACCACAACTACAAACACCTGAAGCCACCTAAAAGCACTCAAGAGAACATTATTTAGTATGCTTTTGTTTCCCCGTTTTCCCTTGAAGTATAAATTTACTGCCCTTAAAGTGTAATTTTCTTTTTAGAGAGTAATTAAAGTAGAATGTCACAAAACATGTTTCACTTTCTCCCCCAACATATCAAATACATCAATAGTTAATGGAAATTACTTGAGTCATACTTTCTCCAAAAATGCCTTCTAGCAAAATAAAAAACATTGATTTTCATGCCAGGGAACCTGCTCTTAAAAAAGACATTCTAATGCAAAGCTATCTCTCAATATTTGCAACTGTAACTGTGAAGCTTAAAATGTCTCCCCAGAAACTGGCAGCAGCAGAAACCATCAAATACCACACTGGATTTGAAGCCAACCAGAAGGTCAAAACAATGAACATGACTGCAAAGGAAAACAAAGTCTATTCAACTGTAGCACCAGAAATAATACCTAAAGAAATCTTGCACAAACTAGAAAAGTTACAGAAATGGTAGCCCATTAACTGGAAGATTGCAAGTATAGTCACAAAGAAGAGGAAAAAATTCTGAAAGAACATGCTGAAACTCCCAGAAATACAATACCTATACAACAAAACAATACCTACCACTACAAAAACAAACAAACAAAAAATAATGAACAGAGAAAGTCATAGAACTAGGAGATTAATATTACAGAAACCTTGAAAACAAATAGAAAGCTCCAATTGTTTCATGCCCACTAAAATTCTATGTCTACTATATGTCTACTATTGTATGTCTACTATTCCCTAAGCTGATTGCCCATTGTCCCTAAGTCAAATGAGAACTAAACTGTAGGCAAACTTCTTAGGCCTTGCTCTCAAATAGGTTTCTTTCGGGCCAAAAGAAAAGCAACTACAAGGAGTAAGGTAACCTCAGCCATCAATCCATTAAATTAGCCACTGTTAAAATACATTGCTTCTAAAAATTCTAAAATTCCTGCTGATCATAGTTATCTCAGCATGTCAAAGAGTATAAAATAATTCTCCCCTTGAACTCTACATGAAAAATATGCAGACATAGGGTAGATGACTTTCAACGATTAGTGATTGTCCTTAATGAAAGTCGGGTTACAGTGGCTTTCTTTTGGTAGCAACTTACAAGATTTAAGATATGATACAAATTTCCTACAATGAATGGTATTATTATGTATATCTAAAATGTACCAGTAAAATTCTAAAAATGCAAAACAATACCCAAAAAAGACATGAATGTATAATTATGAAAAAAAATCAATCAACTAATGACACACTATACAGAATACTCTCTGGCTTTTTTTTTTTCCTGAAATATCTTATGCACATACTTACAGAGATTTAATGAATCCTTTACCAAGTTTTCCTCCATGACAGTATCACAACAAGAATATTAATATAGATATAGCCAAGGTAAAAAACAGTTTCATCATCACAATAACCTCTCATGATCCCCTTTTAATAGCCACACCCAGTTCTCTCCTATGCCTCCCCCTTGCAAATTCCTGACAACTTTACCTCTACATGAATCTGCTTTCCTTTTGAAAATGTTGTCATTTCAACAATTTTATATAAAATTGAAAAATACAGTACATAATCATTGGCACTGGCTTTTTCTACTCATCCTAATTCTCTGGAACTTCCTCTAGCCTGTTGAATCAATAGTTTGTTCCTTTGTGTTACTGAGAAGACTCCATGGCATAGTTGCACAACTTGTTTTAACTGTTCACCTACTGAAGGGCATCTATATTGTTTGCATTTGTAGGCTACTACAGATAAAGGTTTCATAAACACTCATGTCCAAGTCTTTATATAAATGCAGAAGTTTTCATTTCCATAGACTAAATGCCTAGTTCAGTTGTTATACGATTTAGTGGTCACATGTTTTGTTTTCAAAGAAATTACAAAACCATTTTTCCAGAGTGGCTTTACAATTTATATTCCCACTATTTATGTGTGAGTGATCCCATTTCTCTGCATTCTTGCCAGAATCCTATCCTGTTGTTATTTTTTGACCAATCTGATAGGTGCGTCAAGAATAGGGACTTGCCTAAAATCAGAGATAACGCTAGAAATTTAATTCAACAACATAAATGTTGTCAATTTTTTTTCTAAAATCTGATCAGTGAAATTGAGAAAGTTGCACTCCCAAACTATCAGCAAATTTAATTAACCAAGAATAAACAGCCAGTCATGCAATCCCATTTCACCTAAGAGAGTCAATCAGGCACATAAGTTTCTTTTAATATTTAATCTCATTTTGTATTAATACTCATTATTGTGATTCTTTAAACAAGAAGTCTTATCCATGCAGAGCTATTTGGTCACAGACTTGATTAAATAGCTCCTTGTTTATTTCTCATTAATTAATAGTTATTACATTATTTTGCCACTAGTTACACTGCAGTTCTGATTCTATCTCTACACCTGCAAATTTAAGTCCTTTCAAAAGTTATTCAGTCCAGGGCGAGAACTATAGGTGTTTCCTGAGCTCTGCATCATGTTGGAACTTGGGGCGCTGGGAGAACAGGCAGCCAGCTCACCACCTTGGTAAGCAGCTGGGGGCCTGCCGGTGCACGGTGCTAAGAATAAGACATCGATCCATATCCTACCCCCACCCCCCCATTAGCAAGTGGGAGCTGAAGGTCTGAGTATCTCTTGGGTGGATGAACGCATGCAGTGTGGCAAGTAAGGGGGATTTCCTTCTACCATCTCTTTGAAGACAAATATTTTTTATCACTGCTTTGCTCAGTTCTGATTAATGGTACTGCTCTGTTCAATACTGCTTTTATAAGTTTGATATTTCCTTCCATTTTGTTCTGCCTGACTGAAAGAACAGCTAATATGAACAGAACGGGATGTACTATTGTGCCTATTGCTGTTGTCCTCGTGACCTGCTGTGAGGTTCTGCACTGCCTCACATGGGTTTGTTCTGTCTTGTTCTGCTGTATTTTGCTATCTTCAAAAAAAAAAAAAGTAGATAACAAAGTAACAAAATACCTCCAAAAAACTCCCAATTCCACCAAAGCTGATCCATGGGGCATGGATGAGGAGAAACTCAAAAGCAAAGCAACAGAATAATATAAGGTGATTAAAAAGTAAATAGCAACAACAAAACAGGTCAGTAAGGTACTGAGCAAGCTGCAACAGAATATGATAATGGACTTAAAAAGCAAAAGGAGGAAAAGAAAGTGCTCTAAAGGATATAACTGCATTTATGGTTAAGTGTGTAGGATTGATAACCATATTGCTAAATTTTTATTGGATCATTGAACAGAACTGTTTGCAGCTTCACTGTTTGAATGTCCACTTCTTTAATTCTACAACTTGAACAACTATGTCTAAGAAGACTATAAGTAATTTATCAACTAGTGATTTCATACTGTTTATTTTTTTCTGAAATTCTGTATTGTTTCTACACCCTTTTTATGTTTTGCTTTTTTTCTCTTTAAATAAAAATTTTTTAAAGGTTATTCAGCTTTAGATTACATTAACATTAAGTGAAGTCATCTAAACCAGACAGCTATATCTTTTTACTGAGGGTGGGTACCATAAAATCTTTCTAAGCTTTCTCTCCAGCTTTTAGATATGTCTTTTTCAAAAGCTTCTTATCTCCCTGAGAAACTCGAATATTATTATAAACTCTTTATCCCCTACTTTAGGAATCTCATATTGTAGAAAACTGTTTGGTTCACCCTACTAAATCTTTCTGTAGGGGAGGTAGAACATTACAATTTTATTTGGACCTCAGCAGTAAACAGACATAAGGTATATTCACAAGGCACAATATATGTTTTATGTGATATGGCAGTCCTCAAAACGAAATGAAGAATACCCAAAGAAATGGAAAAATCTAAATGCTTTTTTACATTACATTGGACAAAAAAGGTATTTTATAGTCTTTTTTTTTTTTTTTTTTTTGCTGCCTCTGGGATAGAACTCACATCCTCACATTTATAGAGTGGGGCCTTGGCCAACTAAGCTAAACCTGGGAGCACAAAAGGACAGGGAAAGTATTTTATAGTCTTTTTTTTTTTCTGCCTCTGGGATGGAACTCACAACCTCATTATATTGGACAAAAAAGGTATCTGTGAGATAGTAAATTATATGAGGAAAAGACAAATTATTTTAATTGGGTCTGTCTGTATACAGCATTTTCTAGGACAGGGCTTCCCATCAAAGAATATTTCCTTTTTTCTTGTTACAAAGAGCTTTTTTCACATGGGAGTTTTATCTCCTGTGAGGAAGAAAGGAGGAAGTTAGAACGTCCTTCTTACACCTATTAATAAAGTGCCTTTGGTACAAAATAATACTTGCACAAAAGAGGCATATTTTGGGGTACATTTCCTGCCACTTTTACTACCAAGGCTGAACACATGCATACCAATGTCTCTTCTGTTTCACACATGTTATACACCCAACAGAAATATGTTCAGTTAAGCCAATAAAAGTCCACAAAAATTTTTACAGCAGCATTATCTGTAATAGTTCCAAACTGAAAACAGCCTAAACATCTCCTAAACATAGAATGTACATTTAAACTGTCATGTGTGAAATACACAGCGGAAAGTTTTATAGCAGTGAACAGGAATAAAATAGTTTTATAGACAATGATATGGATGACTATCACAAACATAATATTTACTGAACTTGGTCATTCAAAACAATACACTGCATGATTCCATTTGTATGAAGTTCAAAAACTGGTCACATTATATGATCACTTTGGCTAACTGGAAAGAGGTATCAGGGAGATTTCTAGGGGATTCTTAATGTTCAAATTCTTGATTTGAAAGAAAATTAAATGAATGTGTTCACTATTTGATAGTTCACTACACTGAAGGAATAATTTACATAGTTTTCTATGTTAAATCTAAAATAGTAGTTTAAATAGCTTTTAAATAGATGAGAAACATTTGAAATAATGATACTTATGAGATGGCAATCATTGTTGTAAGGCTAGAGTCATTTTCCTGATCTTAAGTAATGGTCACAAGTCTTATTACATGGAAATTCTACCCTTGTTAGGGTGCTAGAATTCAGGGTGCCTAATTTGTGCAAAACTTTCACCATGCAGAGTATCTAACTCTAGTCACTGAGACTCTTGAAAAATTTGACCCTCTTCCACATTGATTAAAGAGACTTATGAGAAACTTATTGATAGTACCTGGCTAAGTAAATGGTAATATCCTGAATAAATTAGAATTTTGGCAAGTGTGAGGAGGTCTGTGTCAGTCTTTCTGAGAAGAGTCTATTCTGCTGGCTCTGTGATGGAGAAAAGCAGAGTCTTGGATGTGGCAAATGACAAGGAGGGTACAGTGACCACACTCCTGGTAAGTCTCCAAGTAGGTAAATGCCATACATTGTATAGAAGAATACAAATTTTCCATGAAAGACAAACTCAGTCTGGTACTCTATTGCTAGAACTACTCTGAAAACTTAATGATGACTCAGTTATGAAGGCAATCCACTCAACCATCCCATAAATATTTATGAAATACTTTCTGTGTGCCAGACATTGTATTAGATGTGAGGATATAGTAGTAAATGAGAGAGCCATAAAATCTGTCCTCCAACAGGGTCAAAGTCTAGCAAGGAATACACACAAGTAAGACTAAGCAATTGCTTGTATAAATGGGAACACATGGGAACAACACAAACATTAAACTATAGCATCAGTGAGGGACATGATCTAAGACTTTCTGCCAATTGCAAAGAATAGTCTTGGCATCCCAAATCAGTAGGATGAATACAAGGAAAGACAAAGCCATGGGACAGCACAAGTGACCATTCCAGGAAGGATGAGCATGAACAGTCCCTACAGATAGACTAATGGCAGTCCACGAATCCTGAGAATGGGACTAAGCCAACAGAGGGACCTTGCCCATCAATGTGAGGCAGGTGGAGGTTGTGCCATTATGGGAGAAAAAATTAAATTGAATAATGGTATATATGGTATTAATATTTTCTTTGAGTGAAAATTCTTCTGAGATATCTGAGTCTCTGGTCATCAGATATTGCGCAATAATTTCCTGTGGAAAGAAGAGCCTGGTAAGCTGCACAGTCACAGTGAGATCAACATCTTAAAAATATGGATGACTCCAGAATAGAGCATCCCATTTAGCATGTTTTGCTTGGAATCCTTCACCCACACCACAATCATACTTATATTACATTAATAATAAAGGTGAACAAATAGTTTATTCTGCTGTCTTAGTTAATCGACAAACATTTATTATGCATCACTATTATGTGCTAAGTACCAAGCTACATTCTGGAAGAACTGGGAAGGTATATAAGCAAAGATTTTAGTAACAGGCAACACCAAGAGATACTGGATGTCAAGCATCTGAGGTTTAAATCTTGGCTCAGCTTATTACCAGTTCAGTGGCCTTAGATCAGTTACTTAACCCCTGAGTCCCATTTTCCTTTTCTAGAATGTGAAGGTAAAGTACTACTATGAAGTACTCTGTAGTATTAAATGAGATAATGAATTCAAAGTACCCAGAAAAAGTTCTGCCCCAAATTCAGTTGTTCAGAATGACCACATACACACCCCAGGCTCTACCCTACTCTTCTCTTCATGCCAATTTCCTCCCTCACTGCGATTTACAAACTCATACATGTACACCACGGTATACAGCTGTCCACATTCCCTGCCCCAACAAACATCCACCTCCTAACCACCCACTATGTGAAATACAAACTTCTTTCTGGATAGTCTCTTGTCTTAGTTTAGGATCATCTGGGGGTAGCAAATTCCAGGGTCCAAATACCTTGACCATGAGTACAGACAGGATATGGGGGCAAAAAAATTCTTCGACACCCAGAATCCAGACCTATGAGGGAAGGATGACTCCTGAGGACTACCTTTGGGGATTTCTGAAATTCTCTCTGGATAGGCAGAGGAAACACTTGACCGGATCTAAGAGCAATGTGGTTTAGAAGTAAATGTTGTATGAATTGAGAGTTTCTAAGCAATAGCCCTTCTATTGTGCTATTTCAATTCTTCCACAGCAATCTGCTTCTTGAAGCTATCCTACTTTTATAGCTATTTTGTAAGAATACTATACATGTCCCTTCCTTTTCTTATTTTGAAATTCACTCCAAATCACTGATAAGCCCAAGGTCTTAAGGTACTTGTTTATTTATGCTATGTATCCACATTATCTTTGAATACAAGAAATAAAATCTTTTTTTTTTTTTTGGTACTGGAGATTGAACTTGTGACCTCACACTTGCCAGACAGATGAAGAAATAAAATCTTATCTAAACTCCATTCACTATAGTTGTTATTAATCAGTTTATGGACTTAAATATTTCAGTAATGTTAAACATATTTTGTACAATGCAAATTTCAGAGGTGGATAAAGTTCTAAAAATCTAAGTTTAAGTCCAAAAAATGGAATTCATAATATGTATCTGAGTCACTTAAGCAGAAGAACCCTCACTCCATCATGGAGACATGAGTCATTAGATAATCAGAAGGAGAAGAATAACAATCTTCATCAGGAAAGTCAAGAGGCAGAATACACTTAGCTCAGAAACTGTAATGCAAGCTCTGTGTCACAATATACCAGGCACAGGGTCCTGACATTCTGGGGACTGCGAGCTTAGTACAAGCTGCCCAAGCCACAGTTGCTGTAAGGCTGGGGCAGTGAGGTCAGTAAGCTGCGTGGTCAGGAGGACAGGATCAATTTCGTGGCTTCATCAGTCTGAGCTCTCAACATGGAACCACTCATCTCTACTGTCCTTGACTTGCCCTCTTCACTGATTCACTCCAGGGTTCATCCTTAAAATACAGATTCTAAGCTTCTAAAATTGCCCCAAGGCTAAAAGCTCAAAACATAAAAAATGAGTAAGTGCACCTAGGAATCCAAAGACTATTGCCTTAAAATTGTCATTTCCTGCCAAGTGTTTCTTCACCCACTCACTTGATGTATATCTGTGGCCTGTTCACACTGCAAATGGTGTGGACAGAAACTGCCTCAGTTCACAATAGGCATAGTGGGACTGGAAGAGGCTTCTGTTGCAGTGTTCTCTCCTTGTTTTTGGCTCTGAACCTAGTCGCCCTAACATACGAACACTGAACAAGTCTTCCTGGTGGCTTAGAAGTTTCCAAATAGGCGTTCTAACTCTGTGGCTGATGTACTAATACATGGCTGAGGCAAAGTATCATATAAAAATCAAAAATACCAAAAGCATCTACTTTATCTCAATGTGGCAACATTTTCAAACAGTAAATCAAAGAGAGTCTAATCTAAGGAAAGGGGATCTGAGGACCTTGGGACAATAGATTCATTCCCACAGTGTTGCCAAGAGCTGTGCAGGCAGTTCAAACTCTTAGTAATTCTTTATAGTCTTAGCACAGTGAATGCTGCCCTTTAGCCTGCTTGCCACACCTGGCTCCAGAAAAAATTTCTAAAACACTAAAAGGAATGAAAGGAACAGAAAGAGGGCATGGTTTCCATTTTTAAGCTTAGTGTACAGCTATGGATGGAAAGAACACTGAACTGTAAATAACAATGTAAAACAGATTCTTATTAAGCTCTGGGAAGAGCAGATTAAACAAGTTCCATAAAAAACACCAAAGTGGGAGAAATTATGGGAGTGACTGGGGGAGGCCTTCAGAGGACGGGAGAGGGTCTCTCCACAGTCAGTACTTGAGCTGGGGGAAGGAAAAAGGTCTGAGTAGAAGATCTTGACCCTCTTTATGTGACAGATTCTTTGTAGACAACATTTAAAAAGATGAAATAAAGTACACTGTATTACAGAGGAAACCATTTACAATCATTTCTGCTATGGGGCCTGTTTTGAGAACATAAATCTATTCCCATGCAACTGGTATATTAGGAAATAATTTGTGCACAACACAGATTTCACATTTATTTATGCACCAGTCCATCATAAAAATGGAAAAAAAAAACTACACCCCTTGAACCAAACCACATGGAACACAAATAATGGACAACAATATCTCACATGTCTACCCAGTTCCCCAGTTCACTTAGTGTGCTAGTGAGCTGCATCCATCCACATCTGTTATAAGAACTTTCCAAATGATTTTAAATAACCCCACATAAGTCAGAAGTCTGATATATTTCCACAAGTAAACTTCAGGTCTTTTTCAACATGAGGCATCACATTTAACCTACTATTTATGCACTTATTAACATATATATTTTTTAGTCAGAATTCTACTTTTTTATAGCTGAAAAAGTTTTTGAGTGTGATGTCCCCAACTTCATTCCTGCCACAGTTGTGGTGGTTTTATTGTTATTCTGTATAGCTAAGGATTTTTCAGAAACAATTAGTTGCAATATAGGAAAACTGATTGTATATATTTAAAATATTTTTAAAAACAGTTAGATGTAGTATTTGGCCACATAAACTATTATAACTTTGACAGTAGCAAGCATAAATTTTATATATATAGTTATCTGTAATTGTAATGTGACAAAAGAGTGCTATGCTTTCTTTTTATGATGTTTACAGGCAGGTACAGCTTGTACTCCTGTGGTTTTTCACCTATAATGATGATTGAAGAAAATGCCACATTTCAGCCAGACACTGGTGATAACAATACAATTTTCTCCTATTCAGTTTCACTGATGTCCTGAATTCTATTCATACTCCAGGAGGTAAAGAAGCCCATGACAAAAAGTGAAGTAGATAAGAGCAGGATGTGATATAAAACGTACAACCAGAGCCAATGATTTATAATGGACAAGAAGAAGAAAGAGAGAAAAGGAAGAAGAGAAAAAAAAACACAGAGAATATAAAATGAGTTAATAGCAATCCTGTAAGACTTCTGTGTGGT
Organism: Hydrochoerus hydrochaeris; assembly: GCA_004027455.1. NCBI lineage: Eukaryota > Metazoa > Chordata > Mammalia > Rodentia > Hydrochaeridae > Hydrochoerus > Hydrochoerus hydrochaeris. The sequence goes on along the minus strand of PVLA01003538.1, from coordinate 165,728 downwards.
TTTTACATTTTTAGGAGCACTCCGCTTTCCAGGGTCATCCTTTCAGTCCTATCCCTGATGCAGTCACTGGCTCACACTCACTTTTGCTTCCAAAACTAGATGTGGTGATTCCTTCCCCACATGCTAAGGTTTGGAGTGTCCTCCAAAGTCACTGTTGCAAGCTTGATCCCCAGAGGAGTAGCATTTGATGGAACTTTCTGGATAGGCTAATGCCCTCTTAGGGGGCAGAGCAGTTATCATGAGATTGAGCTGTCATCAGTTATGAGTCCTCCAAATAGTGCTCTCCCCTTTATCTGCTCTCATGTTAAGATGCAGCATAAAGGCCTTTGCTGGAAGCTGTCAGTATGACCCTGACCTCCAAGAAAATGATTTAAATAAAAATTCATGGTAAATTACCTAATCTCTGGTATTCTGTTAGCAACAGAAAACAGATTAAGGCAATATGAATCTGCCTGGGTATTCTTTCTTCCTCAAACATGATATACTGTTAAGATTACTCTGAAATTCTCAGCTGCATCAATGTCTTCACAATGTTGTGGTCTTGAGGACTTGGTTACATACACGTCCTGTATCTATTATGAAAAGACAAATTATGAGAGCTCACATTCAGTCCTAATTGATTAAGAGTTATCAATTAATGGCTTCTGATCTGACAGCAACTTGCCCTGTTCTGGCTCCTCATGAACCTATCTAATAATTATTTTCTAATCTGAGAAGCTAGTCACATTAATCTGCTCATCTTGTCCAGTTCTGAAAGGCAGGAATAGAATAACTATGGTAAATTACATTATAGACATTAGGCAAATTTTGCCACAATGATCACAACAATCAGAGAGCAATGTCTCTAAGCATCAAGATTTCTGAGTCATCTCTTACTCTGACTCTCTGTCTAGCCCATCCTCCAGGTTATATAAAATATGTCCTCTAGGTTCCACTTGCAGTTCTTGGTCCTCTCCCCACTATGGACATAGTTCCTTTCTAAGAGGCACATGCATAGCATGTGTGAGCCACTACCTCACCTAACTGCAATTGAGTAAGTGAGGTCTTTGCTTCTCTCCCCAGTAATATGACACTTCTCAAGTAAAGTGAAAAGGAATTGGTGGGATTTTAGATTTGCTACCACTGTTCCTATTAGAGCTGTTCTACTTATGTCAGTTTCATATTTGTGTATTTCCCAAAACTCTCAAAATTAAAACATCGAAAATAACTGAACATGATGACCCTCTAGTCTCAGCCTTCTGAAGTATAAGGTACATCTAAGTTCTGTTCCAGGAGAATGAGCAGACAGACACTTCAGTGCAGTGTGATCTGGAAATAAAAGATGCCTGCCCCAAATCAGCTCCTTTTCATGCTGCTTGTGATTTCCGTCTTCTTCAGTCCTCCCACAATGAAGACAATTGAGGATTGCCTCTGAAAACAATGATGATTACCTTTGAAAACGATGGCTTTCAGTTCCTTAAGAAAGGCACCCCTGAGTTTTAGCAGATATATACATATCTCAAAGGTTACAGAGAGAGGATTCGCAATTGTAATCCCTTTTTAGTAAATGCTATGATTGTTCAGAAGCCTGACCAAAAAATTAATTTTCCTAGCAGGTTAAACTTTCTTAGGTAAACTCTTAAAAGGGCTAAGGATTATCCTTGGGATATAACTTTGAGCTGTTAAAAAGAATAAAAATAAAAACTACAACCTTAACGGTTTTTAAATCTTTGAATGCAGTGCGAGGAAACAGATGAAATGACTTACATTAAGAATCTTAATATTTTCATAGGCCAAGCTGAGGCCTAAGCATGAAGAAGACTCAGATATGATTTCCATAGATCACAGTTGACTTATTTCTTATTAACTAATGGCTCCCCGAGTGTAGTCCCCAGTGCAGCTTGGCAATATGATGCCTTGATAGAATCTTATGTTAGTTTACAAACTGGAATGCTGAGAATCTTAACCTTCAACATCACGTCGTACATACTTACACACAAACAAGTTAACTTGTGTCCTACAAGAACTTCACTCCCTCATCTTCTTTTAGGTTTTCCCAGTGTCATGATGGTGAGGTGATGCCACAGACAATCCATGGCCTCTTTTTTTTCTTCCCTTTATTTCCTTCTCTGTCTGCCAATTTCACACTTAACCTCCAAATTTAACAATTCCCACCTTGACAGTACCCATTCAAGGGAAGGTTGCCAGACAAAATAAGTGATGTCCAGTTAAACCGAGTTTCATACAACTAATTAATTTTTACTACGTGTTATTTAAATTCTCACAACTTTATTCCTATGCAAAAATCTATTATCCAACCTTTTTCTCTTTCCAGGTGAGCAAAAGGTTATTCTGGAAGATAGTAAAACTACATGAATTGCTGAATATATAAGCTAATATATGAGTGGTTTCTAGGAACCAGACATACTTGGGCTACAAAGAGGCATCTAGAGATTTTAAAGGAGTTCACACTGACCTATGTATTAATCGTGATATTATTTGCAGGACTGCATGCATCTGCCAAAACTTCTATGAGAAAAGGAGTGGATTTTACTATATGTATTTAACACCTAAACAAATCTAACTTTGTTTTGGTTTTTTGTTTTGCAGTACCAGGCATTGAACCTAGGGTCTTCACACTGAGCTACGTCCCCAGTTCTTTTGTTTGTTTGCTTTGTTTTTTGTGGGGAGGGCTTTGGTTGTTTTGTTTGATTTGTTTTAAAACATAGCATCTGTAAGTCACCATGTTACCCAGACTGGGCTGAAATTTGTGTTCCTCCTGCCCCAGGTTCCCAGACTGCTGCGTTACAGACATGTGCCACCACACCCAGATGAATCTGACTTTTAAAAACAGAAAATAAACACATACCACTCAGGATCAGATGTACTTTACACACTCTACCCATTTCAGATATCATTTTATTCATTTTTGGCATCACCAAAACAAATGCCCCTTAAAAGCTATTTCTTTTGTTAATTGTGCTTAAACCCATAGTTCCAACTTTACATCCCTTTTCACAAATGTGTTTGTTCTTTCCTGACACAATCGTGTAATATTAACTGGGCCTGGAAATGCAAAGGTAAAAATAGAGACTGTACAAATAAAGTTGTTTACTGACTAGTCAGTAAAAAGACATGGGTTTTTTTAATGTTATACAATGTGAAAATATATAACAAGTAATTATAACATATACTAAGATGACTGCCTTCGTCACTTTTATGTTGCTGGGACAAAGTATCTGACATACACAATTTAAAAGAGACAAAGTTTACTTTGGCTCACAGCTTCAGAAGTTTCAGTCCATGGTTGGCTGACTTGAATGCAGAAATATCATTGCAGAAAGGCTTGGTAGAATAAAGCTGCTCACCTCATGGCTGTCAAGAAATAGCAAGGGAAGAGCCCATAAGGAAAGGGCCAGGCACCAGATATAGTCCCCAGGGACACACCGGAGTATCTACCCTGATACACCCAGACACGTGTTTTATTAATCTGCTCTGTACCTCTTGAGCCAATCAAGTTAACAATCAAGATTTACCATCACACAGTAATAGCAAGTACTGAAATGTCTATTACATCTCAAGTAAAGTTTAAAATACTTTTGTTCAGTTTTCAAAGAAAGAAGCTATGTAAGTACATAAAGGAGAACAGGTACCCAGAAAATAGAAGCTGGGCAGATACAGTACAAAAACAAAAGCCCTTGTTGCCCAGGAGCTGCCTGAGTTCTGTTTGTTAGAACAGAAACTGGTGCTGGCTCGCTGAACAGAAGAGCTGGCTGTACTGGATGTGCTAGTTCAGACTCCATGAAAGACTGCCTCACCAAGCACAGAAATAAGCAAACTCCCAGAACATGTAGGATGGCAAAGCGCAAGAATGACAACCACATCCAACAGCAAGAAAGATAGCCAGACCCTTCTTACTGCCAACACTAAAATCTAACAAACACTGCCACTGGTAGCAGGAGTCAATCCTAACAGTCTCATGGATTTTTCTACTTGCTGCAGATTCTGAATCCCAACCCTAAGTCACATGGCTGTGGTCAGCACCAGGGACACCCAGGCTGTGCAGAGAGGTAAAAACAGCCTCCTCCAAGGTCATACATTACAGGGAATCTCCAAAACAGGAGAAGGAGTTGAACCCTAAACAGTTAAAGACACCCACCAAACTATGCCTCATGTCCCCAGCAGCGCTAGTATTCAGGGCTGCTACAATCTTGCCACAGCTGTTCTATTCTTTATTCCCCCAGCTGGAAAGTATCTCTTCTCCAACTCTGTAGATTTCAACTACCAGGCTGAGGCGAAATCATATTTTAGACTGAGTGGTATCCTCTGTGCATCCCTGACTTGCCCTTCCCACTGGGCAGGTGCTTGTTAAAGGTAACTATCCAACGGTACCATGTGGCTTTGATTCTCCCTTGTGCGCAGCAGGGTCTTGCACAGAATCAGCTGCCCACTGCCTGTCTGTGTTCTGCACGGCTGTGTTCCAAGACAACTCAGCATGCACAATTGGAAATGTGTCATTTTCATTTGGCAGCATCAAATCTCCAAATCAGGACTTTTTATTTCAGCTCACAGACAATCCCTGCCCTGAAGCCCTCTGTCTTGAACCAAACCTCAGTAAAATGGATTATAAATCAGCCAAAACCATCAAAGATTATATCCATGTGCATGTGGCTTTGGAACTGCCTAAGGACTGGCAGAAAGCATGGCTAAGGCTGCCAGCGAACTCACTGAAGGCAGCAAACAGGATCCAGGCCCACAGGGCAATGTGCAGGGAATCCCAGCTTACAGAGCCTCTTCTGACAGTGCATAAACAAAGAAAGAGCCTGTGGATTATCAGGCCTTTGAGGAGCTAACTGAAAAGAAGCTGTAGAATATCCTATTATTTTTCTTTCTAATCTTGAGAAAAGAAACAATGTATTCCATGTGGCTCAGGAAAAAAAAAGGGATTACTGTAGTGGAATGGAGTGTCTTTGCTGCCCCGTTTGAACACAAACATCTTTAAAGAGGTTGTAATGGGAATTTTATCTCAGACCTCAGATGCTGCCACAGTACAATAGTTTCTCCTTTCGGCCATGACTAGCACATGGTGCCACTTCAATCCTCCCACCTCTCCCGGGAATCATAATAGCCTCCTCCCTGGCAAAGTTACTGAAAGGCAGTGGAACAGAACAGAGCCCCATTATGCTCCTTCACAAAGCAGTGATGTCACTTTTTAATAAACAAGAATTTGAAAGACACTCATTTACAGCCAAGTTTAGGCTTCCAGCAAATGAAATTTTTAGATTAAAGTGGTTGTTTAAGTGGAGGTTTAGAAATATTCCAGGTATGAGCTATAATGAGAAATTACAAAGTTCAGAGAAGAGTTGGAACAATCCAGTGGCAAAAACAGACAGTAATAATACAGATTTCCGAAGACACTGACCTCAGAAAGGGACATAAATACCAACCTCTGTTCTTCTGTATGTGATAGAAGAAAGAGTATTTTCCCAGTGTTACATCTGCATGAGTTTTTGTTCTGAACTTCTGTTAACACCCAGTTTGTAAGGAAATAGAGCATTCTCTAGAGAACAGTTTTACTGGTACAAGTACACCACGAACAATAGTGCAAGTTGAAAGGAGTCAGACTCAACAGAAGGGAAGGCAGCTTCCCTTTCTTTATGACTGACCATCTTACAAGTCAAAGCTATACCCTGTAATTTTCATGAATGGGAACTGACTGAGGTTTTTTTCTGCTGAACTTGTGTTCATGTTCAGAGACCACTAAGAACCATAACATTATAAAGCTGTGAATGTCACTGAGCCCCTATGATACTACAGGAGAGTAAACTGGGGAGAATGTAGACAAGTGACCTATCCAGGGGCATCTCACAGAGTCTGCCCGGTGGGGTCTAGGCAAATATCTCTGGCCCTGTCCTCTTCCTACTGTTCTCCTCCTTTCCATTCCACACCACAGTGACCATGGCCATTCCCAATCCCAGACGTGACCACAGAAAGATTCAGAAGGCGCCTTTGTGCAAAGCTCCAGGTTACAGTGCTGACTTTATGCAAACACTGAAAAGGAACTGAAAGGACAAGAATGATCCATGGTTGCCATGTTTCATTTGTCCCAGTCTGAGATTCTCACACACATTTCTCTCCTACCCTTTTCTGTTCACTGTTGTAACTCGTAACTCACTACCAGTGCCCAGGTATGCAACTCAAACATGGCAATCAGAGTCAAATTCTTGGAAGATCCTTAAAAGAAACAAAATCTACATCCACTTAAATACTTAAAACATAGTACTCTTTATCAGTATCACCTTGGTAATACTTAAAACTGAAAGAAGAATCCTACACATAGAGAATTTACCAAGCAAAAATGATGTGTTGATATCACCTTGCCTTTAAAGTGCCATCCATGAATCACTCAAGAAAGTCATGACCAGGCTGGGGACTTAGCTCAGTGGCTTAAGCTCCTGCCTGGCAAGCACGAGGTTGTGAGTTCAATCCCAGAGACAAAAAAAAAAAAACTAAAAGTAGGATAGGACCAGCTAAGGACGTTCAAAACTCAGAACTATGTCCCAGCTTGAAACATTATAAATGTATTGACCCAGAGTTAATTCCCCACCAAACACAGATCCTACTCAATGTCTGATCAGCATGACATTGGGACAAATAACAAGCATCCCATGGATCGTACTTTCCTTGTCAGGTACCAGGGGTTTGGTTTGGTTTTGTTTTGTTTTGTTTTATTAAAAAGGAAAAAAATGAAACAGAAAGAGGGTAGAAATAGTACATAATTTCAAAAAACAAACCAGTAAGAAATCACTAGTTGATAATTACATATTTTCCTCTTAGAAGTTGTTGTTCAAGTTACAAAAGTAAAGCATACAAAGTGGACATCTAAACAGTGATACTGCAATCAGTTCTGTTCATCTATCCAACAAAAATTTAGTAATATGATTATCAATCCTACACACTTAAACATACATGCAGTTATATCCTTTAGAATACTTTCTTTTCCTCTCTTTTTTTTACAATAACTATAATCAATTCTCATAAACTGTTTAGAAGTTCTACACATGTATAACTCTCTACACATATACCTAGCCTTTCTGTATTAGAAGGAAAAATCAAAACAAGTCAACAATACAAATTCCTAGAGAAACACAAAATGAAAAGGACATATAAAACCAAAATACTAGGTGATCAATGGTAGTTACTATGATGTCTCTTGTTGTTTTCAATAAAATTGTCTATATCATCAGGCATAGTACAATTAAACATAGCAGTACATAGCACTATTATAAAAACCAAACATTGGAGACATTATATGACTTCAAAGGCAGTTAACAATCAAACCAGAATGGGTATCCTATTGAATCTTGTCATCTTCAGAGTAGTTGCCCCTACTCTCAGACTTGACACCCTCAAACATACCAGATTCAAATAAAATCAGTCAAGACAAAACAGCGATATAGCCAGTCTTCTTTGCCTCATCTCTGCTATGTTATTTTTCTGTCATTGTTATTTGTTTACTTTTCTCTTTTATTTTGCTGTCTGCCCTTTTCTTTGAGGCCTTTCTGCCATTGTTCCTGGAACCCTGGTGATTTTCTTCTCTCTCTCTAGAATGTCCTTCAGTATTCTTTGCAGGGTTGGATTGGTGGTCACAAACTCCCCCAGTTCCTCTTTGTCATGGAAATATCTTGTCTCTCCATTAATTTTGAGAGACACAAATGTCTCTCAAATTTAATGAGGGCACAATAATCTGGGTTGAGGTTATTTTCTGTCAGAGGTTGAAATATTTCACTCCAAGTTCTTCTTGATTTGACAGTTTACTCTGAGAAGTCCGCTGTGATTTTGATGAGCTTTCCTTTATAGGTAATGTTTCTTTTCCCTGACTGCTTTTAATATTCTGTTCTTGTGATGGATTTCTGGGATCCTGATTATTATATGTCTGGGTGTAGATCTGTTTTGGTTGTATCTGGCTGGAGTTCTGTATGCCTCATATATCTGAACATCACTTTCATTTCCTATGCTTGGGAAGTTTTCCTTAATTATTTCTGTGAATAGACTTTTTATTTCATTTGTATTTGTACCTGCTTCTTCATTCACATTTTTTATGCTTAAGTTATAAATCCTCTTGTTTTCTTCTAGCCTTTGTATCATTACTTCCTGGTTCCTTGTTATTTTTAAGAGATCCTTCCTTTCATGATCATACATTGAAAATCTATCTTCAAGTTTTGAAAGTCTGTCTGTAGTTTCTGTTAAGAAGTTTTGCCAGCTTTCAATGGAGTTTTTGATTTTCTGATATTCTCTTTGGATCTGTTTCATGTATTCTAGATTTCATTCATATTCTTTATCAAAGGCTTCTCTCCTTTCTCTGGGTTCCTCCATTCTTCCATTTGTGTCTTCTTGAGGCATGCCCAGCATTTCTTTTGTTAATCTTCTTATATCTTGCTTCACCTGAGTTAGAATATCAGATTTAAATTTGTCAATGAGGTCACGGAAGTATTTCTTTATTTCCAATGAGGCCGTGTCTGATATTGCATGTTTGCTGTCCTCAACCTCCTCTGTATTTACCTTTCCTGGACTTATTTTCCCTGGGTCAGTGGTTGGAGGCTTTGTGTTGTTTCTTTGTCTTGTCATGTTTCTGGTTCCTTTCAGACAGGTGAATGGTGAAGGTCTCAGGAACTTTTTGTATTGCTTACAGTTTTTCTGCAGCTTACTTGCTAGGGGATTGCTGCCCTCTCCAGTTTGCTGTTGATCTGTGAGGTGAGCCCAGGGGTGATGTGGGCCGGGCCCTCCCCACTAAGACAGTTAACCAGTGAGTGTGCTCAGCACATTAGTGTGTGCCCTGGGGATGTCACAGGTTCGGGACAGCCTCGTCCCTGGCTATTGGGTCCCAACCAGGGGCATGGTCCAGCCCACCAACTGAAGCTGCTTCAGTTGTCGATTCAAGCCTGTCCTGCCCAACTCCAATATGTTGTGTAGACAGTCATTCTGCTCTAGGGAACCCAGTTCTCAGCATGCACCAAAGTCCATGCAGGTTAGTTTACCAGTTCCACTCCCTGTTGCAGCACCTTCTCCTGCCAAGAATCTCAGGCTTAAGGATTTAACTCAGCAGTTCAAGCACTTGCTTGGTAAGTGCAAGGTGGTGAGTTTGATCCCAGGTACCAAAAAAAAAAAAAAAAAAAAAAAAGAATCTCAGGCTCACCAACCCCTGCCCTTGGCAGTTCCATGACCTCAGCTCGATCATGAGTCACACAACTCTAAGACGTGCCCAGTACAGCATCAGGAGCATGCCCAGCTCCAGCCCTCCATCCCCTCTTCTTTTTTTATTATTTTTTTTCTTTTTCTTTTTCCTTAGTTTCTTCCTGAGAATTCCTCTCCTTTCATCTGGTCTTCTCCATGGTGTTAAATTCTAGCATCTGCGTTGTTTTTCTCAGAAAGGCTCTCTATCATGCTACCTATCAATTGGCCATCTTTTTCCTTCCTCCCACCAGTTTTTTTTTTAATTCTACTTTAGATTACAAGGCAAACAGGAGAAATGTGTTTTTAACCCTTTAAATATTTGCTTCTTTGAAAAAGGAATATTTTTCTTTTATGTCTGCTTGTAAATAGCACAGGACATGAGTGTGTCTGTATTTGTGGAAGGCAGAGTAAATAAGTGAAATTCAGCTTGTAAGGGGTTGTTTCATTCATAAAAAGGTTCATTTATTTCCTTTTCTCAGCTTCAACATGGGAAGCTGAGTTAAATTCTCTTCAAAATGTGTTCATGTTTGAGACGACAGTAATCTGCTGTGGTGTTCATGAATGTTATATGTGTTCTTTCCTCCTTTATCTTTTATTGTTTAATAGTCACAGCAAAATGTTAACATTATGATAAAGAAGGTAAGAGTGTGAGTTCTGAGTCTAAAAGCATGACTGCACAAATTTGGGGAAGATTTATAACTTCTAAGCTTCAGTTCCTGAATCTTTAGAAAGGGTCACTTTGTCTTACAGGGTTGTTTTAAGTCCTGGAATCACATCAAATGAGAGAATAAACCCATGGCACTGGGAGCAATAACTAACATGGGAAAAGCACTCAAAGAAACCTTGACTATAAAAGAGAGTAGCATATCTTTTATTATTTGTTTGAGAGCTGGTATTAAACATGAAGGATGCAGTATCAGAGAAAACTACATAACCCCTAACTCCTTGAGGTCAATAAATGGTCTTTCTGAGAATATGTGTAATTGGAAAGCCAAAGAAAAAAGGAAAAAAAAAACTAACACTATTTTAAAACCTAGAAAAAACTACTATTTTATAAAAGTCTCTCAGGAGAAGAATTCCCTGGACTGAATGAAATACTTCAAAAAACAGTATGTTCTCAAAAGGTCAGCAATTCAGGGGGCACCTTGGCAAAGCCTTGGACTGCTCTGGATGGGATTTTTTTATTTTTTGTCTATGTCACAAAAAGAGAGCTATGTAATCCTTGCTGGTGGGCCTGTTAATATGTCTTTTCAAGCTGTTAGTTCCCATTAAATTTGCTAATTTTATTAGTAAATTCAAGTTATGGCAAAACCCAAAAACAAATGAAACATACATTCTTTCAGTGTTGCAGGACACAACTAAACCCTAGCCTAAATCTGGGGTTAGACTAGACTAGACTAGACTAGACTAGACTAGACTAGGCTATGTGAAGAAATTATTAATTTTTAAGTCATTAATTAAAAAATTAACTTGCAAGGATCTCTTTCCATAGTTTTGTGAATATTTATCACACTCTTAAACTGTGAGTTCTCTGGAACTTAGTTCAGTTTTGGTCATGAGTGAGCTCTGTCTCTACAGGAGCAAACACTGAAAACACTGGAAGGACTAATGACCTGACCCAAGAAGAGTCCAAGAAGAAGAAGCTGTGATCAGAAATGCGGTAGCCTTCAGTTGCCTATGGCTTTACTTCTTGTGATTTTAGCTACCAGACATCAATACCACATTACAATGCCACATCCTCCACCACCCTTCACTGTATGTCACCAAGGCACTGTATCCTTCATATCATAAAATCACAAGAACAGCAAGTACCAAACAATAAGATTTGGAGGAAGGAGAAAGAGAGAGGAAAGAGGAAAGAGGAGAGAGAGAGAGAGAGAGAGAGAGAGAGAGAGAGAGAGAGAGAGAGAGAGAGAAAGAAAGAACATTCACATGGCTTTTGTTATTATATATCGTGATCATTGTTCTATGTTATTAGTTATTGTTAATCTCTCACTGTGTCTCGTTTTTTAATAAACCTCTTCTCTATAGGTATGTATGTATAGGGAAAAGCATAGCATATTGTTATGGTCTGGATCTGAAATGTCCTACAGAATTCTCATGTGTTCAGAGGAGGAGTTTTTGAAAACTGTGTCATAGAGGTACCGTATTCATCAGTTATTAACCCCCTGATGAGCTCGTAGCTGATGTGCTATTGGGAAGTGGGGCCAGTGTGAGGAGCTATGCCTACGTCTCTCCCACTCTCTTCTCTTTTATCCCACCTCTCCTTTCTTCTTCCTGCTCCTGCTCTTCTTCTTTCTATCCCTGTTCCTCTGGCTTTTCCTCTGGTGCTTTCTCTCTCTCTCTCTCTCTCTCTCTCTCTCTCTCTCTCTCTCTCTCTTTCTCTGCATCTACCCATCATGAAGTGAACACCTTCATCTTCCATGATGTTTGTGCTACAGTCAACCATAGTCTGAAACCTCTGAAACTCTGAGCCAAAATAAACCTCTCTTCCTTTATGTTTCAGGTGTCAGGTAATTTTTCCAGCAATGGCACTAATCATAGTTTCAGACATCCAAAGACAGTCTTGGAACATATCCTCTGAAGATAAGGAGAGGAGACTATGGTAATTTCTTGGCACTCAACATGGAAAGAATACTCACAAAGAGATATTATTCTCTGCAACTGGCACTCATGATGGTGAGGATGATAACAATGATAAGAATAATACTGTGGACTCAACATGTATATATCAGACAGGGTTCTAAGTGGATTATTCATAATATCTCATATAATCCTCACCAAACTTTTGTGTATCTGAGACTCACTGCTTGCCTTTCCCTTTTTCTGTTCTGTATTACAGAGGGGCAATGCAAATTATCGTGACAGTTAGCTTTTTGTGGTTTCACTATAAGATTAGAAGGTGCTAAGATGGGAAAGCCAAGGTATCTCCCTCTTTACTATAACTTGATCAGTCTTCAGCAACATGGGGGTCTCCTGCAGTTCCACAATAACACTGGGTGACCTCTAGGTGACCACAGTCTCTGGACTGACATAGCACTCCAACAGATTGTCCTTTTCAAACTAGAGCTAGTAGATGCTTCTTACCATTGCCAATATTTGGGTTTTTCAGTGATCCCATTTGGCTTCTCAGTTCTTCCATCACCTGAATAATCAATCAGATTCCCTCTCATTCAAATACATAGAATGATTTGTTTTCTTTTTTTGAACCATTACTATTCTTACATTACAGAACAGCATATTAAAAGGTAGCTTATCCAAGATTATAAAATGGCAAATTTGGGTCTAATAATTGAGACATGACAGAGGTAATAGCTCTTAGACACTGCACTACATTCATTCTCTCTCTCTGACTCTTTCTCTCTCTCTCCCTCTCTCTCTCACCCTTACCCTCTCTCTGTGCATGCATGTGTCTCTGTGTATATATGTCTCACTGAGTATTGAATCCAGGGCTTTATACTACACTATATCCCAGCCCTGTTTTATGGCTCTTTCTTTCTTTGGATCTTTCTACTCTCTCGGCTTCTACCCATCATGAAGTGAACAGACTTTATAAGTGAACCTCTTACAAAATCTCTAAATTGCCTAGACTGGACTCAAACTTAGAATTCTCCTACCTCAGCCACCCAAGGTATTGTGATTACATTTGTGTGCCACTCTACAGAACAATGTTGTCTCTTAATTAGATAATATAAAAATATAAGGCTAAAAGAAAATAAAAGCACTTCCATCTACCCTCTATTTCACGAACAATGATTCCCTAATCTTCCCCCAAAGGACATGGCTTAGGGGACTTCTCTGGACTATAAGATTTACTAGGGTATCTAAGTTTAAGTCAATAGCAATCAAGCTTTCAAATCATTAGTTTTGGTGTTGGGTTTTTTCTGGACATCCTAAATGTACTGTTACAAAGTGCATACATCATAAGTTTCTTTCTTTGGTGCCAACCTCTTATAAAGCAGAAGATTATATCAATGGCATAATCAGTAAAAATTTTGTTGGACCACACTGAAGAACTCAAATTCCTCCATTTTCTCCGGTATCACTTTTACAACAAATTTCCCTTGCACTCTATCCTGTAAACCTTTGTGTAAATGATTAATGAATGTGTAATGATTAATGAAACCTTTGTGTAAATGTTGCTACCACTTTCTCCAATTACCTGCCTTTCAACAAAAGCTATATAAGATAAACAACATATGAAAAAGAATAGTATAAACATATGTGTAAATGTACACAATTTTAATTGATCTTTATTTCTAGCCAAAGATTTTCCATAAAGGGAAGTCTGAAAAAAATTATGTATGTATTTATATAATATTCTGTAAAGAAGACTGACATAATTCCTACCAAATGCTGACATAATTCACTCACTGTATAAATTTGCTAAATTTAAAATAAATTCTATTGACTGTTTAATTATTAATATAGATGTATTGTAAAAACATGTTGAAAACAGAGTGGAAAAAATAACATAACAATAACAGTTAAGAACCTAGAAATATTCTCTATTAATATTTACTGTTTACTTACAATCAATTATTTTGTCCTTTTTTTTACTTAGTTGAGAACTATCTGTAGTTGTGGGTCCTACTTTTTTCAAAAGTTAACCTTTTATTAACATTTTTCTTTATCATTTAATAACTTTAAATATTTAGTTGTATAAAACTACAGAAAATGAATCTCACATGAATTATCTAATAATTCTTTTTAAATATTGGATGATAGATTTCTACTGTAAGCCCTGTTTCTGTGATCATCTTTCTACAAAGAGGACAAATTTTCAAATTTTTCCTTAGACTAGATTTCTAAGACAAACTTCCAAAAACACACTTATATGGCCAAAAAGTAAACATTTTTCTCAAGTGTTTGTGATGAATTACCAAATTGTTTTCCAGAATAATCCAATTACTCATATAAATGAAAAATCATAGACATTTCTGAAATATTTTATAGCCTCTTAATTTTCTTTAAAAAATCAAGCTTATTTTCACTGGTTAAAATACAAAGCTCAATTAAGAACTTAATGACTATTGTTTTCTTCTACTTTCCATTTTCTTCCAGTTTGTAAAATCTTACAAATACAAAGAAATCATAAATGTATATGCAACATGTGTACAGTGTAACAAGATTTGAATTTGCTAAGATGAATTTTCCCATTTTCATAAAGAGTCTTTTCTCTTTCATTTGTCTTATTTCAACAGCCCTTTCTACATAATAATCAACTAGACTGTCTTCCTCAGGGCTAAGTGACTGTTTCAGGACAGAATATGCGAGAAGATGTGGTTCCTACTGGTGACATTATAACACAAGCTGAAGAACGTTACCTGTTGACATTCAGAAAGTAACAGGCAGAACAGAAAAGCTATCATTTTCCGTCTATATTCACCTTGCAGAATTTTAGAAAAAGCATTCACATGCCATTCTCTAATGTCACAAATTACTATTATTTACTGCCTCTTATAAAAATGACAAAAATTATTCGATCTGTATCTACTGGTTTTGCAAAATCCACAGCAAATTTTCACCCTAATAGTCATAGCTATGTGTATTCCACTGTGCAGTCCACATGACTCACAGTAAAATATTAAACCATACTTATTGGGAGGAACCAGGATATGTACCACCTGGGCCCAGCTCTGCCACTAATTATTGGATCAGAGCTAGTTTCGGTATCTCAGGATCTCAGTTTTGTATCTGTTAAATAGGGTCTTGGCCTAAAGTAACAAACACACTTCTGTGTTCTCATATTACATGATTTTAATTAGAGTCCTTAATAAAGGGCTGCCTTTTAAACATGAAATAAGCAATCCTTTCTATTTTTCTATATTCCAGTTTCCCTTATCAATAAAACTTTAATAATGTTATTCTGCCAGCTTTGGGAATGACAACACAAGGATTAATAATGGAAATCATTAGTTGATTTCACAAACATGCATCTCTGAACATTTTTCTTGGTACTTGGCTTGAAGTAATGAACGGTAAGAGAAAGGTCCTTTGTCATACCAAGTTGAGGCTTTGAATTGTAAACAAGTGACCAAACAGACAAAATGACTTCAAGCAGACATTAGAATAGAGTGGACTGGATGAGAGCACAACACTTTCAGTAAAGTGGTCAAGGAAGACACTGCTGAGAATGACGTCTGAGCAGTGAAATGAACGACACACAAGGACTGGCACCTCCAGGGCCATACTGCAAGGAGTCAGTACACAGACCTGGAACAGAAATCAGCCTGGCAAGCTCCAGAAAGAGACCGAAGGCCAGAGTGTGGTCATAAGTCAATGAACAAGGAAAGTATGCTTAAGACAAAAGAGTAATAGAAGCCAGATGATATGAACATTTTTATAAAATGATAATGAGTTTTGCTCTTAATCTAAAAGCATTCAAAGACCATGAAAGCTTTTGTGCTAAGCAATTTGATTTCTATCTAAAAGATCACCCTAGCTGTTGTATAGAGGAATAGATCTTATATTTCTTTCTAGGAACATTGGTAAAAAAACATCTATTTTGTTTAGAAATATTGAGAGTACTGATTTTGGTAAAAGACAGGATTCTCAGTCAGATTCCTGCCCACCTACTTAGCTGAGCAATATGCCTATTTTTCCTGCCAAGTGCATGATAAACACTCAAGTTGCCAGTCTCAATAAGACATCAGAAGTCTTGGTGTTATCTCTTGGCTATCAGATCAATACTAAAAGCATAGTTGTGGGGCAAGTTAGCTCAATATGACTGTCCATCCACCAACAAATACCTTTCAGTTAACAAACAAGAACCTAGGTCAAAAAACTCTGAATGATTCCTGATTCCATCCTTCTCATTGTTTTTTCTCCCAACTTCTCACCTGATGCCTCAAAAACAGAAAAAAAAAAAAAAAAGGCCAGGTGTAACATTCAGAGACACAGATGTGATCCCTGCAAAGTAATGTTAGGCAACATATATCCTTTAAACTATTAAATCTGCCTTTGGGAATTCAAATTTCTTTTAAATCTTAAAAACTTTTAAACTATAAAAATGGTCTACATAAAAGCATTTCATACAGCATTAAATAGTTTTAGTAGAAAAATGCTTGAACCAGCCTAAATGAACTATGAATAATAGAGTAGTTATACACACATTATAGGTAAAAATTCTTATGAAATAATGTTAAGTCTGATATCTGAAAATTCAATTTCCAGTATGATGGCCTTGAAGATTTCTAGGGTGCTTGTTCAGTTTTCTTTGCAACTTGTCTTTATCCAAAATTTCCATGAGAAATTTATGTTACTTTTATAACTGAATATACATTTTAAGGTAAAACATTTATGACTAGCGCTATAGTCTGGATTTTTAACGTCCCGTGAAGGCCAGTGTTAAGTCTTTGTCCTCAGGGTTGTACTACTGAGAGAGCGCAGGACCTTCGGAAGGTGCGGTGTAGCAGAGATGGTTAGGTCCCTGGAGTGGGCCTTTAAAGGGGAACGTGAGACCGTCGCCTCTCACCTTTTTGCTTCAGGGCCCTGCGGTGAGCACTTTTGCCCCACCATATTCTGCCACAGTGTGTTGCCTTGTTCCAGCTCAAATCAAGGGGACCAACCAATCATGAATTAAAACCAAAACTGTAAGTTAAAATAAACCTTTACTTTCTATAAGCTTATTACCTTGGGTATTTTGTCATGGTAACAGAAACCTAATACAAATTTTAAAAGAACATCTTCAGTGTCCTAACATTAGATAGGAAAGAATTCCATATCTAACTCTTCCCTAAAGCAAAATCTATAATTTCATTTTACTGGTATTTAAATAAAAGGCCATTAAAGAACTTGTTAATGCTTTTGATGTTAATATAAGTCATGTTAATGACCAGATAGATATAAAACAATATCTTCAAGGAAATCTTTCCCCAAATATGCTTAACAAAACTTAACACTGCAGAGTAAATTTGGAATCAAAAAACAAGCTAGGGTATAGAGTGCAGCACAGTATAACAGGAAAAGATGAATTTATTAAGATACAACAACGATAAATATTAAGAGTAATACCTAGTAAAAAGCACATCACTATTTTTCTCATGTGTAGACTGTAATTAATATCCTGATGCAAGGACTGAATGCTTCTAATTTTATATTAGAAAAATTAGCTCTAAACTGAAAGAACTCCTTTATGACTATTTCCTATAAAAGAAATATACCAAAGACAAAAACAAACAGAAATGAAACAGATACATTCCTGTTGTTAATTAAAATACCGAGGCATTCCTAGTTATGATGAATAAAATTGAATCTTATAATTATAGACCTCTTCATCTAAGGAAAATCAAGTAGAAACTACATGTTTCTCAAAGTAGTGAAGTCTTTTCTACTCCTATTTTCAGCATTCAGCAATAAAGCAGATTTAAAGATCGGGATCGTGCTATTTAAACTGTTGACATTTATTGTGTAAGGTAGAGCCAAAAGATTTCATTTCAAGTCAAACTCCATGAATATGATGCCAAGCCAACTGCTTACTTAAGCTGGAAGAAGGTAAGAGGGTTTTTTTCTGAAATTTATAAGTAAGATCATGAAATAAAAGCTTCAAGTGATGAAAACAATATTTCTTCAAATCATCAGCCCAACACTGGTGACATTTTGTTGCAAATTGAAGATACGTAAATTCTAACATTTTCTGAGTGTTCTTTTTTAACTTTTGTGCATTAAAGTTATGTCCAAGTGAAATTTTAGGGGTTGCAAAAATACACGTGCCTGTATTGAAGGAAGAATGATTTGGGAAGTAGTTATATATCTCTCTTCTTAAAAATTTAATATCCCCTTCACGAATTCAGATTGCTGAACAGATTGTCAAGCAGTTGGAATATAGGCTTAGGTTGTGAACCATTTGAATAAGCCTCGTAAGTACAGTAGGTTATACAGTCATTCCTGGAGATTGTAGGAAAGGATTTCAAACAGCACCATCTGTTAGAACCACCACCCAGAAAATATTATCCCAGCCAATTAACACTTCAGAACACCACAGGAGTCACTCCACCTGTGTTGCAACAACTTGGCTGCAATCTGGAGTCACATCCTGGCTCTAGCTCTGTAAACCACGGCTTCCATAGGAGCCCATTCATGTGGAGTCTTGAAATACCAGTGGTGGGTAAAAGTTATGTGTCTGAAGGGCACAATGATGCGTCTACCTACAGATGGCCCCTCACAATCTCACACTGAATAAACCTTTAAGCTTTCCTTTTTTGTCAAGCTGGGTTTTTTTTTTTTCCTAGGATCCCAGTTTTAGCCTAACTCCTTTCTTACTTCTCTAAGCTAAGAACCTTCCACATGTTTTTCTCAGCCAGAAAGCAACTGAGGCTGACCAGCAGCTCATTCCCTTTTTAGCCAGCCAAGGCAAGAATCAGAAGTACAGCTGCTCACAGGGACCAGACAGGTTACATCAGTGAGTGAAAGACAGCCAGACTTATGCTATCAGAAATGCTTGACAGTTGGTAACTAGAAAATGCAAGCTTCATCTAAAGGGTCAGCCACTGCTTCGTCCCACAAGCTTGTCAACACACAGAAAGGTAAGACTGGTGTGGCCAAAATAGTCAAATTATTCGAATACATACAAAATAAATTAGCTTTTAAATATTGGCTCAATTGTTTTCTGAAATTTTAGGCCATGCAAAACATCATAATCTAGGCTTTCTGTGATAGTCAAAAGGCCTTTATTCATGTTTGAATGGCACTAAAATTATCTTAATATACTTACGTAAAACAGGGATCTCAAAAAGATTCCTGCTTTGTTTCCTCTTCTTAAAGTGATTCAGGAGCTTCAGCAGGTGCAGGCATGTGTCTGAGGCATTAGTCAGACAAGGACCTCAGGCTGTGTGCCAATAAATCCAGCTTATACCCGCTACTGTTTCAACCTATTAAACTCTGCAACAGGCAGATAAAAGGGTTGCAGATGTCACTGCCAATCTTACGTGGCTGAGTGTATACTTAGTCAATGTTGGCACTACTTTTGGGAAACTATCCCAATTTCCCAATTCAGCCAGAAGTAAATATAAGAAATTCCGTTTGGGTTGGAACTTGGGGTTCTGGGAAAACAGGCAGCCAGCTCACTGCTCTTGTAGGTGGCTGCGAGCCTAGCGGTGTGTGGGCTAAGAATCAAACATCCATCTCATCCCTCCCACCCACAGCAAGTTAGGGCCAGAGATCTGAGCATCTCTTGTGAGTTTGACTATATATAATATAGCAAATAAGGGGGATTTTCTTCTGCCATCTCTTTGAAGGCAAATATTTTTATCTCTGTTTTGCTGTTTTGATCAACGCTATTGCTCTATTCAATATTCTGTTTTTATAATTTTGGTATTTCCTTCGATACTGCTCTACCTGATTGAAGGAACAACTATTGTGAAGAAAACCAGATATACTATTGTACCTATTGCCATTATCCCAGTAACCTGCTATGAGGTTCGATAACAATTTCACTGCACTGCCTCAATTGGTTTTGTCCTGTCTTGTTCTGCTGTATTTTGTTACCTTCAAAATAAAATAAAATAATAAGAAAATATTTAAAAAGTAAATAACAATAAAACAGATCAGCAAGGTACTGAGCAACCTGAAACATGATATAACTAAACAGATAATGGACTTAAAAAGCAAAAGGAGGAAAAGCAAATGCTCTAAAGGATGTAACTGCATGCATATTTAAGTGTGTAGGATTGATACCCATGTTGCTAAATTTTTGTTGGATCAGTGAACAGAACTATTTGCAGCCTCACTGTTTGAATGCCTACTTTGTATGCTTTACTTTTGTAACTTGAACAACTATATCCAAGAAGACAGTATGTAATATATCAATTAGTGATTTCTTACTGGTTTTTTTTGAAATTCTATATTGTTTCTACCCTTTTTTCTGTTTTGCCTTTTTTCCCCCCTCTCTTTAAATAAAATGTTTTAAAATTCCATTTGTGGTGGTAGAGAAAAGGACCCCCACTCAGGGCCAAAAGGCCATACTCAATAATAACATAGATTTATTTCCTATCTAGCTCAGCCTTTTTGGTAGAGATTACAAGTAGCCTACTATCTGTCTATGCTCTGCTCTCTCTTAGTAATAGGACCTCATATTTTATCTAGACATATTACTTTTTTGGCAAAATAGACTAAATTTCCCAGCCTACCTTGCAACTAATGATTTTATGTGACTCAATTCAGGCCAGTAAGATGTATGAGGAAAGACTGTCTAGACTCCTTAGGAAAGAAAGTCCTTCTGTCCTTCTGCTGGCTAGAAAACTAGTATGACATTGGGAATTTCAGCAACATTTTTTAGGAAGGGATCTCAATATATTCCCGAAATTGGCCTTGAATTCCTGTACTCAAGTGATCTTTTCACCTCCCTAGCAGCTAAGATTACACGTGTGCTACTAGATCCAACAAGTAGCTATCTTGACTCATGAGTTGATCTTGACATTGGAAACCATGTGTTTAAAAAACAGATAACAAAACTGATGGAAATTGAGTCCTTAATGACTTTGCAGAATTTTGATACTACTTCCAGACTTCTTTTAATTAATGGAATAGAATAAACTTTTGTGTATTTAAGCTACTGCTTGGAAAGGAATCTACATTATTCATAGCTGAGTGTGACTGTGAAGAGTAATAGTTTCTCACCTTTCCTGGCCCATCTTTCCTATCCTATCCTGTTTCCTTTTAAACTCATGCTATGAACTAAATTCACATATGCTCACAATGTTTCCATCACTCTTCCACCTTAATCAATACATATCATTTTCTTTGCTGATACAAATTTGGTCTTGAGTCTCAGTAGTGAGGTTCCTTTTTTGCTCATCTGTTCAGCTAGCAAAGCTCACAGTTACTTGACCAACTGCATTTTCCTCTTGCCTCTGGAGACTAACTGGAATGAACAGCTGCTCAGGTATGAGAATAGTGCTGCTGATCCTTTATCTCTAAAGCATTTTGACAAACTATTTTTTGTCACTCTTCTACCATTGTCTCTTCTCAAAAGCAGGCAGTCTGACTGCCTGAAAAGACTGAAGGCTGACTCCACAAAAGAGTTAAAATAAATTATTCAACTGATGATAAGAGCCACTTCCTTGGCCTATAATTAGCCTTGTGCCTTAACCTACAGAAATAGGTAGCCTTAGACATCCACTAGAATACTGGCATTTTCAATAGCTAGCTTGAATGACAGGATCCTGAAGGCAAAACAATTTCTGTGGAGTCTGTATTTCTGCTTACTTTTGCTTTTGTAGTTCAAACAATTCAGTTTTATCAGGTTTCAAAGTATAGTTTCAGAAATATAACTAAAGTTAATGGACCTAGTGATATCTCTATCATCTCAGCAAAGCAAAACATGGAGTATGTGTCTATTCTCTGCAATGGCTTGAAAAAAGACCCAGCTATAATTATAATATTTGTGATTTCTTTGTAATGATGATTCCACAACTTTCTGATAAGACAACATAAAGCTTGATGGTATTTGAAGCTCTTGGGAGAAGACAGCTACAAGGGGGATAGCTGGGTCATGTGGAATGTCTAATTTTAGTTCTTTGAGAAGTATCCATACTGATTTCCTTAATGGTTGTAATGGGTAAGGGGAAATCTCAATGTCTTCTTCTTGGAACATTCTGGAGGATGTACATAGCCAAATGGGACATTGGTCATGGTTCAGTTAAAGAGAACAGAATTTACTCTGCCTATTCTAAGAAAAACATTTTAATCAGATAATTAAATGGCTTTTCATTAGGGAGGGCTGATGAAATACCTCTAAATTGAGCCTTCAAAATTAGCTCCAAAGGCACACCACAGAATGGAGCCACCAGAGGAAATGCTGCCTCTTCAGGGATTAAGCAGCTGCCTGCCACTTGGGATGCTGCCAGTTCCACAACCACAGTGCACTGCCACAATGAGGAAATAAACACCAGCAGGAAAGAAGCTGAATTACGTAACCACTGTCATCTAGGGGCCACCCAAGCAAAAAGATGCCCCTGCTGCTTCTGCGGCCAGATCGTAAATCATGTAATTCCTGCTATCCTCTTCACTGCCACAGCTGATACCCACTCCATGCCTCTTAACACCACACAATGACTAGACCCCGGGTACTGCTGCCAATGCTGACAGCAATGCAAGGAAACAACCCATGGCTGCGTATGTCAGATGAAACAGCAAAAGTCAGGAGCTGCTTCATTTCTACCTTCTCCATATCAGAACTCAATGCATTTGGTCACATGTTAATTCAGACTCGTGTCCCAGGAATCCCAGAAAAAATTTACTGACAGACTAGAACTTTAAACACATTCATTACCTAAGCTCCAAGGAAGTCTAAGAAATATTTCCAGCTTCTACAGGATCAAAAGGTATACTACTAAGAAATTGAAATGGGTGTTGAATGGGCATGATGTATAACACAGAATAAGTTCATGCCTAATATCACATTAATAAAGCTGTACACATGACACTACATGTAACTGGAGAGCCAATAGCATTCGCTGAGGAATTCACTCAACCAGGGTCTTCAGTTTTTATACCCTAAGGGATATAATATCTAGACCATTGTATTTTTTACACCATTATTCAATGAACCACATATAAGCAGCCACTGCATGATTCTTATTAATGAGACTAGTGATTCTGGTAAGTGTTATAGAAGGGTCTATAAAAAGATCTTAAGAATCCTAATAACTAAGAAAATAATGCACTAAAATCTAAGAGTTAAATGACAGAAAAACCAAAATAATATTCCAAACCAAATCTTGAAAGTTATAATTACTTTAGAAAGAAATAATTCATAAAGAAAATATGGTAAAATAGGTGTACTTTCAGCACCCCCAACTTACTATAAGAGACAATATTTAAGTGGCACTGACCTTTTCTATTTGAAAGTAGCAGGCTTTAAAATAGTGCAAAGTGAACAAAAGTTCATGTAGGAATCAAAGTGCATTGTAAAAAAACACCAAGGCATTCAATTAAATATTGTGAATTGATTTTAAACCAATGCTGAGATGTCAAATGACCTTAAAAAATAGCCCAGGACATTCATTTTATTATTTTGGATACTGAAATTAATATGCCTGGTATTAAATCACTAGGGAAAGCAATAGTTCAACCACTAATTAGGCTGCTTTTTGGTCAGAACTTGCCCTTTTATATAAACAAATCATGCAGAGAAGGCAGTATTTGGGGTAAGGGTTATATACTGTGATTACTATTCCCACAGGAGACTTATTAATACAGAGAATTATGGGAGGACTCTGTGATTTACCAGGAATAATTAGTAAATTCCCTAGAAGCTACTTGGTTATTGTAGTTGGTAATATTTGTTTTAATTTTTACCATAACTGAAACACAAATGATCATGTAATTACAATGCCACCATTGCACTTTGAAAATACTAAATAAAAACAAGCTCAGGAGACCAAACCCAAAGAGGTCACTATGGGCCTCTCCATATCCTGAGAAATGCATCTTGTTGCACAGTAGTCTAATAACACTACAGTATGTATGGGGATAGCTTTTTAAAATTTTTCACTAACATATTAATTGCACCTGATATGGGACTAAGTGTGATATATCTACATATTCACAAATCATGTACTGAACAAGTCCTGTCTTGCTTTTTCCATACACACACCATTTCCAACATTGAATAGCCACTATTCTACTGTCAGGTTAGCTTCTACATACGAGAAACAACATGTGTACCTGTCTTTCTATGTCCAACTTATTTCCCTGAAGGTAATATTCTCCAATTCCATATATTTTACTGAAAATGACAGGATTTACTTCGCTACAATATTCCACTGTGAGTATATACCACATTCCTTTGTCCACTCATCTGCTGGTGGGCATGTAGGCTGATTTCCTGTCTTAGTTTTTGTAAATGGTTCACAATAAACACGGGCATGCTTGGATGTCACCTTGGTATGCTGATTTTATTTCCATTGGATGTGTGCCTAGAAGTGGAATAGCTGATTCATGTTGTAGATCTACTTTTAGTTTTTTGAGAAACTTCATACTTTTCTCTGTAATGCCTGAAGTAATAATTTGTGTTTCCATCTATGGAAGTCAGGAAAACAATTACATACAGGACACTTAATTTATAATATTATTTATAATGGTAACTCAAGGAGTCAAATACAAAGAAAGTGAAGGAAATCTCTCCACACACCAAAGACTTAGACAATCTATCTGAAGGCTTAGACCCCATAGCAATGTCCTGCATGAGTCCAGCTGAAGAACTAGAGCCCATGACAATGCCCACCACGAGTACAACTGGAGGCCTAAAGCCCATGACAATGACTCATGCAAGTCTATTTTATGAATCTGTACTGCAAAGGCCCAAAGGTCAGCTGTGGAAGGTAGAAAGTCTGTGCCAGCAGGGTGAAGGATCTGTGCCAATAGGTACAGAGAGTTCTGCACCGGAGCCAAAAAGATCCTTAAAATAAGGACCAATGTTCCCCCAAAAAAGTACCACAGCCATCCTCAGTGACAACAAGGTCCTGAGTTCCTCCAACAATGAGAACAGCTGAGTTCATATCAAGAAACCAGCAGGACAGTCTTCTCCTGGAGATTGAACAAGACACATCTTCCCCATCAGAGCCAGGAAACAATGCTTAAAGGAAGGACCAGAGCTTCTCCAAAGTGAACCACAGCCATTCTTGGTAATGACAAGATCCTGAGCTCCTCAGATGATAACAGCCAAGTTCCTATCAGGCAAGCCAACATGACAAGCACCAACAGGAGAACCAACAGCTCCAAACAACAATACTACTCTTCCTCTCCAGGACTCTTTTTTATGCTGGCAGCAATCCTCAAGTGGGACATCTATACTCAGCACTATGCTGATTCAGTTCAGCCGGTGTTTAAGTTGACAATCGGTTTTCAGTCCACCACACCATCAGTAGTATATAAGCATACCCTGTCCTCTACAGTCTCATCGAAATGCTACTTTTTTCTTTTTGGGGTGGTGGTTGTTGTTAAGAGCCATTCTAACTGGGGTGAGATAGTATTTTGTGGTCATCTTGATTTGCATTTCTGAGATGGATAATACCAAGCATCTTCCATATGTTTATCAGCTAGTTGTTCTTCTTTTGAGAAGTGTCAGATTATTTGATCATTTTTAAATTGGATCACTTCTTTTTCATTGTGAAGGTTATTAAAATTTCTTTATGTATTTGGACATTAATCTTCCATTAGATGAATAGTTGACAAATATTTTCCATTTTTCACTTTTTCTTTTTTTTTTTTTTGGTACTGGGGATCTAACTCCCAATCTTGCACTTGCCAGGCAGGCACTGTGCTGCTGGGCTGTATGTATCCCTAGCCCCATTTTTCACTGTTAAAAGTTGGTTTTGCAGGATTCCTTGTTTGTTTTTATGTAGACACTCATTAGTTTGATGTAATCCTTTTTTTCAAGTTTTAATTTTGTCTCCCACACTTTTAGGATCAGGATCCTACCCCAAAAAACTCATTTCCTGCCCCAAAATGCCTTGAAATCCCTCCCTCATATTTTCTTCTAATAATTTCAGAGTTTCAACTCTTACACATAGGTTGTTCACCCGTTTTGAGGTGATTTTTGTCCAAGGTCACAGCAAAGGCTCAAATTGCACCTTCTGCATATGGATAGTCACTTTCCAGGAGTAGTTGAGGAGCCATCCTTTCCTCTGTGTGTGTTCCACTTCTGTAGCAGCTAACTGACTGTGGCAACTTGTGTAAGAAACACCCAACCAAACTGAGTCAGCACAGTTCTGGGTGTGGTTGAAGCAATTTACTGAAGACAGAAGACCCACCCTGGGTCTGACAGTAACTAGTAAGTTTACCACTTGAATGAAGTAAGAGGGAAAAGAAAAAGGATGACTTGCTTGTTTCTTCAGAGGAGCCCCAGTGTTTACCACCTTCATGTTGAATGTCCTCTCCTAGCTTCCAGCACAGATCCTTCTGCCTTCTGATACAAACTCACATGGGACAAATTCCAAGCCTTTGACTGGAACCTTCAGATCCCCAGCATGTAGACAGGTCTTTTGCACTCTTCCACACCTGACTCTGTGGGTGGCCATTGTAAGCCACTCTTGTAAATTCTTATATATTTGTATATCTTGCATTAAATCTGTTTCTCTAGTAAGCTCTGACTGCTACAATCAACTTTCTCAAGGTTAGCTTTATGTAAATGTATGGGTTTATCCATGGGATCTCTACATTATTCCATTGGGCTGTGTGCTGGTTTTATGCCAGTACCATGCTGCTTTGGTTACTACGGTTCTGTAGTATGTCTTGAAATCAGTTACTAGGATATATCTACAGTGGTATTGTTCTTACTTAAGATTGTTTTGGCTATTCAGGGTCTTTTGCACTTTCATACAAATTCTAGGATTTTTTTTTTAAATTCTGTGAAGAATATCTTTGGTATTTTAATGGGAATTTCATTGCATATATAAATCACTTTGGACATATAAATATTTAACAATATTAGTTCTTACAATCCATGAACATAGAGAGTCTTTAACTATTTTATGTCTTCTTCAATTTCTTTCATCAGTATTTTATATTTCTCATTGTAAAGTTCCTTGGTTAACTTTATTTCTAGGTTCTACTGTGTTTTTCATAGCTATTGTGAATGATACTGATCTTTTTTCCTCAACAATTTAGTTATTGATGTATAGAAAAGTTACTGATTTTTGTAAATTGATTTTATATCCTGCTACTTTACTAAATTTGGTTATCAGTTGATTCTGGTAGAATCAAGTTTTTTCTATACTTGGAAACCTTCCATTTGCAGACAGGGATAATTGGACTTCTTCCCATCCTGTTTGTATTCCTTTCATTTCTCTTGTTACAGGCAGCTGAGCTAGTTAGAAATATTATAGGCCATCAGACAGGACTAGGCCTTCACAGAAGCTGGCACAGAAGACCAGATGTCTTGTGACCTTGGAGGAGACACATACCTCTTGCCATAGGCCAGATCTCAGGACAGAAGGAAAAACAAATGCAACCACACCCTTAAGTATAATCCTTAGGAATTAAATCCAGATCACTTTGAGAAGCCAGGAGGCACCATCCCAACCCTCTGTAGGAAGAGTCACTGATCCACAAAGAATGCTCACTTGCTACATGACTCACTTCCATTTGGTCAGTTTTATTGGATAATTAAACTTATTGGTTTGCCATAGCTCTGTCCCATCTCATGCTCATCTGCCTTGTGAGTTCCCAGTTTTCCCCAACTGTAGACCCGCCTCATCTCATGATTTTACTCTATAAAAATCCCAAGAAAATACAGAATCTTAGAAGCTTTTTTCTCTCAATAAATATTTCTGCTTTTAACCTCCAACGTGCCTAAAATTCCTTCTTCGATTTTAGAGAACACAAACTAGTTCCGGACATATAGACGTATAGTAGGTCAGGAGTTTTGTTCCCCTATATCACTCTGTCTTGCCTCATTGCTCTGGTAACTTTTAGTACAATATTGAATAGGATCATTGAGAATGGGCAACCTTATCTTGCTCTTGGTTTTAGAAAAAAGGCTTTCAGCTTTTGCTCTATACAGCCTTTATTGAGCCCATCCTTCTATAATTTTTGAGGGTTTTTATCATGAAAATGTGTTGAATTTTATCAATTTTTGTTCTGCATCTATTGAGATTATCTTATAGATTTATCCTTCATTTTG
This sequence comes from Hydrochoerus hydrochaeris, assembly GCA_004027455.1. Taxonomy (NCBI): domain Eukaryota; kingdom Metazoa; phylum Chordata; class Mammalia; order Rodentia; family Hydrochaeridae; genus Hydrochoerus; species Hydrochoerus hydrochaeris. The sequence continues at coordinate 137,887 of PVLA01003538.1, read as the reverse complement.
TTGATGTGGTTTATTACATTCATCAGTTATGTTTATCCATGCATCCTTGAGTGAAACCAACTTGAACATACTGAATGATCTTTTTATTGTTCAGTTGAATTAGACTTGCCAGTATTTTGTTGAAAAATTTTGCATTTATGTTCATCAAGGATGTTGGCCATAACTTTTTTGTTGTTGCTGTTCTTATCACTGTGCCTTGTCTGTTTAGCAAACTAATTGATGCTGGCTTCAAAGAATGAATGTGGAAAGGCTCCTACCCTTTAAATTCTTTGGAAGAGTTTGAGTAGAATGAGCACTAATCTTTCATTGAAAGTTTAATAAAGATCAATAGTAAAGCCATTAATTCTTGGTCTTTCCTTTTTTGAGAGACTTTTCATTACTGATTTAGTGTCACTACTTGCCACTAATCCAGTCTTTTAATGTCCTCAAATTTTGGCAGGTCATATGTGCTTAGGTATTTGTCCATTTCTTCTAGGTTTTCCAATTTTTAGCACGTAATTTTTCATAATAGTTCCTAACGATGACTTGTATTTCTGTAGTACAAATTGTTTTGTGATCTTTTTCATCTCTTATTTTATTTGAGTCTGCATTTTTTTTTCTTAGTCTGACTAAAGGCTTTTTGATTTTGTTTATAGAGAACTCTTTTCCATCCTTGTCATGGTCCAGGAAGCTTTATATTTGTAATCCCATGAAAAATTTATTGGAATTCTAGTGAGTTAATTTCTATCTACCACTTTCTGTGCAACCCATGGCAAGAATAAAGATGCTAAGACATATATACAATAGTGGGCAGCCAAGGGGTCCTAAGTCCAGCCAAGATGGTGATTCACTGGAATAAAGACCCTAACCCAGAACCCAACCCCACTTTTATTAATTCTCCATAAGGAGAGTGGCTTGGGAATGACAGTGAGAGTGTGGAGCAAATATCTGCCTGCCAGGAATGAGCTGGGCTAGGTGGGAGGTCTGAGATCACTTCTGTGATAAGCAGAGGGCAAGAATGCAGAGGCAGCAATCTGCATAACACAACTGAGGCAGTATCTAACAATCTGGGGTTGGTGCTTCAGATGTCATGTGTAATCCTTGTTGCCCTTGTTACAGGCAGCTGAGTTAGTTAGAAATATTATAGGCAGTCAGACAGGGCTAGGCCTTTAAAGGAGCCTGCAGTGAGGACCAGATGTCTTGTGACCTTGGAGGAAACAGACACCTCCTGCTGTGGGCCAGATTTCAGGACAAAAGGCAAAACAAATTCAAGCACACCCTAAGTACAGGCATTAAGGATTGATATTTTAAATACCTATGGGGCACCTTGATGATGCCAGGAGCCACCATCCTACCCCATTACAGGAAGAGTCACTGTTCCATAAGAAGGCCCACTTACTAAGTGACTCACCTCCTCATTTGTCCCTGATTTGGTAATTTTACCTGAACAATTAATCTTATTGGTTGACCATAGTTCTGTCCTACCTCATGTCCATCTGCCTTGTGAACTTCCAGTTTTCCCCATTTTAGACCCATCTCACTTGTGGTTTTACTCTATAAAAGTCCCTAGAAAAGACAGCCTTTGGCAACCCACTCTGGACCACTTCTGTGTCTCTGTCAGACAGAAGCTTTCTTTCTCTCAATAAATATATTCTGCTCTTAACCTCCATTGTTCCTAAAATTCATCCTTTGACTTTATAGAACACGAACTCATACTAGACATACAGTAGGTCCGGAGTTTCATTCCCCTATATCACCCTAAGAAAGCATAGCCTCTTTCTCGAGTTTGGTCCCAGCTGGCAGCAGCACGGAGCATGGCTCTCCATCCTGCCTGGCTCAACCATGTATTTGGTGAATCTGTGGGTGGGGTAACACTGACCTATCCTTTGCTTCAGAGATTACACATCAGCTCCTCAGCCAGCCCCATTTACATTGTTTAAAGCCAATTGAAGGGACAAAGAAATAACCTAGCCAGCTCTGTACACATCAATACTTGGAGATAGGGCCAAGTTATCCAAAATAGAGATAGTTGTTCTCCTTTTCAAGGAGAGTCATCTGGGTGGTTCCCCACATTTGCACATCTTTCCAAAACTTCCAACTCTTTGTTTCATTGATCTTCATCCTCTGTTTAATATATTTTTTCTTTGATCTTTGTTGTTTCCTTCTAATTTTGTTTGGTTTGTTTTGCTTTTCTAAATCCTTGAGATATGTCATTAAATTGTTTATTTGAAGTCTATTTTTGATGTAGCCACTTATGATCTTAAAATTTCTTCTTAGTAACACTTCTGCTACATATTTCTTAAGTTTGGACATGTTATGGTTCCATCTTCATTTGCTTCAAAAAATGTTTAAATTTCCCTTTTAGTTATTTCAATGACCTATTATTCATTTAAAAGTTCAATACATTTCTGAAACTTCTAAAATTTCTTTTGTAGTTGATTCCTAATTTTATTACATTATGATCAGAAAAGATACAGGATTTCTATTAAGATTGATTTTGTGGTCTAGTACATGATCTATGCTCTCTAGACTATTCTCCAAACATTCTCTAGAACATTCCATACAATAGCTATAGAAAAGCCATTCTGTCCACTAGTTACACACCTTAAGCCATTTACTCTGTAAAATAGTGTAACTGTGATGTGTCTTTATTGGTTAATTTTTGGATGCTTTGTCAATTGATGAAATTGGGTTGTTCATATCTCCTTTTACAATTATGTTGAATTTTGATCCTATCTCTCCTTGAAGGTCTAGTAGTGTTTGTTTTATAAAATTGGATGTTACAACATTAGATGCAAATAGATTCATAATCATTGTATCTTCTTTTATTGGTTTCTTGACCATATATAATGACCCTCTTTTTCTACAGTTTTTGTCATAATAGTTTATTTTATCAAGTATAAGTAGAACTATCCCTGCTTGCTTTGGGTTTCCATTTGCTTGCAATGTAATTTCTCATCTTTTTTCTTTTAGTCTGTGTTTGACTTTACTACGTAAGAGAGTTTCTTAAAAGAAACATGCTTTTCTGTTTCTATTTTTGCTTTTGTTTTGCTTTTCTTTTAATTAATTCAGTTCGTCTGCTTAAATTGGAGAATTTAGCCCATTTATTTTTCAAGGTTAATATTGATAGTTAAGAATTTATTCCTAACGTATTGTTGATGTTCTTCAATTTTAAAAAAAAATATTCTTGCTCTTTTTCACTTGTCCATCTTTGTGACTCCATGGTTTACTATACTGTTGATTTTTATTTCCTGTTTCTCTTTTGTATATTTATTCTTCTAGTAGAATGTATGCTTTCCTGAAAGATAGTCTTACTGAGAGTAGTATTATTTGTGGACTTTTACTTTGTTTTAGGACTTGCAATACATTGTTCCAAGGATTCCTTCTAAGAAATTTTCTATGACTTTGTTGAACATAGACTTAAATATGACCTGGAGATTTTCCCTTGCAGATTGGAGGGTGATTCTTGGTCTTGTACTTTTTAGAGTTTATACAGAGCTGCAGTGAAGATCATTTCTGGTCATGTGTATCTCAGGTCGTATAAGCCTCTAGCACATGAATTCCATATCATTCCTAAGACTGGGGAAGCTTTTCATTATTATTTCATTGAATAGGTTTTGTATGTCATTAATATTTTGTCCTCACCTTCAAGTATTTTGAAAGTGTGGATATCTGTCCATATTAATCTTGTTATGCTGCTTAAAGTGTTCCAAATATCTTGAATGCTCTTTTCATTATCTTCCCTCATTTCTTTTTTCTTATCCTTTTCCTTTCTTTTTTCCTTTTTTTCTCAAAATTATTCCTTATGACTGAGTCATACTCCATTGTGTATATATACCACATTTTCTTTATCCATTCATCTGTTGATGGGCATGTAGGCTATTTCCATGACTTAGGTATTATAAGCTGTGCTGCTATAAACATGGGTATCCATATACCATTGTAGCAGGATGACTCTAATTCTTAATATGATATTATCCCAGGTCCCTGAATCATGTAAATCTCTAGTCCTGTCTTACTGACTTCCACATTTTCCCATGGTCTCTTACCTTAAAATGGAGCTACACACTTTGTTTCTTCTGTGTGAAGGAGATGAATGCTGGCTGCATACACTCAGCCATCCTCACAAATCTTCACGTTTCCAACAAGTGAAACTGGCTGCATAGCTGGACCACCAGGATACTGACAATGTATTCTCCCTATAGTCTTCTGGCAGAGAATCACATACACCTAGAAGTCAAAGTGCTAGTATCTCGATTCCTTGTAATTCCACTTGGCTCCTAAACTCCCCAGATCAATCCAGCACACAGAATTGCCCTACACCAGGAAACACCTTTTAATCTATTTTACCTTGCATTTATGCACATCTATAGTCTGGTTTTCAATTCAGAGGAATTCAAGAATAATGTCTGTTTTCTCATTTCCTCATTCCTACCCTCCTCCAACTCAAATATATTAGGAGGCCTCAGTGAAGAAGGTGGCAGTGGCTCCAAGAGAGTACAGAAGACCCAAACAGACTGCTGAGCAGTCAGGAGACCTCAGAGCCACATGTCAAACTCACAGATCTGGAGCTGCCTTCTTATCAGTTTCCAGGATCTTCAGGGCTACATTCCGTTAATATTAACAGGGTTCTTACTCACAAGACAGGGTAATTATTATGTCCTCTCTGGCTTTGCTGATGGAATAGCTCAATAACAACCTTGAACATTTTATTATCAAGATGAAAATGGAACATTTTACTTACATAAAATTGCCAATTTTTTAACACCATTTTTATTACTCCTTATCATGTTTACATACATGGCCTTGGACTGCAATATTTATTTTTATACGCTTTATAAATTTTGAAGAATCCAAATAGTAGTAGTATTTACATATTCATGCCTGAATGATAATGTTAATGAACACTGTTTTTCAATGGCTAGCCTTATGTCTATTAAGGATTTAAAACATGCCCTTGAAGCCAGGTACCATGGCTTCTACCTTCTCACAACTTCCAAATTCTTTGAGGGAAATTTACTAATTTTATATTTTTTCTCTCAATTTTAAAAATCATTCTATCATCATTACTATTTGACAAAAATTATTGAATAAATAAGTGGATAATAATGACGCAGGAAATAAATTGTATTAATGTTGGTGTTGATACCTCATGCTAAATTTCCTGAATTTAATGTTCACTAGACTTGTTAGATTCATTGTATACATCACCACAGACCCCCATGGTTTAGAAAGACAAAAAGGAAGAAAGCTGGCATGTGTATGTGTGACCTCCGGCCAGGCCGGCAGTGTCACTACAAGCTGCACCACACTGCCATTCTTCTGGCACACAGCTATGGAACTACACACCCATGTCCACCAGCACAGTTACTAATTACAATGTCATATATTCACTGGTGATCTCTTTACAAATTATACAAAGGTGACACTATATAAAAAGAAAAACACAGCACCTAGAAGTACAGATAGCGGGGAAAAATATTTCATTCCCAGAGGAGAGCAGGCAGAGAAGGCAGGAGAAGACAGATGTGTTTCAGCAGTGCAAAAAGAAGAAAGGGGAGGATCAACCTGAGACAAAGGAGCTGTCCCACAAGTTAGATGGGACCCAAGGAGCTATTTTCTTTATGCTCCAGCCTCATATAACTATATATTTGTAGGTTCTCTCAGGCCTCTGCTGCTAACTACTATTTAAACTTCATTATATTTATGAATGCAGAATCAAGCTGTGCAGTGAATTCATTTTTAAACTGTCTGGCCTTTTTTCTGAGTTGTCTTTGTGAAAAAAGAAAACTCACTTCTGCTTTTTTAACACCATTATGCATAATCAATGAAAGGCCTTCCTTTCCTATTCACTAATCTTTAAATTCAACTTTCTATTAGCTGCAATTTCAATTCATTAAAAAATTGTATCATCTAAAGCTTGATCCTTATTTTTTATGCCAGGCCAATTACATTTCAAAGGGTAAAATTTTATGCATCTTTCTATTTGGACTTTTTCCTAAATTCCTGACTTTTGATTTTTCTACCTCTCAGTAGTATTGAGAACAGAAATATTTATTAAATTAAAGCATGGAGAATTCAGAGCTTTGGGTTATATTCATTGTTTCACATGTGAAGAAGGATTTGAGATATATCAGAGACACTTTATAGCTCTGTGGTATTAACATCAACAGTATTAATAAAGATGTAAGTAATTATAATAAAATGTTTTTCTTCATCTAGTGTTCCGGATATGTTATAGCTTGTGTCTAGACGTTCCCTCAAATGATTATAAGTGAGATTTTCAGAGATGGAAAGATTTACAGTGTGTGATGCTGGGATTCAGAGTGTGATTACTAAATTAGTCCACTGATGGGCTTGGCATAGTTCTAAATAGGACTAAGGGTGCCCCATCCTGGGTGTGAATGTTACACATCCTAAGGTGGATAGTCTAGGTACACTATAAGACACAGAAAGAGGGTCTCTGCTTGTTGCTTGGTGCCTTCTACCTGCCTGCTCTGCCATGACACCCTGCCTTGGAGCCTGATACTTATGCACTGAAATCTCTATAAACTGCAAGCTAAATAAATTTTTCCTCCCATAACTTGTGGGTGCTGGCTATTTTGTCTCAATAATGAGAGAAAAGTAAGACATTATACAGTCTTACATATTGAACCTAATCATACATATTTCATGTGCCCATTTACCCCATATATGCAGTTTTTCAGACTATCATTACTAACAAGAGCAGTATACTAAGCACTAAGTGCATATTAGGACACATAATCTTCACAACAATTCTATGACATAAAATTTTTATTACTTTCTCCCTTTTAGAGATCCAAACTGCAGGGTACTGAGGATTTAATAATTGCTTAGCTAGTAAGTGGTAGACCAGGGATCCAAACTCAGGCAGTCTGTAACAGAGCCTACACATTTTATTCCTCTGTCATGTGGCACTCCCTGTCTGCTTCCCAGTGATTAACTGGTTGGGAGTGTGAGGGTCCAGGAGCAGGAGCACAATGACAAAATGGTCACACACAGACATAAAAGAGGTTCCTGCACTACTGATTCCTGTGGAATGAAGAGAAAATGAAACAAAATACGATTCTTTTCTCCTCGTCCTTTTGCTTATTTCCTCTCTAGCCATCTTTTTGTTCACTGCGTCTGGCTTTTGATTCCCTTAGCCAGCATAGGCATCTGGCACAGGCATCGATAACTGATCTTGTTTGGGCTGACTATATCAGACACATTATGGTATGTGATACTGAGCCAAGAAAATATCTAAGTCTGGGAGGGTATTCCTTGGGTACACCACGTGCTGTTGTTGGCATGCTGCACCCAGAAGGCACTTCACATGATAGTCATCCATCTTTCCCCGACTCATGTCACTATAGTGATACAGAATTACCATCCCAGAGCCAGAGCCTTCCAGACCAGCCCTGTAATTTACCCAAACAGGATGCCAAAGCTTCCTGGCAGCAAAACACCAGAGTTGCTTTGTTCATTATTTATAATGTGTTTCATTCAAGTTCAGTTTTGAGATACTGTAAGAAAGAATTATCAACATTTTCCTTGAGACTTAAATAAGAAATAAATGAAGTCAGACAAATAAGGTACATGTGATGGTATTATCTGTGCTTTTTAGGTAATTGCCTTACTGTACAAGCATAAGCAGAAATAGGTTTCTATTCTTTTCCTTTTGGGTCTGTATTCATGGACTTATTCATTCTATCAACTAGTCAAAAAGTTTTAGTTAGGCACAAGCTATGTGGGAATTTCAGGAGTAAAGACATAACTTCTGTCTTCAGGAGGTTTCCATTTTGAGAGCTGAAATAAAAACACATACTGTATTTCACTATAGTTACAAAATATATGTAAGGAAATATAGTACTCCAAGCTAAAGATTTCTGAGAATATAGCCTACAGATATAACTGTTATTAAAAGCATGATATCAGAAAAAATGTCTTTTAAACTTGAGTCCTAATAAGAAATAGCAGCTAATCCCCCCCGACAAATATTTGGCTATAATAACAGGGTAAAATTTATTTACAGAAAGGGCAACAAAGAGAAAAATTACCTGTTCCTTAAAGATTTTCTGGAATATTAACCCAAAATCTTTTTGCAAGGTCCATCATCTATAATATATATATATATATTATATTATATAAATGGTACAAATGGAACTACAGGACTATATATAGTTATATATATATATATATATATATATATATATATATATATATAGTGTTCTGGCCTTTCCATAAAGCCAGATTATACTTCCCAAGGCTGTTCCTGAGCTCATGTCTATACACTAATATTATAGAATCATTTGGTAAACAACTCCCCATAGTCACTTACCCATTCTTTCTCTTACCCATCTACTCAATCCTCCCCTCCTCATATATGTACACCTCCCACATTTCTACTCACACATTTTCATATCAAACATAACAGATGTTTTCTCCATATTCACTGCCTCATGCTTTGTAAATACCTTAAGTTAATTTGAGGGCAAGCAGCAAACAGAATATTTCTGAGGGGCATGAGTGGATATGATTTATTGCTAGGGGACAAAGTCTTCTCTATCAGTAGTTTCTATCTGTGACCTGAGACAGGGGAAGTCAGGATAAAGCAGCAGGTAGAACTGCTCACATGAAAACCAAACAAAAACTTGGGTTTCTGAAGACAGATATCAAAATCATACTTACATCCTTTCTTTCTTAAACTGCCAAATACTAACCAAAACCCAAATTTGAGACTGTACAGAAAAGCTTCACTTGATAAGCCTTAACGCTGACAGTATTAATGTGAGAAAATCCAAAGGAAAGAATTTTAGCACTCAACTGAAATACAGTTGTTTTTGGAAGCAGCCAAGGAAATGTGTTACACGAGAAGCAACCCACAACCACAATCCTCATTCAAAAGAATTACCTTTTATCACAGCAATAGCACAGAGCAATCTTACCAACATCCATATCCATTTTCCCCTAAGGAGAAAATATGGAATATGATGATCGCCAGAAGGGAATTCTTGTGGCCAGGGGAGAAGAAAGCCAAGAGGCCAACCTCAATACCAAGGGATCAAGTGTAGGAGACAAGGGATGGGGTTTATGCCCAAAGTATATTTATAAATACCTTTATTTATAAATACCTTTATTTAATACCCTTATATTTATAAATACCTTTATCCCTAGGACTGTGCCTTGGTCTACTTACTTATCTCATAGAGGCAGTGCTGAGTCATCAACTCACTTCCCAGAAATCATTGCATGTGTCCTATTATCATCAAGACTATAACCTTAAGTGTCCTGCATCAAGGACCAGAGTTGCAGAATGAATGGAGAGCTCTAGAAGACAGTTTTGACTCACAGGACTATTTGTCAAGTAAGTGTTAATTGAAGTATTGACAGAATAAATATTATTTTAGGAAATGGACTAAAAATCCTAGTGATCTTGCAACATCATTATCTACACTGCTAGGCACTTTGAGAACATGATCTGTAATGCTCATAAATGCCCTTTGCAGTGGATAAGCCTCATCTGACACTTTCTCTGCAAGCACTGCACTGTGTCCATTTTTGAGTGCAGCCATGTGGAGGTTGATAACAATAGTTCAGCAAAGCCATGCAAGGTAGTGTTTAGCACAGTAATTAAACATATAGTAGGCTCTCAATAAACTCAAAAATTTATGCATTGATGCTATGGTTTGGGTTTAAATGTCCTCCCACCAAAACCTCATGCAATCATGCAGAGGTGGGCCTTTCAAAGGTGACTAAGTATAACACATGGTTTGTTGTCTAGCTCTGGGATTGGTGGTACAAGTGCTGCACTTGCCCAGGGGCAGGTAGATGGCATATAAGGGTGGGAAAGAGGCATGTTTGTCCCTTTTGCTATTATTGCTTGTGCTGTTTTCTGATGATATGAACTGTTGCCCTTGCCATGTGATACTGCCTTGGAGGCAGCTGATTATGGACTGAAACCTCCACAACATGTGAACTAAATAAACCTTCCCTTCCTTCATTTTGGGCATCAAGTACTGTATCTCAGTAATAAGAAAAAAGTAACCAAGACAGAATTTGGTACCAGTGGACTGGGGTCCTTGTTATGACTATACCTGACCATGTGGTTCAAGGGTTTGGATAGGTTCAGAGATGTCACCTGATATAGTAGCCCTGGAATGGCTTAAATTGTTCTGTATGGAAGATTCTAGTCATAGCTCAGATGACCAGAAAACCAGTAAAGACCAGGCTTGAGAGACCAAGCTTGCTGGGAAGAATGACTGCATTGGTTGGTGGACTCCAGACAATGTATGTTTATGGCTTGGCAGAAAGCTTGTCTGCATTTTGCCTGTGTGCAAAGACTGCCTAAGACAGAGATTAAGGGAGGCAGACTAATTAATCTGGCAGAGGAAATTTCAAGGCAGTCAAATGCTGAGGCAGTGGCATGGCTATTGTTGGGGGCTTTTAACCAGATTTATATTGTGAATCAAGAGCAAAGCGCTCAGAAGAATGATTTGAATTGTTGTAAATTTCACCAGGAAAAAAGATCCATTAAAGCTATGAACTGTAAAGATAGAGCTGAGATCTCTATTTCTGAGAAGCAAGAGAGGCATATAAAAGATGGCTCTAGGGCATCACAAGCAGCAGTGGATCCCCAAGCTTTGCAACCTCAAAACTGCAAAGTGAAAAACTTTGTTTTAAGGAGAAAGCCACATAGCATTATGTTCCAGAATGGAGGCAGTGGCCACATGAGGTTTTAAAATGGCAGTGGCTGTACCATGTTCCAGAATGGCAGTAGCATAGAGAATTTGTTCCTCACAATCAGGTTCAGAATGCTCAGCAATCCAGGCACTCAACTCCTACAGCCATGAGAAAGGAAAGCCTGGCTACTATTCCAGCAGGCAGCAGGCCTTGGCAGCATCTACATGGCATTGGTTTTAGGTACATGCAGAATACAAGATTTCTGAGGTTTAAAAGGCTTCCACCCCAATTTCAGAAGGCCTGGGAGGCCAAGCAGTATGGTCCTGAGAGGGCAGTGTGTGAAGTTGTGAGTGTAAAGCCAAAGGTGCAGTGGAGACTCCAGAAGTTTGGAAAAGCCAGGAGCGTGGATCATCTAAGTAAACCTGCACGGAAGGAGGAAAATTAGCCCAAGAGATAAGCTGTGGGAGATACAACCACTGGAAGTGTCATGGAGGTAAGTCACATAAGTCCTTTGGAGCTCATAATTTGCCACAGATTGCCAAAAATGGTGCAAATGTAACTACAGGACTCAATGTTTGCCCTGCTGGGTTTTGTACTTGCTTTTGTCCCAATACTATGTATCCTCCTGTTTGTAACTTTTACAGTAGAAATGTTTACCATGTGCCTTAGAATTTGGAAGTTTTTAACTTTGTTTTCATTTGTACAGGGGCTCACAGCTAAGAGTTTGCCTTAGATCTCAGTGGAAACTTGGGGTTTGGACTTTTCAGCAATACTGAAACTGTTAAGACTTTGGCAACTCTTTGAGATGGACTAAATGTCTTTTGCATAAAAAATGTGCATGAATCTTTGTGTCATGGGTGGAATATTATGGTTTGTGTTTAAATGTCCTCCCAAAGCCTCATGCAGTCATGGGGCAGGTGGCCTTTTAAAGGTGGCTAAGTCTAGTGTTTGTAACTGGTTCATTGTCTAGCTCTGGGATTGGTGGTGTGAGTGCCCAGAAGTGAGTAGCTGGCATACAATTCAAGAGAGGAAGGAAGCATCCTCCTCCCCTTTTGCTCTAACTGTTTGTGCTGTTTTCTGATGCCATGAACTGTTACGTGTTGTAGGAGCCATTTTGCTTTGGAGCTAGCTGATTATGGACTAAAACCTCCACAAAATGTGAGCTAAATAAACCTTTTCTTCCTTCATTTTGAGTGTCAAGTATTTTGTCTCAGCAATGAGAAAAAAGTAACCAGGACAATTGATGAGTAAATCAGTAGCCAGTTACTCAATACATATAAGCAATTTAATCAAAATGATATAGAATATATTCAGAATGAAATTGGGACTTAACTCAATAATAATTCTAAGTAAGAAAAATACGACATTCTCTGATAACGTCTATACTCTAATAAATCAATTTGTGCCCAAAATAAGCAGAAAAATGCCAAATGAATTTCATTAGCTCTGTTTAAGATTATACTTCTTTCCCCACCTTGTGGTTGTTTGGGACCAGTCACAACAAGTTCTGTTCAATGTGTTTTGAGTTGTGGCACCATGTGTAATTTCTGTGTAAGCTCATTTAACCACTTATGGTCACCCCTTAGAGTTTACTTTCCCTTCAAGCACTATAATGGACAAAATTCAAGATGGGGGATGCTACCTCCATCCATGCTTCTGAGTGCAATGAGGAGCAGCATGCTAAACTGACCCACAGCATGAGAAAGAAATCTGTGTCATTTAATTCACTGAGTGTTATGGTAGCATACCTTCACCCATACTAACTGATAAAATGATTAAATTCCAAAACCCAGAAGCTTCTACAAAATAACCGAGCCAGGACCATGTCACAAGCTGGACTCACAGTTACTGATTTTTAATCATCTCCACTGGTACTGTGTCTTCATCTTCTCCTGTTAATACCCTTACTCTGATCTGTTTAGTAACTCAACAAGTAGTTAAAATTTGGCTTCTGTAGAAGATTATAATTAATGCTGGGAAGAGATAATAAGAAAGACACTTTGTATCCACTGTGATTTAATACATATTCTTATTAAGGAGACTGCACTTAGATCTCTGTTTGAGAGATGTGAAATAAATCAAAAAAAGTCATAAGACTCATTTGCCCTGTTCTTGTCCTGCTGATATGGACTGGTGTTGAAGAAAACCTTTCATCACAGAAACCCAGTTTGAATCTTTTTTGCTTTGTTGTAAGGAGTGGAAGGTCAGGTGAGTCATCATCTTTGGAGAACCTGAGAACTTCCAGCTATAACTTATAAGGATCTTTTTTTTTTCTGTCAAGAGGTAGCATTAAGAGAGTATCACATTTTTCTGTCATTTGGTAGCAACAAGAAGGATCATTGATGAGGCCTAAGACTTAATGGATTATTTACTGTGTTAGTCAAAATCTCTTCAGCCCCATGGAACATCTCGTGTCTAGAATCTCTTAAAGCGCAGATTACAAACATTATTTTACTTATGCTTCATGTTTTAGAGATTAATTCTTTTGACCTTGGTCCCTGATAAGCCACTTGTAAATAAATATACAAAACATTACAGAGTATCAGGGCTGTGGGTGGGGGATTTGTTTCTCAAAATGCATACACTTTGGGCTCAACCACTGGTTGCTTAATATCTTGAATGCATGTTTCTCTTTTGTTCTGAAAACACATTTGCCAGCCAGATAGGCTCAAAGCAAACTTGAAGTCCACTATATTTATAGTCTGCAAAAAATGTCAGCAGTCTTTTCATTATTACTAGAATTACAAAGGCAAATCTTTAGATGCACATAATTTACGCAACGGCATCCACTGGAAGGTTATACTAAAGTCTGACTTTCCAGAGGTATGTCTTTTTTGTTTTAAAGCCATACTTATGGTTTAATGCTCAAATCATGTACCTTATTGCAATAGTCATGTCTTTTGATATTTCCTCACTATCCTGGAATGCTGTTCTCCCTCATTTTTGCCAAATAATAAATAATATCCTAACTATATTTCAAAAGAGACTGCAAGTAAAGCCCCTAAGTGAGGAAAATTTATAATTCTTCACTCAACACATACTTTTGAGCATAGAACTTATGCCAGGCACTGCCCTAGAATCTGAAACCAAGTAATCAGGGACACTAGAAAAAAAATTCTTCACCAAGGTATATGTTCAAATGGGAGGCAAGCAATAAGTAAGATTAGCTCAAGTGAGTGCTGCAAAAAAAAAAAAGGCAGAATGATGAAATAGAGTCACAGAGGACACAGGGTCACCATCTTTAAGCAGGAAGCCTCTCTATGAAGGTATATTTGACTCAAGACCCAAAAGAAAGCCAACCAAGAGACTGAAGTGAGTGAGTTTAACCTATATGGTGGAGAGAAAATGTCCTTTGCATCAGGAGGAAATGATGGAGGGGAAAGTGGAGTCCAGCCCAAGGTGAACTGTATCACTCAAAGCAAAGATCTTAGATTTTATTCCAAATCCATTGAGAAGCTACTGCAAAGTGTTAAGTGGAAAACTGAGGTAATGTTAGTGTTATATAAATATCAATCCTAAAGTCTGGCAAAATTGGCCAAACATCTCAACTCTTATTACAGAAAGCTAGTTTTACCATTCCTACTTGAGTTTTGTACAAAGATCAGAGTTCCAGGTTCTCCTCTGGGTGTCAAATCTCATACGTGACAGTCACTGAGACACCCAGGAAAAATCTGAACCTATCTTTTCAGAAAGCCCCCAACATGGCGTGTTGTTGAACTACATTCTATTTTCTTACTCTCAATGTGCTGTCACCAAATCAGGATCTGCCAGAGGCTAATTGTCAAGTGCTATGTCGAAAATGAAGAGAAGGGGAAAACTGAAAATAGAGATACTCTGAGCTTTATTTTCACTGGTGCCACACAAAGGCCTTTACAGAATTTCTTTTTTGGGGGGAAGGGTAGTATCTAGGAAAATGCTGTCACAAAGCTACACTCTAGTCATAACCATATTGTTTAGGTACAGGAGCAGGAGAAACAACAGATCTACTGTAAAACACTGTAAATTATTTGTATTAAAATATATTATAAAATGTAAAACACTGAATATTGTCATAAAATATTATTGCTGGGGATATAGCTCAGTGGCACAGTGCCTGCCTGGTAAGTGAAAGTTCCCGAGTTCAATTCCCAGAACCAAAAAAAAAAAAAAAAAATCATTTGAACCTGGTGACATGCTTCATTCTGAACCTGATAGTCTTTCATAAAACCTTAAAAGATTTTCTTACACGGAATCAGTAAAATGTCATTATTTTCTCAAGCAGAAAAAATAAACTTTATGAAGCATGCCTGCACCAGTTCTGTGAGATGCCAACTTGAATAAAATTTGCCTAGATTTTCTTTCAACTTGGCTGAGTACCTTTAGTGCTCAAACATTAAAACAGGTGCCATTTTATCAAGAAGATTCCTATTTCTTCTTAGAAATGTAGATGAAAGTGGCTTGTGTTTATAAAATTCCTACTCTTGAAACCAATACACACAGAAGCACTTTATTCCCAAGAAGCAGAAACGTAAGTTTCTTCCGATTCCCCCCATTTCACTGCCAAATCTTAAACCCCTTGGAAGCCGATGAAGGACCACATTGAGAAATCTTAACACAGGTTTTCCAGAAAAGAATAACTCTTTAAAACAACCAGCATCAATGTGTATCCTGTATAGTCCAAGTAATATAACCAGTCCATCCTAAAAGATACAGAGTTGAATAGATTATTCATCTTTACAACTCATTAAATTAGAGATACTTTCTTCCCAACTTTAAGAGGTTACAAATTGACATTCAACCTCCACTGTGGCCAATAAATTTCCCTCACTTTGGAATATAACAGGAGGATGTCCTGCAACGTTAGTGTGTTTTTTCAATATTTAAACTTGCTGTCATTATTTAATAACTGGAAGAATTTGTATCTTGACCTTCAGCAACTTTTCAAAAAGCCAGATGATCTGGACCTCTTCAAACTGTATGGTTGCCTTTTTGCAAGTCAACAAACTGCTGAGATTGAGTAACAGCCACTTGCTGTGAATGGGGAAATGCTCAGATTACCCGACTTCTACTCTATTGTTTTTTAAATTTCTCCCTGCATCCTTCATATACAACACCTTCCTCACCAAGTAATCAATCCCCCTTTGTTAATAAATAGGACGGGTATATAAATAGTAAGGGGAGAGAGAAATGGATGGGGAGATGGATGGATCAATGGATCAATTGATCACAAGCTTTGCATTACCACATTTCTCTGAAGAGTGGAATTCTGTAGCAGGTGTTCTTGACATCAAGCATGCTGAAGTCCCAATACTTCCATAACTTTACATCCTTCAGATCAACTAAATCAAACAGTAGACCTAAGTATCCAAGGCTATTTAATAATCTGTCCTTTTCTGATCTCTATATTCTACTATTTCTGCCTTCTTTTTACTCAAAAAGGAGACAAGTTGAGTAG
Organism: Hydrochoerus hydrochaeris; assembly: GCA_004027455.1. NCBI lineage: Eukaryota > Metazoa > Chordata > Mammalia > Rodentia > Hydrochaeridae > Hydrochoerus > Hydrochoerus hydrochaeris. The sequence continues at coordinate 121,791 of PVLA01003538.1, read as the reverse complement.
CTAAACAGAGAAAGAGCCCAACTCACCTTCTAAAACCTGATATCTCATCCCACCTCTGCTGATCCCCTTTCCCTTGGTTGTGGAAACAGACTTTTGTTCCATTTCAAGGCTTTATATCTAAGCTTTTTATGTTTATTTTGTAGGACAAACAACTTGAGGCCCATTTTCCTTAAAGTCTAATGCCTCTAAAGACCAAAAGTAGAAAAATGTCAGAATATACACCAATACCTTCAAATAATGAGTACTGCTATAGAGCCAAGCACAAGGATCTTGGGGGAAAGGGCACAGAATGTTCCTATTAAATTGCAGGGCACTCATGACCATTGTCAGGGTATTCACAAAACAATTCTCATCATGAAATGCTGCATGAGCCACAATTCAGGATACTCATGGAGCCAGAGACTTTAGGGGCAATCCATGTCTCCTGCTAGCTCTTTCAGCACTTTTTTATGAGGCAAAAAGATGCCCCCTTCCTCAGGGATGAGAGGCTCACATCACATTTCTGAACTTGACCTCTGGAAAACAGCTGCCTATTCCCCTGAACTCTTATAGCCCATTGGGTGAAAATCTTCACAAATGCATGCAGCAGCACAGCCCTGAGAGCAGACTTTAAACCTAATGCAAATGAAATAAGCATCCACCTGAAACTCTACAGGAGGATGCACCTGACAAGAGATTAAAAGGACATAAAGACTTGGATTTTCTTACTGGTTATTGGGTCAATGTCTCAGATAAAACAAATCCTAATTGAAACAGGGGAATAGGTATCATGCCAGACCAAGAGAAGTGAAAACTAAATCCAAACTCCAGGCACTACTTTAAATGGTGTTTTGGTGTGCATGGCTCCCAGATGGGTAAGATATACAGGCTGTATGGAAAACCAAACCATTCTTTGTTTGGGGATAAAAGCAACTTATAAGAATTTCTGTGTTACTGGACATGGTAGAGCAATCGTGTAATCTTCATACTCAAGAGGCTGAGACAAGAGGATCACCTCAAATTTGAAACCAACCTGGGCTACATAGTGAGTTCAAGGACAGCCTGAAATACGTAGTAAAACACTGTATCAAAAAACCCCAAAATTTTTTTTAATTTTTAAAATTTTTTAAAAAAGAATTTCTGTGGCAATAAGATTTCTATTTCAAATAGCAACTTTAAAAATACATATCATTTTATGGGGGAGTTCTTTCTCTCCTATATCTAAATCTCCCTGTCCAGGTCATCTTTCCTACTCTATAATGGAATATGAGTTTCAACAAATTGCTCCAAACTTATTGACCTGTAATTCTGTAATTCCTCCTGTCCTACTTTGCTGTTCAATTTCATACCTCCCCTCCCTCTGGGACCAGGCTTTCAATGGGTCCTGATAGCTTGGCTCAGTACACCTGTCATCAGTCTTCTCTGCCATCCAAATCTGAAGGATAAGCAGGTAACACCAATTTGACTTTTTCCTTGCCCACTGGAAATGCACATGCCCAGTGCCCCTTTGACTCTTTAAGAGGACTCACCGGGGCTAAGCCCCCAGCTCCTGATGTGACCTTGTGCTACCACTGGGACCAAAGAGTTGCCCTGCCTTGTTTTAATCTGCCCTAAAAGGGAAAAAGTGCCTTGCCTAGAGAAAGGGCTTCTGAATTATGTATGTCATCAGTGTGAGTTCTTTTCCAGATCTCAGAGACAGTGAGCATGATAAAAGCATTAGAGAAAAACACATTCATTTGGCCTTTTTGAAACATTTTTTACCCTCTATCATTCTCTTGTTTTATCCAAGCTGCAATAATTTCAAAGAATGGTATTCTGCCACACTCATGAAATTATCTCTTTTCTGAAATAATATCAAGAGCAATAATAATAAAGCTTTCCTTGTCCAAAATCAGGATAGCATTTTCCCTTCATAGATTGAGGGTTGATATTCTGCACTTGACAGGTGACAAAGATGTGGCCTCACATTACTCAGTGACTGCATTAGAGATGTACTGCAGTTGTCCAGAGCTGTCACTGTAACCTCTGAGACACTGCATATGAGACACTGAATGGGAACATTCTGGAAGCTGCAGGATGTGCTTAACACAGAACATCCTTATTACCCATGTTGAAAGGGAAGTCCTTCACTCCCTCCATGAGCAATCTTGCTTCAATACAGAAAACAGGAATTACCATCAACACTGTTAGAATTGAGGACAAAATGTTTTCATTTACTCTGTCATCCAACCATTTCTGTTATGGGGAGAAAAAGGGATTATCTGATTCTTAGGAAAAAATCATTGCATACCCACTCCCACATATAGCACTGACAGTTTCTTAGTTTGTTGGTTTCTTGCTCTGTGCCTGTGTCTGTGTGTCTGTCTCTGTCTCTATCTTTATCTCTCTATCTGTATTCTGATTGCAGGAACCTCACTCCTGACCTCCATTAGCCTGTGTTCCCCTCTCTTCCCTCTCTTTCGATGCCTTTTTCTTCTCCTTGTTTGTCTTCCTCCCTCTTCTTTTTTACTCTCCTTCCCACACTGACTACCAGCCTGAAGGCACATGTGCTCTTCTCTCCTCATGATTTGAGACCACAGGGTCAGGCCCTACTGCTTCTTGTGACTAAGAAAGGAAATTCAGTACAGAGAAGACATAGTTGGGAGCCAGTGGCCCTAGAACCATAGAGTGGAGCACTAATGAAGAGATTGTAATCTTCACCTGACCTCTGTGTCTTTTTCCACTGTGATTAAGAGATGCTTAAATACTCTGGATTCCCTACAATTCCCACATCTGAGAACGGAATGTAAGAGACAAAATGGGCCAGCACCAGACCAGAGAACCTGGGGGGAAGCAAACTGGACAAGATGGGGAACACAGCTGCAGAAGCCAGGACCAACGATGGACGAGATGAGTGCGGGGTAGTAAGCACACTGGGGGGGCCTCTTGTCAATCAAAGATAAACAAAGGACCCTGCGTGGGGATCTTTTGACATAAGAGAATGAGACTTGTCTGCTCATTAGGAGACCCCAAGACATAGTCACACTCCAGCACAGAGCAAGCAGATAAGGGTTATGTAAGACTAAGGACAAGACCTGCAGGTAGAAGAAAAGGACACAAGAAGTGGACATGGACAAGAAAACTCAGGCCACACATACACAGAAGCCTCTCCAATGTGATGTTTAGTTTATGGGCTTTCAACAGGCTTTTAGCAGGGAAGGATTGAAAAAAGTAATTTCGAAATCTATCATGTAGCATCCTTAGAGATCTAAGGAACTAGACATTATGGTTATAATTCCTAGTGCTGGTTCCATTTTTTAAAAAATCAACTAATGCCTACATAAAGCCCTAAGTTAAAGGTCCCACACAGAATATTCTGTAGGAAAACTGAACTGATGAATACCTATGAATTCTCAGTCTCAAGTGGATAGGCCAGGCAAGCAGCAGCCCTAAAAGAATAGAGCTTTCAGGTTCAACATTTTTGGTTACCAAAGAAATGCCAATAAAAATGACAATGGGACGCTATCTTATTCAAGAAAGAATGGCTATCTTCACAAACTCAAAAAACAACAAATGTTGCTGAAGTCATAGAGAAAAAGGAGACCATCTGCATTATTTTATGGAACCAGTGCAATCACTACAGAAATCAGTATGGCAGTTTCACAAAAAACTGCAACTAGAAATTCCATTTGACCTAGCTGTATCTTTTCAGGATATCGTCCTGGAAGAGTTAAAGATATCATATTACAATGAAACACGCATAGTGATACGTAGAGCAGCACAAATCATGATAGGTAAATCTTGGAAGCAGCACATATGCCTATCAGCAGATGTATGAGCAAAGAACATATGGCATAACTATACAATGCACTACTACTCAGCCATAGAGAATGATAAATTTGAGCCACTTGTAGAAAAATGGATATACCTTGAGATTAAAATATTAAGTGAAATAAATCAGGCACAGAAGGTTAAAAAGTACATGATTTCTCTTATATGAGGAACCCAAAGTATAAATGAAGGGCAAAATAAAATATAGACGACAGGAAGCAGGGAGATAGGTTTTGTGGAAATGGTGAAATAACCTGAGGAAAAGGAAATGGGAGGGAAGAAAGAAAGGGAATAAAAACAATCATGATGTAATGAACCAATTCCCCACTATGGATTTCTTTATTCTATATTGTAAACACATTTAAACAAATAACTGAATCTTCACAGGCTGATTCCTACATTGGAGGGTTCTAAATAGAATAACTACCATACATCCCAGGTTGCCCGAAACAGCAGTAGTTCACACCTGTTACCCTACCATAATTGTTAATAATACACATTTTATACACCGAAGTCCTCGTTTTGCATATTCAATTATTCGTTATCCATTAGCAGTGTCATCACAATGTCATATAATACACTCAGTAGAATCTTTGAAATTGAGAAAAATAATAAATGAAACATGTTTTAAAATTATCTTCATAAAATATGAAAGATAATCAATATGTAGGGCAAGGCAAGAATACAGATCAACCTGAAAGACAAGGAAGCCATAAGAGTAAAGAAAATTCCAATCTGACCTTAAAATTTCCTCCATCCTCATTAATAATGACTACTGAGACTTGGTGAGCCACGATATTTAGAAAACAATCTCAGAAACTAATCCTTCAAGAACTTTAACTCTTGATTCATAAGACAAACAGACTTTCAATTTTAATCAAAAAACCTAGGTAATCAGTACCTACTATATTCCTAAGACAAGGGTTCCAAACTGAGAGGGTGAGGGAGAAAGGGAAACAGGGGAAAGGGGAAGAGAGGACAGGGAAGGAGGGAAAAAGGAAGGGACAGAGACAGAGAAGGGGGGAGGAGAAAAAGACAGGGGAAGGAGGGGAGCACAGTGGAAGAGAGAAAGGAAGAGAGAAGACGGGAGATGTGGGGGAAAGAGAGGGTACAAAAAGAGCATTTTCAGTAAAAATGTAAGGAAAAGTACTGTAAATTTTCTCCTTTCCTTTAAAGCCCCACAGGGAACTCAACTGTTTATAGTATCAACTACCTGATACATTTCTCTTACCAGGAGACCACAGACCAGAAGCCACAAGCTCACAGCTGTAGCAAATGCTTTCTTTGCACTGCATGTGATTTGTTTAACATGATTCTGCAGACTTACATTTTCTTGCGCAGAATTCTTCTGCACAGGCAAAACTGAGCAAAAAATAAACTGCCAGGATCTAGTCTGCAGCCACGTCACATAACCAGCTCTTTCCTGTTGCAGTATGGGAACAGCCTTTGTGGACTTACCTTCTAAAACAAGAGGGGCACAGCCACACAGCTGGTGCAATTCACAGTTTATCTTTAATCCCATGACAGCTACAAGACGGAGTTATCACAGCCCTGCTCTGCATTCAGTTCCCCAATACGTGGTGATTCTCCCACTCCTGTCATAGCTGTCGTGTCTCTAACTTCCTGCAGGCTCCCTTTACTCACTATCATTGGAGATACGTTCAACAAGTCGACCCTTTTCCCTCACTGTGCTTGCTAGCAATGTCATCGCTGCCTTATCAAGATCCTTGACTCCCGTTCAGGCCTTGATGTTTTTTTTCTCTTAATTCTCTCTTACTACACAGAAAAGTCCACAAATCCGGCAAGGTGTAAATTTTCACAAGGGAAACACACCCAAGTAACCAATCTTCTAAAAATCAGAACATTGCGATTCCCTAAAAGCCTCACTTCCATCCTGCCTCCATCATCTTCATCCATGAAGGTAACCACAAGCCTGATTTCTAACACCAAACATCGGTTCCCAAGTTTACCATGAATTAAACCATATTGTGTGAGCTCCTTTATATGTGGCTTCTTTGCTCAACTTATATTTTTGAGATTTACTACTGTATGAGACAGGCCAATTTCTCTTCATTGCTGTAATGTTCCATTTTGTGACTATATCACCCATCAGTGAATTGTTTTCTCTTTTAACTATTCCAAATACTTCTACTGCAAACATTTGTACATATGTCTTTTAATGCACAAATGTATACTTTTCCAGTGAGCATCTTCCTAGTAATGGAATTGCTAGGGCAGAAGTTATTACGTATGTTCAACATTCATAGTCCCTGAAAACAGTTTTCCAAAGTAAATCTACCAACTTATATTCCCACCAGTAGTCTATGAGTCTTCCAGCTTCTGCACATTCTCAACACTTGGTATCATCAGTGTTCTTTCCTTTTAGCTTTTCTGATGTAAGGTCATTCTGGTAGCATGGATTTATTCTGCATTTCCTAAGTGATTAATAAAGCTAAGCCAGGGCTGGGGATTTAGCTTAGTAGCATAAGTGGCTGTCTGGCAAGTGAGAGATCATGAGTTCAATCCCTAGCACCAAAAAATAAATAAAGAAAAGAAAATATAAAGCTAAACCAATCGGTTTTCTTCACCTTTTAACTTTTACCAAGTCAGTAATCAATCCCAATCAGTCAGCCTCTTCTTGGTGACAGTAAGGGAGGTTGCATGCTCTAGTTCCACTCAAGGCCTTCCATCTGTTGACCTTTATCACCATCCATCAATATTTCCACATCATATCTCCATCTCCTGTGCCAGTCACAAGACAACCAGCCTCTTCCCTTCGCATTTCCCAATCCAGCCCACTTTCTCCTTCTAAACCTATCCTGGAGCCAGTAACCAGGAGAGGCAAGTTTCCATGGGCTGAGCACTTGCATGCGCTTGCCCTTCCACTCTTCTCTCCAGACTCAGAGTCAACACTGTTTCCTGTCTCCGAAACTTTTAACCAGTGAGAAAATGTGAAGTTGAGTTTCCTCTGCCATTTCAAAGCTGTGTGACCAAGCATAAACTACTCCTAGGCTCAGATTTCTTACATAAAAATAAGCTATTGCTTAAATGACTATGAGACTTAGATTGCAATATACTCAAAATAATATACTTAAAATGGCCTGGTACATCTTGGGTGCTTGGTAAAATATTGTTGTCTTTCAATTTCCCATTTCATCTGCACATTGCCATTCATCTCCTATTTCCCTGGAGACAGTGAGACAAGAGGAAGAGATTTTGCAATCAGAGATACTAAGACTTGAAACCTGATGCTAACCATGGAATATCTCAGTTATGAGTTTCCCTGTGATAGTTCCTTACACTATAAGAAGGACCTTGGAATGGCATACTCCAGAAGTGTGAAAATGGCATGTCACTCTGGTCGATGATGGGACTGGAATTTCCACCGCAAAAGATGTGTTTATAGGTCATATCCATTCAGCTGTACCCAAGGTTAGGCAACATAGTTTGTTTGGGTCATTAGTGCTTGTTTTTTCTTTACATTGTCTAAAATTAAATATTAGGAAAATTTACATTGAAACTGAGACATCTTTTGAAAAAAACTTGAGAGTCTAGAAACCGTGCTGGTATCCCCTCAAGCCCGCAGTCACCCGGAGCTCATAGCCACGTCCTCCCAAGCCGGGCCATGTCTCTTCTGTTCTGCACTGTCCTCCTGACCCTCTTCTCGTTCTTCCTCACTGATACCATCTCCACGAATTTCTTTATGTTTTCTACATCTCTAGGTTCTTATTGAACTAAATAATTAGTTGCCTAAAATTTATAGAACATTTCTAGTAATTATTTTTACAAATTTAGACTGTCTGTTCCCCAGATTCTTATACCTTATGTCAGATTTCTTCAGAAAGTCCCTCTATTAGTTTACTATAGCTGTTATAACAAGTCACTACAAACTTAGTAACTTAATGCAATAAAAAAATACGTGGTATAAAGTCAAGTACACAGAGACCTAAAATGTCCAAAAACTACATGTTGGCTGAGATCTGGACAAACTGCCTTGCCTCCGGAGGCTCTCCTCGTTCCCCATCTTCAGCATTCTCCATCTTCTGAGCCAGCCATGCCTTATCCCATCTTTCTCATGCTGCATCAGTCTGATACTTTACTGCATCCCTCTTCTGCTCTTTTTTTTAACATACATACTGATCTTTATTTTTTTATTTAAAGAGGATAAAACAAAATAAAGCAAATTAAAACAAATCAGTGTAAGAGATACAGGACTTCAAAACATTATGAAATCAACAGTAGTTACCATAATGCCTTTTGATGTCTTCAAAATAGCTGCAGATAATTTCGGACAGAGTAAAAATCAAACAGAACAGAATAGAATACAAACAATAAAAACAAAACAATAAATGCAATAAAAGACTTCAAACAAGCCAATAGTAAATCCAAAATTGCTACCATAATATATCTTGCTATCTTTGAAATAGTTGCTCCTGCCATTGGATTTGATATAATCAAATAAAATAAAACAGAACAAAACCCAACCCAACCCAACAAAACAATGGAAATGATATAGGACTTCAAAACAAGACTGTAGAGAGTCAACAATGGCTGCAACCCTCAAAAGCAGATCCCCGCTAGATGGCACACTGCATACTGCTATCCTCTGAACATATGATCGGACCACTGGCCCTAGACCTGCAATGTAGTGAAACACCAAAGCACCACAGGCATCCGATTGCATTTTACTTCTATAGCTATCATCACAGCCTGTGTTTCTCCAGCTTAAGCAGTTGCTTATGGTGGGAGCAGGGGGAGGATTGGTATTTGATTTTGCCAGACCATGCGCCGGAAGGGGCTGGTGTCTGGGTGGCAGCCCACACATGGCAGTTTCCCGGGCTGGACTTGCTTGCTGCTGCGGCCTTGTTCTCTCTACCCTTGCTCTCTAAATGGTGCTCACTCACAAGGAGAGGCTGAGGTCTGGCTGTTCCAGTCTGGTGATAGCCCATGCATGGTGCTGGTTTCCAAACTGGGCTTACTTGCTGGTGTGGCCTTGTTCTCTCTGCCCTCTCCCTCTTTTACTCTTAAAAATGTTTATGATTAAATTGGGCTGACAAGAATGATCTAGCATAATCTCTCTCATTTTGTAGTCTGCTGCTTAGCAACCTTAATTCCATTTTATTTTAATTCCCCCTCGCTAAGTACATAATAGATTCATAGGGCCCAGTGATGAGGATATCACATCTTTGGTGAGTAATGGTCATAATTCTGACTATATAGCCCTGAACTCTTATTAAACTTTCTTTTCCTTTAAAAATATGTCTGAGCCAGGATTGATGATATACATATTGATGCTTCTACACATTTTTCTTCAGTTCAAAACCACAAGCCCCCAAATACAAACTACTATTAGCTAGTACTGTAATATTCTGTGGTGACACAGTTTTCCCCTAAATTCTTAATTCCAAATGAGGCTTTCCACCACCACCCCCAACACCATCATCATTTTGATTTGTTAGGAAGAAAGGAAGAAATAGAGATGAGCAAAAGGTAAGGTGATAACTATGGTTCAGTCCAACTCCACTTGGGGACCAAAAAGAAGAAATACTGAGGAATATACTACAGAAATGCCCAAAGTTATAGAGCATTAATAACAGATTATATTTATTGAGCACTTTATATTTGCCAAGCAACATTTCTAGGAGTCACTTAGGGGGTCTCTGTAGGAATTAAATAGAGATACTTCCTTTGGATGGATGAATTTGAAAAGTATCCTTTCCTTAATGAGAATTGAACCCTTTCCAAGGCATAGGGTTTATAACTGACGGCATATCTATACCAGGCCCTTGACCATGAGCCTTTTTGATGGGCACTGCCTATTCAAAGTACCACCCAGTGCCACGCACAGCTCTGAGGACCAAATTGTGATTAACCCACAGCATACCTGTGAGCTGGGCATCATTATCATCATCATCCCTAGTATAGTGAAGCAAGATCCCATGACCAGAGAAGAAAAGTGATGGCTCACAGTTGTCCAAATATTGAGATAGAGAGGTAGGATTCAACTCCAGGCCCACTGACCATAGTTTATACTCATAACAGCAGAGTGAATATCTTAGCTCAGGTGTCTTCAACAGGCTCTGTCTTAATTAATTTTCTTATTGCTAAAACAAAATATCTGGCAACCAAAGTTAAAGAAGGAAATGTTTATTGTAGCTCAGTTTGTAGAGGTTTCAGTTTATAATTGGCTGGCTCCGTGGAAAAGTGCCATGGCAGAGAAAAAAACAGTCCATGGCATGAAGAAGGCAGCAAGCAGCAAAGTAACAAGTGACAATCGGCTCCAACAGCAGTCCTCTTTCTGTCCCTTATATTCTATCCAGGCTATCAGCCTTTAGCACTCACATCCAGATTGGGACACCCTTTAGACTTACATTGCACTAAGAATCTATTTCAGCATTAGGTCCAAAATCCCAGCATTGTATAGTGTGGATCCAGGTACCTCTGAGAAGCTCCACTACGACCATATGAGGCTTTGAGGGAACATCTAACCACAAGCCATAAAGCCTTCTAGCTAGTCTTCATGTACCCAAAATTGACCTACAACTTAATCCACTACAGCTGCCACAGTTTCTAAAACTATAACTTTCATCATTCCTCCTCCATGTGTAAAACTCTTCAGTAGCTCTGCCACTCACCTCCTACAGCTGAGAATATTTCTTATGGTCTGACCCTGGACATCCTTCATCCTTATCATTCATCCTTACTTTTGCTTCCACCCCCACCCCACTGCACCCAATAACATAACCATGCCGAACTTTCTGCTCTATGAATCTTATGTTCTCACTCACCTTAGGCCTTGGCATACGATGTTCTTTACACATGGAAACTCTTTGCCTCTGCCGCTTTAGTTGACAAGTTTCTCCTTTTAAGTCTCAACCTTAGTGTCTCCACCTCTGATATGTATTTCAAATTAGATCCTCTGATGGTCCCTCTCATCATACCTTGTGCTTTAGTTCATAGCAAATATCAGATGTTTGCATTTCTGCAACATTCATTATTCACTCATTATGCACTCATTTTTCACAACAGTATGTTCTGTGACAAAAATAGTGTGTGTTTTGTTACTTAATGATAAACTCTGTTTTTGGCACATTTCCTGGCACATACAGGCAACCAAATATTGTTAATGTCCCTCTTGTATGCTTACTGTGCTTCCCACCATAGCATTCATCACAATATACTATAGCTACTCAGTTCTTTCCCTTTTCCCCACCTGACTGTAACTATTTTAAAGATAAAGACTATAATGTAACATGGATCCAGTACCAAAATCCCAGCACACAGTAAAGCAACCATCACATAGTAAGCATTCACATAATCCAGAATAAATGAATAAACACAAGTAATTGGTCTCCTTTGAGCTAACCATTCTGTTATCACTGACATAAATGACATCAGTGGATTGAAGAATTGTTTAACTTTAAATGTTTTGTAGAATCTTTTAGAATATTGAAAGAAAACTAAGCTTCAAAATCTCACCTATTATTGTTCACTTCCCACAAGGCACAAAGATATCCTCAACAAAAAGTAATATCTTAGTCCTAAGTGTTATAAGTGCCCCCTTTTTGCTCTTTCAGCTTTTGTTGATTGCTGCCTTGAAGTGTTGCTCTTTACCATGCCACCCTGCTTTGGAGCCAGCTGATTATGGATGGAGACCCCCACAAACTAAGTAGCCCAATCCAGTATGATGGCACATTAAAAACAGACATGCAAGTTTTGGAGGAGATCAAATATGAATTATCAGATTATTCATGCACAAATGATGAAGCTGGTTCACTGGGGTAAAATACATGCTTTCATAACAGAAGTGTGATGTAGGTATATTATTATGAGGAGGATGACTGACATTGGCCACCTGAGCCAAAGTTCCTGTGATAGTGAAATGGAGCAGGAATTACCTGATACACAAGAAATGTAGACCCCTTGATTCAGACAAAGAAAAAAAGAAGCAATATGAATACATATCTGACTTGATCACACAACCAAAGAGAATGATCCAATATTAGAATTAGGTGCAAACATATACTGAGGATCTTGACAGGGGTGAACCTATTGGACAGAATATTGCCATTCAATGTTGGAAATTTTTGTAACAGATCAAACGCTACAAGATGTTGTGAAATACAAAAATGCTGACATACAAGTAAAATGTTCAGTATATACTAATAGCCACCCTCAAAAGTGTATTCACTATAAACTGATGCAATGTGAGTATGCATTTAACTAGTTGAAACACTGTGAAATGGTCACACAAAATGGAACAGTCCAATGTTAGAACTAGGTTCAAAAATATAATGAAGGCCTTTTCAGGGGTGAAATGTATTAGCAGATTTCCAGCATGCCATTCAATGTTGGAAATTGTAAAGACAAAATGCTATAAGATGCTGTGACACCCACAAGGTTGAAATGCAAGTAAAACATTCTGTATGCACCAATAATCATATTAAAAATGTATTTATTATAATATCTCATGAACTGAACTGAAAGTATTCAGGCCCACACAGCAGGGAGCAGAGTTCCAGCTCTCTGGCTCTGGCCTCAGGAGAGTTTGGGACATTGTTCCCAGTGCTTGGGTGCCTGCCCAGCCCCCTAGGACACTGGACTAGCCTTGAAAGTCTTAGCGGGCTTGAGTGGACCATGCCCAGCGACCTTCATTTAACCAGGGGAGCCAAAACCTGTGAGTCCCAGGAGCTGAGGGTGAAGGAGGTGATTCCCAACATGCTCAGAGAAAGTTTTGGAACATCGCTTGAAACACAGAAATATAGGAAAGTGACAAAACAAAAGACCAAAATGCAATCTCAAACCTCCAGCCCATCTCAAGAAAGCCTGGGAGCCACATACATAGAAGAAAATACTAGTCATATACCTGAAATACCTGAAATGATATTAACTGAAATAAAGAAGCAAGTATGGGAAGCTATAAAGGAACTCAAATTAGAAATAATCTCCCAGGTAAAAGAAGAAATGATAAAAGAAGTGAAAGAAATAGTGAATGCATCTAAAGAAGACACAGCTAAAATATTAGAGGAACAAAGCAAACAGATAGAATCCCTGAATGAACAGCATAAGAAACAAACAGAATACATGAAGCAGATTCAAAGAGATACACAAGAAATCAAAGATTCTATTGTAAGTTGCCAAAACTGCCTCAACGAAAGTGAAGACAGAATCTCAGACCTTGAAGATAAGATTGCAGCTAATGAACAGGAAAGGAAAGAGCTCTTAAAAATAACAAGGAATCAGGAAATAACAATTCAACAGTTGCAAGATGATGCAAAGAAAAATAACATAAGATTAACAGAGATAAATGAAAAAGAAGGGACAACACAAATGATATCTAGAGGATATTTACAGAAGTAATAGCTGAAAATTTCCCAAATACGAGAATGGAAACTGACATTCAGATTAGTGAAACATATAGAACTCCAAACAGCCATAACCAAAATAAAACTACAGCCAGACATATAATAATCACCATGAGAGAAATCCAACATAAGAACAGAATATTAAAAGCTGTTCGAGAAAAAAGACAGATCACCTATAAATGAAAACCTATGAGAATCACAGCAGACTTCTCAACACAAACAATGAAGCCAAGAAAAGCATGAAGTGAAATATTTCAGATCCTAAATGAAAAAGACTTGCAACCCAGACTGATGTACCCTGCAAAACTATCCTTCAAAATAGATGGAGAAATAAGATACTTCCATGACAAAAAACAGCTGAAGAAATTCATGATCACCAAACCAACCCTGCAAAGAATACTCAAAGACATTCTAGATACACACAGGAAAAAAACACTAAGCAAGACAGACAATTAAACAGAAGGGAAAGATAAAGATACAACAGCAGAAAGATGACATGTCAACAATAAACCAATATATAAGTTATAACCATTAATGTAAATAGCCTCAATTCACCAATTAAAAGAAACAGACTGGCAGATACTGGCAATACTTCATGCAATAGGAACTCAAAAAAAAAAAAAACTGGGGTAGCTATTCTATTTGCAGACAATGTGAACTTCAAACCAAGAAAGGTCCAAAGAGATAAAGAAGGCCACTACATACTAGTTAGGCGAAAACTTCAAGAGGAAGAGATAACAATCTTAAATATATATGCACCAAATTGCAGAGCACCCAGCTATACAAAGCAAGTATTAACAGAAATGAATAATCAAATAAGCAATAACACAATTATAACAGGAGACCTTAACACACCTTTGACACAAAGGGACAGATGAGCTACACAAAAAATCAGCAAAGAAATATCAAAACTGAATCATGCCTGTGAACAAATGGACTTGATAGACATATACAGAGTGTTCTACCCAACAACATCAGAATATACATTCTTCTCAGCAGTACACGGGACATTCTCTAAAATAGAATACTAGCCCACAGAACATATTTAAGTAAATGCGGAAGAATCGAAATTATCCCATGCATGTTATCGGATCATAGTGCCATGAAACTAGAAATTAATGATAAAAAAAACTTCAAAAACCTCACAAACACATGGAAATTGAATAATACACTCTTGAGCAATCAATGGGTCACAGAGGAAATTAAAGAAGAAATTAAACACTATCTACAAGCAAACGAAAATACAAATACAACGTACTGGAATTTGTGGGATGCAATGAAAGCAGTACTTAGAGGAAAATTTATTACACTGAGTTCCCACATTAAGAAAACAGAACGAACACAAATAAGCAACCTGATATTACACCTGTAACATCTAGAACAAGAAGAGCAAGCCAAGCCCAAAGCCAAAAGAAGGGAGGAAATTATAAAGATCAGAGCAGAAATTAACGCAATAGAGACTAAGAAAACAATTCAAAAAATCAATGAATCAAAGAGTTGGTTCTTTGAAAGAATAAATAAAATTGACAAGCCCCTAACCAACCTAATTAAAAAAAGAAAAGACTCAAATTCATGCAATACAGAATGAAAAAGGAGAAATAAGTACCAACCCTGTGGAAATATAGAAGATCATCAACAGCTATTTCAAAAACCTCTACTCTCATAGGTTTGATAACACAGAAGAAATGGACAGATTCCTAAAAACATATGAACCACCAAAGCTGGATCAAGAAGATGTAAAACTGTTGAATAACCCAACTTCTATTAATGAAATTGAAAATGTAATAAAGTCCTTACCAACAAAGAAGAGCCCAGGCCCAGACGGATTCACTGCGGAATTCTACAAGAAATACAAAGAAGACTTAATGCCGACACTCCTCAAACTGTTCAAAGAAATCGAAAGGGAAGCAATTCTTCCTAAGTCATTCCTGGAAGCAAATATTACTCTAGTACCAAAACCTGAGAAAGAGCCAACTAAAAAAGAGAACTATGGGCCAATATCCCTAATGAATATAGATGCAAAAATTCTCAATAAAATATTGGCAAACAAGATGCAGCAAATCATCAAGAAGATTATACACTATGACCAAGTGGGATTTGTTCCAAGCATGCAGGGATGCTTCAACATACGTAAATTATTAAATGTAACCTACCATATCAATAGAGCCAAAAGTAAGACTCACATGATCATTTCTATAGATGAAGAAAAAGCTTTTGATAAGATCCAACACCTATTCATGATAAGAACCTTACAGAGAATTGGAATAGATGGTCTTTACCTCATATGATAAAGGCCATCTATGACAAACCAACAGCCAGTGTCATATTAAATGGCCAAAAAGTGAAAGCCTTTACCTTAAAATCAGTCAGAAAACAAGGATGTCCCTTATTACTGCTCCTATTCAACACAGTACTGGAAATACTAGCCAGAGCAATTAGACAAGAGAGAGAAATAAAAGGAGTAAAGAAAGGAAAAGAGGATGTTAAACTATCATTATTTGTAGACAACATGATAGTCTACATAGGAGACCCCCAAAACTCCATTGAAAGACTCCTAGATATAATAAATAAATTCAGCAATGTACCTGGATACAAAGTTAATACTCAAAAATCAATAGCATTCCTATACACTAACAACAAAATCACCAAAAGAGAAATAAGAGAAGCCACACCCTTCACACTAGCATCCAAAAAAATGAAATACTTAGGAATTAATCTAATGAAAGATGTAAAAGAGCTATACAGGGAAAATTATAATACCCTGAAAAAAGAAATCAAAGAGAACCTCAGAAAATGGAAAGATATCACTTGTTCATGGATAGGAAGAATAAATATTGTGAAAATACCACTAACATACCTACCTCATAGATCTAGAGAAATCACTCCTAAAATTCATCTGGAACCAGAAGAGACCTAGAATAGCAAAGGCAATTCTAAGCAGCAAAGCCAAGGCAGGAGGCATCACAATCCCTGACTTGAAGTTATACTACAAAGCTACCATAATAAAATCAACATGGTACTGGAATAAAAACAGACCTGAAGATCAATAGAATAGACTAGAAGATACAACTATGAACACACTCAACCACCTTATTTTTTGATAAAGGGGCCAAACACATTCATGGAAGAATGATAATCTCTTTAGTAAATGGTGCCGGAAAAACTGGCTATCCATATGCCAACAACTAAAACTAGACCCATGCCTATCATCGTGTACTAAACTAAAATCTAAATGGATCAAAGATCTAAATATTAAAACAGAAATACTAAATCTGTTGGAAGACAAAGTAGGTAAAAATCTTGAAGACATAGGGATAGGTAGAGAATTCATGAACAAGAACCAAACTGCACGGGAAATACTTCCCAGAATCAATAACCGGGATCACGTCTTATTAATGAGTTTCTGCATGTCGAAAGAAATCTCTAGCATAGTGAAAAGAAAACCCACAAACTGGGAAAAAATCTTAGCAAACTGTCCCTCAGACAAAGGACTTCTGTCTAGAACTTATAAAGAATTAAAAAAAAATGAGACCCCCCCGAAATTCAAAGACCCAATCCAAAAATGGGCATCCAAGATGAATACACAGTTCTCAGATGAAGAAATACAAGTGGCAAATAAATACATGAAAAAATGTTCATCATCATTATTCATTAGAGAAATGCAAATTAAAACCACACTGAGATTCCATCTCACTCCAGAAAGAATGGCCAGGATAAAGAAAACTACCAACAACAAATGCTGGAGAGGCTGTGGGGAAAAAGGAACTCTTCTGCACTGTTGGTGGGAGTGTAGACTGGTGCAACCACTGTGGAGGTCAATCTGGAGATTCCTCAAAAAGCTAGGATTGGAAGTCACATTTGACCCAGTTATTCCACTCCTAGGCATATTCCCAGAAGAACTGAAAACATCATACCATAGTGATACATGTTCACTCATGTTTATAGCAGCACAATTTGTAATAGCCAGATCTTGGAAACAACCTAAATGCCCATCAACTGAGGAATGGATAAAAAAAATTGTGGTACTTTTACACAATGGAGTACTACTGAGCTATAAAGAATGTCCACACTGAGATATTTATAAATAAATGGATGCAACTTGAGACCATACTCATAAGCAAAATAAATCAAACTCACAGGTATAAATATTGCATAGTCTCCCTAGTGTAAGAAAAGGTAAGAGTACATAAGATTCTATGGTAATCATGATTCCCCATTATACTGCTTTTCCCCATTATATTCCCCATTATAATGTTTTCATTCATTGGTTGGAATGGGTTTATTCTGTTTTATTTGACCTTATTATGTGTGATGGTATGAACAGCTACTTTGAAGAAAACAAGACATTATGGCAGCCATTGCTGATTCAATATCATCTGGCTTTGAAGTCCTACCATATTTTGCTCTTCTATTGCCATTAATTCTATCATGTTGTGTCTTATTGGATTTTAATATGTGTAACAATATAAACAAATTTTTTTATGGAAAATGAGATATTATAGTAGCCATTGTTCATTTTCTGTTATTTGGTTCAGAATGCCTTGTAATAGTTTCATTCTCTTGAATGCTTCTATTCTATTTTGTTATTTTTGATATTATTGTTCGTGAAGCTATGCTCAAGTATTTCAAAGAAAGAGATATTATGGTAGCTACTGTTGATATCCAATTGTCTTGTTGTGAAGTGCTGTGTTCCTTGTATTGTTCTGTTCTGATCTGCTTTGTTCTGTCCTCTTTTGTTTTATTCTCTGTAAAATAAAATTTTAAAAGAGGAGGCCTCTCTAAATTGATTGTTAAACAACTTTTCATCACGTGATAAGAAAAAAGAAGATACATTCAAGTAAAAAAAGGCAAGAGTAAGGTAAAATATATTACTTAATAGGATCAGATAAAACCACGAGAAATGCTATTTATAAAAAAAATAAAATCTGCTCAAATAAATACAATTCCTTACTATGGACAATATTTGCAATGAAGACAGTATTGCACCTCATTCTATTCAATGGCCCAAGAAAGTCTATTCAGATTTTGAGACTGTGACCAAGTCCTTCAAATCCCAGAATAGGACTATACTGTTTTATCCACTGAGTGAATTATAATTGCTAAGTGGACATTAAGGAATCTCAGAAGAGTCTTGGAGCCTATACATGAATAGCTGTGTCACGGTAATCACAGTAATCCCAAAATGCCACAAACACATTATTATTTCATTAAACAAGCAAGAATGTTTCATAACAATGTAAACATTTTTTTTTGTTTTCTTACCAATGTGTAGGGTTGATGAAACTTCATCTTCTCTGTAACTCAACACTAGATCTTTCTTTCCAGCCACATACCAGTTAGTCCCACATTGATTTTGTTTTGTTTTGTCTTTAAATACAGTCTTACTATGAAGTTCAGGCTGGCATTGAGTTCACTTTGTAGTTCAGACTGGTCTTGAACTTGCAACAATCCTCCTACCTCAGCCTCCCAAGCGCTGGGATTACAGGCACATGCCACTATGCCCAGCTCCACATTATACTTTTAAACCCAGAATTCCTTCTTGGCATAAAGACCCAAATGTTTACCTACTTCAACTTTCATTCAATATCCTCTAATCACCTTGGTCTTATTGTCCAACATTCCATTAGACCAATGTTAAAGTCTTAATACTGGTGATGCTGGTTTTACCTTGCTTGGTTAGTTTGTTAACTATCTATGAACACAACCTCTTCAACACAAAATAGCAGTATAAATAAACTATTGTTTAAAAAAACAGCACATTACTGACATCATGTGCAGTGGTTTGATTTGCTTTAAAGCTATTATGCTGACTTGACTGAATTTACTCTCCACAATGACGCACTTTCCAGGCAGCAATAAATGTCCTTGTTCATAGCTACCCTGCCTCAAGCGATCAAAGTGCTGCCCAGTGCCTTTCTGCTGCTGACTATTGTGCCTGCCAGTAGGCAATGTTCCCCTTTGGCACTAAATTTGGAACAGATTGCTTCTAGAAGAGTTTTAAAACCTTAACCAGGGAAAAAAATTAAAAATCATTCAACCACGTGAAGTCATTTTGGCTGTTTGCTGCATTAGTAAGGACTGGTTTTTATTTTCAGTAGTGAAGTTCTTCTATATATTTTCATCAAACATAATTGATCTTACTTTTTTTTATTGTTTTATTTCAAGTTTGATATTTTTGGTCTCAAGTGTTATTTTCAGTAGTAAGAGAGTTGCTGTCCTCAAGATAAGTGGTGGGCAAAAGGAGCAAAGTCCACAGAATAATTTGTATGACACTCGGAGAAGTTCTGAGGACCTAACGTAATAAAGTGATCCTGAGTCACAGACATCCAAAACAGGCTAAGTAGGGAAAAGATTTAGGGCCAGTACTTGAAGATCTCAAGAAAGTAGAGTCAAAACATTTATCTCTCACTGTCTGTGATTTCTGCCTGTATATAAGTCCCACATAGAAGGTCTACTTTAATATACAAAGACTCTGCAAAAAAAGTCATTGCTATAACTACTCTGAACTTTTGTGTGAACTTTAAAAAAAATCCTCTATATTTTACTTCTGAATTTACCTTGTGAGCAAATAATGGCTTGGATTTCAGCCTCCTTTTACCCTCTTGATCTGATCTCTCATTGTCATTGAATAGCACTTGAATTTCTTTGTAATATTACAAAAACATTTATTTTTCATTTATTCATCACAAGTCTCAGACATGACTATGGGTAATGCACTTGGGCTATGACAGGTTTTTCCCATGTGCTAGTCACCATGGCACTGGACAGTACCTCCCTTCAGCACTGACTTCCTCCTTCTCATAAAACTGGAAAGTTGAACCTCCCACTTTTTGCAAGAGGGTCAATGCTCCCCCAATCAGCTGTCAATAGGTCATTCCACCTGCCCCTTTAACTCTGCCTGCCCCTTTATCTCCACCCCTGTCAATTCCAAATAAAGCCAGCAGTTTTTCTTTGTTTCCTTCAGAGAGTGCTTGCATCTTTTAAGCAGCCCTCCTGTGCCCACAATAAAGGCCTCTTTTTTTTCTTTCTCTGTTCTCTCTCCTTTGTCTCTCTCTCCAGCATGGGAGGACCAAACAGGCTACATGGTAATTTAAAGGCAAATGAATTGCTACCTTTCTTCAGAAAAGGACCTTCATTCTCAGGGAACTAATATCATGAACATAAGTATAGAACATGCTAAGATAAAATGCCCAGAGCTGGTGACTATTCTAGCACATAGAAAAGGGATGGGAGTTGAATTGAAAAGGGGTAGTGCTTATATGACCAATCAGAAGACCATGGGAAAGCAGTTTTAGAAAAGAGATCTGGAAAACTTGGGAAAGCAATTTTAGGGTCAGAAACTGGTTTGACAACAATGAGCTTTGACAATATGCACTTGATAGTGGTGAACAGGATACATGAACGTGTGTCCAGAGAGACGCTGCAGATAGGTCATTTAGGAGGTTGGTAGGTTATATGACTGTTTAAATATCCATTACCACCAGCCAAAGGTAATATTACACATCCCTAATATGTTAACTCAGGCCTGACTGTGACTTACTTCAGAGAATAAAATGGGACTAGGCACAACATGTGCCACTTTCCACCAAACTCTTTCAAGCCATTCATTCCATCACATGTTCCTTTTTCTTTGCTGTAATAGACTGTATTGGAGCTTTTCCTTCAGACTGGGTACCCAGAATGATAACACTATGTAACAGAGCTACTGCAAACTCCTAAGCAGCAAGATCCAGAAAGACTCCCTTGTTTTTACAAACTACTCTGATTTAAAGTTTGTTAGTGCAGCGTCATATCCAAGTTCACCAACATGGAAGCTAATTGACAATGAAAGCAAAAACAATAAACTCTTGAGCTAGATGAGTGAAGTGAGCATGCACATGCATGTGTGCATCTGTGTTTGTGCATGTGCTTGCGTGTGCATGTGCATCCAATAAGATTAACTCAGCAAGCTTGAATTGCTTGAGTCTTGTGCATTCTCAAGACAGATCTCTCTTCCGGACCAAACTCTGGCCATTTTACAGACATAAACTCTATGCCCTAAAAAGGTTCTGCCTGATAGGAATGTTGTTCACCTGAGGCCTTGGGCCATGTGGTACCAGTTCAATCAAATAGTTTATGTTAACATCATGATTCATGGTAGAAACCTGTGTGTCCTCTAGGAGCTGAAGTCTGAACAGCTGGGGTAAGTCATGAACATACTACATGTCATGACTACACCTATTAAAAACCATGCCGCCAAGGCTAAGGCAAGCTTCCATGATTGACAACATGTTGCTATACTGTCAAACACTGTGACTTGCAGAATCAAATGCATCTGTGCAAGTCCTATGAGAATGAACATCTGGAAGCTTGAGCCTAGGCCTAAGTATCTTTCCATTTTCAGGTTTTAATCTGTATTTTTTATTATAATAAACCACAACTGTAAATATAAATGCTCTTCTGATTCCTGAGAATCTTGGTAGGGAGATACCAAGTTCAGAGGTGGTCTTGAAGGACCCCTAATACACAAAAGGACAAGAGACAGATGAGGATAAAAAATGGCTCCAAATGTTCAAGCCTATGTACAAGTTCAAAAACTGTTGGTTCAGTGAACAGAAACGAGAGTTCAGAGGAACCTGAGAACTGAGACTGGTGCTAAATAAGAAAAATGAGTAGGCAAGTGCAAGACCAAAAGTAAGAGTGATGGTTAACTGATTAAATTTGGCTCCCATATCCAGTTAGCAATATTCAGTGGGCAATAGGAAATGTACAGTTTGATTCTATCATAGAAGCCCAGTACCAGAATATAGTCAATGGCTGAAAAGAAAAGTGGCAATAATAATCATTATAAGAAGGAATCACAGGAAAATGAGCAAGAGTACTCAGGCAACATTAGAGAAAGAAAGAGCAAGGAATTAATGTAAAGCTGTAGAATGAAGCTCCCATTTTTGCCTCCCATGGATGCCCAGGGAGGAAAAAATGGTGAGAAGGAAGGAAATTGTAGCTATTTACAGTTCATCATGAAGGATGATCTGTTGACTTTTATATAAATTTATATGAAGCCAGAATTACCATCGACTTTACAGAGAAAATATTTGCTGAAGTTTTTAGCCAATGTAGAGATAGCACTAAAAGTTAGCAATAATGATATCCTCATAGACCTTTCACTTTTAAGGACATTTAAAATCTGGTCTTATGAGCAACTCACTCAGAAGTGACTATGATAACAATTGATAATTCCAAACAAATTGGGACAGAAGCCACAGTCATTCATAATACCATTATGCGACTGCCACCAGAGCTACTTTCATATATGTTTACTTATGATTTTAAACACCAAACGAGTTGAGGTCAAAAGAAGGAACATGCTAAAGCAAGCCAAGGTCCTGCGATATTTTATTTCTCTTAACACAATAGTTCTATATTTCCACATTACTTCAAATGGCAAACAGAGGAAGATAACAAGAGCATCGGGCCCGGCTCCAGACATTCACTGTTGTTTCTGCTTCCTCCTGGTGTGATTTATTTTTATTTCTCAGTATGTGTTTAAATTTTTCTTTTTCCCGTGGAATAAATTTGGGGTTATTTCAGAGGTTTCTTTAAACAGTGATGTCTAAGTGAGGCTGATATCTCTTTAATTCACCTGAAAAGGCTGGCCTCTCCCCAAGTTAATGACCACTTATATTTCTTATGCAGGCATCAGAAAACACTGAATCTGCCTTAAAATCTCCTTTTCATTTTCTGAGCCTTATCCTTTTTAGACAAAGAGTACCCACACAGAGTTATTTTTAGAAGAGAATTATGAATTGTTCTACTGTCCCATGTAGAAAGTGAGTACTAGAAAAATCAAAGTCAGTTCTATTCCAACCCTGCCCCTGTTACACTCCCAACAATAGAAAATTCCAGTTCCTCGTTTAGGATCAAGTTTTGGAAAAAGTCAAAACACTCGAACCAGTGTCTCAAAAGCTCCCCCATGTGAGCATGAAAAATAACTCATCAGAGCAAAAGGCACTGGAAAAATGCAGATTAAGAATGAGAACCAATTTTTAGCACTCAGAAAATGTGCTAATCCACAAGAAACCACCATAATTATTACTTTATTTAGGTGTCAGGTTTAAAATGTGAAAGAATAATTAATAAAAGCAGGCTGGTTTTGCATAGATTATGGTGGCAAATGAAAGGATATATGAACATTTTTTTTCTGTAATAGGTGTGAAAAATCAGGGAAAAAAAGAAGCAACAGAAAAAGAACTAGATTTGTCCTGACTATAAGTATACTCATAAAAGAAAAGCCATCTGAACATAATATAAGCAAATGATTTATATAACCAAGCCCAGTAAAGGAAGTACATGAAAATAAATCAACACATTTATTATAATCTCCAGAAAATATTTGCCTAATGGGAATGTCTTTCAATTTCCCTTTTTTGTTCATTGATCTTTCTTTATGGAAAAATACACTATATCTAACACTCCTGTGTAAACCAAAAGCTTCTGCCAAACCAAAAACCAGTTTCCAGTATACTGAAACCATGTCTATCCTCAAAGATTTTCTATTCCAACCTCTGTATTTTACAGATGAAGAACATGAACTCAACTGTCTTAGCTACTTTCTCTCATTTCTGAGACAAAATACCTGATAGCTAAAATTAAGGAAAGAAAGGTTTATTTAGCTCACATTCTATGGAGGTTTCAGTCTATAATCATCTGGCTCCAAGGCAAGGTGGCAGGGCAACAAAGCAACTGTTTACAGCAGCAGAAGACAGCAAAAACAACAAGAATGAAAAAGGAGAAGCCAGAGATCAAGCCTCTTTCCCTTCCTTATATTGTATCCAGGGTATCTGCTCTAAGGCAAGTATAGCACTCACTCCCATAATCCCAGCATTGGACCATGAATCAATCACAAACTCTAGAAACTCACCTCCATGACTGCATGAGGCTATGGTGGGATATACAGACACAAACCATACCATCAACATCAATGGATTTGTCAAAGTCCACAAAGTAGACAGAGAGCTGTAAACATATCTGTCTTCTTCTACTTTATAATTCTATCATTATTCCTTTACACTGAATGATCTCTCAAATTCAAAAACAGTAGAAAATAATAGAAAAATACTGATAGGAAATATATTGAGGACTTGCTAAAGCATGTTTTTAAGTACACTATTTAAATTCATTCATATTGTACTAGACTAGCCCTCTACAGTTATAATATTATGCCCATTTCACCAATGAAGAATTGGAGGCATAGAGAAGTATCTATCCTGAGGACCTTAAAGAATAAGCTAGTCACTGCACTAGCCAAGCAATCTGTCTGGAAACTAAACTCCTAACCACAAATAACTAAGTAAGATACAGAAAATAGAACTGTTATTCAAATTCAAAGGAGCATCAGTGAATGAATTAAGCCTTATTCTTTAGGCAATGTAAAATTGAAATCTGTGATAATTAAAACAGAAATTGAGACCAATTTGGAAAAAATAACAATTAGCTTAGAAGGGAAATTCATACCCAAAGAACAGAGCAAACCTGAAGCTTTGTAAGTATTCATACAAATGATCCAAAGAGAGCAGCACTCTGCATGTACTAAATCATGCTTATCCGTAATTAGAAATTATTCTTGTCTGCCCATTACAGCATCCTTTTTCTAGGAAACTCTTGGTTAACCTAATTCCAAGTAACAAAAACAAGTTTCTTAAGTGAGGGAGAACTCCTGTTTCTCTAACCAAACAATTAAAATGAAATTCCTAAAGACACCAGTGACTCTGCCCCAGCTTCCAAACCCAATGATAACACTAACTCTTACCTTGCCAAACATCTCCAAAGTCTCTGATCTATTGCTCCCTCCCTCCTTCTGGCACCTTCCATCTTGTGGCTTTTGTGGTATCAATTCTGTGTCCCTTATTTGGTCTTTCAGACCATTCTTCCCTTTAGCAGCTTCCTACTCATAAACTTGATTGCTAAAAGTTGTACTTCCAAACTCCTGTCCTTCCTGGTTCTCCTACTTCCTGTTCCCACACTGTACTTGCAAGAACATATCTACACCCACAGCCTCTATGACTACTTAGGGACTGTCTCCTGACTTATAAATGGGGTCTCCAAACTAGTTCTGGAAGTCTCCAAATTAGTTCTGTCTTCCAAGTGCCACATCACCCAATGTACCACCTCATTTGGGGAAAATCAAATTCCTTGTGTTTCACAGAAAAACCCACCTCTCTTCCTATATTTTTTATTCTGCTTAATAAATTCACCCAGCCAACAAACACAAATATTTGATCATCCAAGCCTTCTTCTGTCCCTCTCATTCCACTTCCAATTAGGTCACAATTCCTATGAATTATACTTTCTAAATTACCCTTTAGTCTTCCCATAACTTTCATTTTGTTGAAAACCATCTAAAGTCTACCATCATAGGTGTATTTCTGCTCATGTCAAAAACTATCTTAGGTTAGGCTTTACCAGAAGAGTTCTGGAACAAAGAATTTAAGTGCAAATAGGGTTTGTTTGTTTGAGAATTGATCCAGGAAGTAAATGTATAGAACTATGGAATAATGGCAGCATTGGGAAAGGAATTGATAGTGGATGTTAATGACCTAACAACTCTTGTGAGCAGTGCAGCTCAATTGCACTGGACTATACAAAACATGTGGCAGGCATGTCCATACCAAGAGGAAAGAATTTGAGATATTTATCCATCATTGTTGGAAGACTGCTCCTTGGGGAATTAACTCTTACAATGGAAGTGTGCTTCATTTTAGTCTTGCAGATGTGTACTGGTTGAGACTTGTAACTTCTGCCTTGCTGAAGAACAGGGACTATGAGAGAATATGAGTAGGACATTGGCAGAAACTGCCACAAAGTCATTTTGAGGCTTTCCCAGGCAATACCTCTCACATCCCACAGGATAGTCCATCAACTCACTGAGGCTGTCTCCTCCAGCATCATTCCCCTAGCTTAATGGTCTAGCTCAACCCCTCTCCCAACAGTTTCCAAGATGTAATGATATTGCCACCTCTGTGCTTTGCACTCACTATTCCCTCTTCTCAGAATATCCATCTGCCTCCCAATCCCACATCCAATCCCCCTGGAGTGCCCCAAAATTTTTAACCAACATGCCTGTTGGATCTCTTCCTCTCTCAGGCCTTCCCTCAAGTAGGGCAGCAGTCAGAGCTGTGACTTTCCCCCGCTTCTGTATGTCTCCCTTATCGAACTACACAGTGGTTGTCTACTCATATGACTGGACCAGGCCACCAGAATTTGATTCCTGACAAGTAGGCACTGTGTTTGATTTTATCACTCTGATTCCCTAATTCCTGAGAGTTATAGATGTCATGTGAAATGAATAACATAAGTTTGTAATTAATGCAATTGTCTTAGTCACTTTCCTCATCACTGTTATAAAAGGCCTGACACCTACAGCTTCAGGAAGGAGAGATTTGTTTTGGCTCACAGTTTGTGGAAGTTTCAGCCCATAGTCTGCTGGCTCCAAGGCAGGAGGGCACAGCAAAAGGGTCTGGCAGAGGAGAGGCCTCATAGCTGGTAGTCAGGAAACAAAGTTTCAAGAGAGGAACCCTGAGGGGAGTCAAACCCTCCTAGGCCACACCCTGCAGTGGCCCAGGACTTGCTCTTCCCACCAGACTCACCTCACATGAGCAAGTCAGCTGAAAGCCACCATAATCTAATCACCTTCCGAAAACCCCATCTATGAGGGCACAAGTTGTCCCTTGACGGACATCTAGATATAAACTATAACAGTGGTAAACAAAGCCTAGATCAAAAGGAAACATTTTAATAAAATAGCAATTCTCTTTTCTATGTGTGCTTTTCCCCAACAACACCAATTAGGATGTTTTCCCTCTACATGCAAGCTATAAATCAATATAGTTCACTTTGTTTCAGCTTCTTAAGCTATGTGCCTCTCTGCTAGTGATGATTTCCTTAAAGGGAATCTCATGCCTAATAAACCCTGTCAGCAACCCCTGAGGATAAATTCTGGACATGTACACTCACTGATACTGTGTGACCATATTTTAACTTCTCAAATTCAAGGTCTTTTTCATATGCCTGACAATGAGTATCCTACACACTGATCCCAAATAGATACCCTACAAAGAAGCAAGTGTAACTCCTGAGAACTGCTACAGGCTGCTCAAGGTCACCTGCTTCCATCCTGAAGGCAACTCTTGCCAGCTCTAGTGCTGATAAGCACAAAGTCAGTGTAGCATGGGAAACAGGTGATCGTGCTCATCAATTTTGGTTGGAATTATCACAAGTAATATATGTATATGTAAATGTACCCAAACCTGATTAGTGATTAAATTCAGATCCTAAAGATCTTTTTGGAGATGAGAAGATGTAAGAGAGAAAAAGGTAATGAACTGTATCTCTAAAGGCCATTTTATTCAGCCAAAATCGACTCTACTTACTTATGAATATGAGAACTAAACATATCACAGGTATCTTTGATCTGAGATTTTATGACGCAGTTTGTGTTGGGCAAATGTTTGAGATTTTACGATTCACTGGTCATTGCCACCATGTCTGCTGGAAGCTAAATTATCTTTGGTTTATGTAGGTTGCCTTCTGCTTTTACTTTCCTGCCCCTCCCAATCCTCATAGTTTCATGATGAGAAGGGGAAAAAATTGCTGTGGGCCTTCCTTGTTGAAGGTTTTAACACTGGATATTGTCTCCCATCACCTGTGTTTGGGGTTCTGTCCTAACCAACCCTGAAACTCTTTAATCTGAGATGATAGAAATCTACAAATTCAGTAACAAGGTGATCCATTAGAGCTGAAAGCCAAGGAAACTTGGAACACCCTACTCATAAGTCAGGTCTGCAGTTTGTGGTTATGTTTTATTTCTTATTTTCAGACACATGGCAGGCAGCCAAGTCCTTGCTATTCAAAATGTTTTGTTGACCTCATAAGAAATAATGTAAATAGACTTTCTAGTCTAGTGACGCCAATGCTGAATCTGTGTCTATGAGCTTTTATATTTTGTGAGATGTTTATGTCTACTGCTTCCAATTCCTCGTGCTCACTGGCAGTTCTGCTTTGGTATAAATTGATACCCATCTTTGCAGGCTACTGTTTCTCCTAGCTCCTTCCTACTGGCCATGAAACTAAAGGAAATACAGGTGAATCTATAAGGAACTGTCTTCCCTTGCAACATTCCTTGATATTCTTTCTCTAAAGTCCAAGTTCTAGGGTGGTTTAAAGGATAAAATCTTGCCTTTAAAGGATTGAATTAGCTTTCCAATCATCAGTGGATAACAGCAAGTAACAATACAATAAATCTTCATCCAAAATTACCTCTTGGAGACAAGTTACTAAGCTTGTCCACCTCCATTTACTTTTTTTTTTTAAAGATTAACATTCTTTTAAAGAAAGAAACAATATTTTAATCCATATTTTACTTTCCAAAAAAATCACAATACAGAGAGGTTTTATACATTTTTCACAGTCCAAGAATAAGTCTATGAAACGCCTGGAATAAACTACAAGTCTGAAAAGTAAAATGTCCAGTGTCCTTTCTCTCATCCATCCCTAAGCTTATCCCAAATTCTACCTTATAACAAATGATGGGAAGAGATTCTAATCACAGGGCTAAGCTCTATGCCCATAACTGAACTTTGGTGGTCCTAAAACTCCTGAAACTATATGCAAAATGTTGGTATTTAGGTGTTTTTCTGGGGAAAGAGTAACTCCAAAATATCTGAGAATAACTTCAATCATATGATTTTACACTGTGTATATTTGCAATAAGAAATCACCCTCAATTATGCATATGTAAAACGTAACATTTTGCTTACCTGTTACCTAAAATAGATCTTGTTGCAATTGTCCACCTATACCAAGCTACTTCAAAATTTATTAAAATAGCAATAATCATTTCCTCACAAATCTGCCATACAGGTGGGGTTCAACAGACACAGTTTATCCCTGCTTCCTGTAATGTCAGCTGAGGTCACCTGACCAGGGCTGGCAGATGTGCTTCTAGGAAGGCTCTTGCACAAAGCTGGCTGCTGGCTCCTCTCCGCATGGGACTGTGAGGTAAAAGTGGCTCCATCAGAGCAAAATGGCTGTGTTCCAAAAGTGAGCCTCTCAAGAAACAGAGAGTGGAACTTTGTAATTTCTTAGGGCCTGAACCCAGAAACTGATACAGTGTCATCCTATTAGTAAAGCCATCACAAAGAGATTCAAGGGGGCTGGTGGCATAGCTCAGTGGATGAGCATTTGCCCAACATGCACAAGGCCCTGGGTTCAGTCCCCAAAACCACAAAAAACTAAAAGCAGACAAGGGGACTCAAAGGGGGTGGGCACAGATTCAATTTTTGATGGAAAGAGTGTCAGAGAATTTTGAGGCCTTGTCTTAAACTGCCACCTATCCCTGGGGAGGTATTGTTTTCTTCCTGTGGTTTGCTCCCTTACTATTCTCTCTGTCTTCCCCTGCCCTACCCACCATTATTCGGAGATAACCAAGCTCTGACATTTCTCACATTGCCAGCTTCCTAGGGCAAGTGCAGGTGAGCCAACCTCCTCTTGCTGGTCCCTCTGGCTACACTCGTCTCTCTCTGATTATGCCTGGCCTTTCCCTAGCACTAGGAGTCCAACCCTCACCAAGTTTCTTTCCCCCACTTCTGCTCACTTTGTGTAAACTCCTTGTTTAAAGAAATACTAGCCACAGCTTTAGGGGGATGGTGGCTGTGATTTGTGTCTAAGGACAGAAGTAAAACTTATTAAGGATTTGTTTTAGTCATGAGCAACAGGAAGTAAGAAGGAACTGACCTTTTCCTGCATGGCTTTGTGAAGTGTGGGCTGGGTTTAAAAGCACCCTCTAATCTGTTTCCAAACCAGTCTCTCTACTCTTTGAAAACATAAGTTATTTGAATTTTTAAGGAAGTGCCAATCTATTTACACTATTTGCATCTCCCATACTTCTCATTAATTTAGATGAGTGAATCTATAAAATTGGATATTAACACTGAGACATTCTCTTATCTCTGCCCAGGGCTCCCTCAGGAGGGCCTTTGAAATTGGTCTGCTTGATCGCTGCAGCAGAGGTAAAAAAGCCCTAGCTGAGGAGAAAAGCTCCAAGGCAAGGCCTGAAGGGCAAACAAACTACTATTCAGAGGATCAGTCCAAGGCCCCAGAAATTTTGCCACCATTCTCACCCAGCCACTGTCCTCCATCCATCAGCTTTCTATGACCTCTGCCTCAGACCCCTCTGCACTGCTCCTGCTTGTAGCATCTTGTGCCAGAAAGTCATAGGGCTCCTTCCCTCTTTCCTGAGTTCTTAGACCTTGATTAACATACTGTATCACCTTTTCATTGAACCTCTCCTAGAAACCCCATCTAAAATCTACAAATCATCACACACACACACACACCCCATACTTTTTTCCTTACAACTGTTTCATCAATTACCACTAACATATTTTGCTTATTTATTTTCCCTTCTAAAATGATAGCTTCATGAAAGCAAGTCTTTGTTATGTGCTACTTACTGTTGGGAACAGAATAGTATCAGGTATCACAAAAGTATGCAATAAATATCTATTAATAAATAATTGAATGAACCATTGATCCAACTTGTGACTGTTCCCACAAGGTGATCACATGGCTTCCTAGTCACATAGTCTGTTCTGACAATACAGCAGTATAGATCTGGCTCCAATAGCCACCCCATTTGCATTAGTGTCCTACTGCCACTTTAACAGACTACAAACTTAGTGGTATAAAGTAGCAACAGCCCATTATGTATTAGTCCTTTGGGTCAGAAACTCAACATGGGTCACAATCAGCCAAGATATTTACAGGACTACTACCTTTTTTTCTGGAGACTCTAAGAGGAAAATCTGCTTCCTTGCCTTTTCTAACTTGTCTACATCATTCACACTTTTTGTGGCCCTCTTCTTCATTCCTGAAGACAACAATGTCACAGCCCTCTTCATTTTTCCTTAGTCCTATCTCTAATCTAGATTCACATTTAGCCCTTATATCTGGCCCTTTCATTAACCCTTTTTGAAGAATAGCACAAACTTCTCTGGATGAAGAAGCAAAAGACATTTAGACTCTCTGAAACTGTTGCTCTTGTAACCCAGAGGGTTATAGCAGCCACAGTTGTGGAGACCTCATCTTCAAAATGGAATGGAAATAAAAAGACCTATTGCCATTGAAATGTGAAAAAAAATGTCTATGAAAGCTCTACAAGCTGTTATTATAATAGTGACCTCTACCACTAGGGATGTCTTGGGTAAGTACTAACAGTAGTTTTGATTGGATTGGCCCTCAAAAGCAATTACATAAACTGTAACTCCCCATTTTTAGAAAAACTAGAACTGAAACTGACAATGTCCACACAGTCCAGGTCCTGCATCATTATCATTTGGTTTGCTGCTGACAGTATTAGGTCTCAAACCAGCAGTGAACATGAATGATTCTCCTGTTTGAAGTTTCTTCTTATATTTTTTCTTTGAAAAAAAAACCCCTAATATTGGTGAACAGATAATCCTCACCTTTATTTGACAGTCTGAGAAATTACTGCTGTACTTATATATGCATTTTTTTCTAAATTCCTTAAGGAGGAAAAAAATGTGTCTCATTCATTTTGTGACTGTGGTGCCAAAATCTTTTTTGGCAGAGATGCCAGGTAGATATTTGTTAAATTAATGAGTTAGCACTCAATGATTAATTAGTTGATTGATGAGAAATGCACATCAGGAACTTTTCTATTCTACTGATAAAGAATGATAAATCCCCCTCAATCTTGTTTCATATTAATCCCACCTCAAGATTCCCAGTTCCAAGGAAAAACTGGCCTTTGTTTTTGTCTTTGTTTTGTTTAGTGTTGAAAATTCTGTCTTTTAAAAAGTGATTTCTTTTTTAAATAGGGGAACACCACCATTCAATATATTCCCTCAGTTAGCATCTTCACAATGAAGTATTTCTTCCTAAATTTCCTTCAAGAAGAATC
This sequence comes from Hydrochoerus hydrochaeris, assembly GCA_004027455.1. Lineage (NCBI taxonomy): Eukaryota > Metazoa > Chordata > Mammalia > Rodentia > Hydrochaeridae > Hydrochoerus > Hydrochoerus hydrochaeris. The sequence goes on along the minus strand of PVLA01003538.1, from coordinate 89,679 downwards.
TTACAGGAAAGATTTTGAACATCTTAAAGTGAAATCCACAGGGGTTGGTGGACAACAAACCATCAGATATGTCCCAATAAATCAACAGCTTATACAAATCTCAGATTTTGTTTTTATGAGACTCAAGGGACAACCACTTTAAATCTGTGTAGATGCATCACATTGCAACAACTTCCTAAGAAGAAAATAGAAGCTGAGACCTATTTTCTGAGAGGGGGGAGAGGTCTTAATAAGCTGAGAAAGTCTTTCAACATTATGTATTTGTGTCCAGTATTTGGGAAGGAACTGTGCAAGAGGGTCATTTCCATCATTTTCCCCTTGAAGCTATAAGTTACATGAAAAAAGAATACTTCAAATACCCTACTGCAAATAGAAAATACTACTAATTAGATCAAATACCCTACTGCAAATAGAAAATACTACTAATTAGATCAAAAGTTTTTTTAAAAAATGAGACATGTTATATTAAATTTTTACTTTTACAAACTCTTGGATTTACAAAATAAAGGAAAAGAATTTAATGATGTAAATTTTACTAGCAAAGAATATTCTGATTCAATAAGCAAATCATACATATGAAGTGCTGGGAATTAAACCCAGTGCTTCCTGCATGTCAGGCCAATATTTTGCTAATAATTTTGGACCACTGGCAATAGATGTATTTATTCATCTGAATCTTCAAAGATTGCATTTAAAACTACGTGTGTTTTTAGTTGCTAACTGAACACTAAGATAGCTAGGGAAAGTTATAAACTCTGGGTATTAATGAATAGCTACTCCATTCTTAACCAGCCAACCACAGATCCTGGTGTAGGGAAAACAGTTCATTGTAAAATATTAATTTCATATTAATTAGGAAACTAATTCAAATAATGAAAAAGAGGCTTTGTTAAGTATTTCCCCCAAAAGATATTTGTTATCTACAGACTTACCTAAATTTTCTTAATCATGTATAATTTTAACTGATAGAATCTTTTATTTATTATAGTTTTAAAAGATAAATGGAACTCTACACAGTAGCAGTGAAAGTAGACCTTTATTTTATGTTACTGACATCCCTTCATATGTGTGATCCCCGAATTCTCCCTAGCAGACTTAGGTAAACTCGAAGCATAACTGAAGTCAATACTTCGCTACCAACTACCAAAGGCCAAATTCCTAAGTCATCTTTTCTACTTACATATGTATAAGATCTTTCCTGAGAGACTCAACAGCAGCAGTGATAGCCACTGTCAGAGTCCATGTATCTCTGAGTATATCTACTCATCTGGAATTTTGCTCATCTTGCTCAGGGGCAAACTTCTCATTGAAGGCAAGAACCAGTACTCAAACCCCAAGAATTGTTTCACAGAAATATCAGCCTCTTGCATCTCCACCTTCAGGGCAGTTCTAAAGGCTGATTGTTTAAGGATATATTATCTGAAGTGACCCCAGGAACCCAGGCTCTGAAAATTCAGTCCCAAGAGTTATTCTAATGTTCCCTCCTAATGTGCAGGGGCTGAGAGATTCTTCTGAATCAAATCTTGCCTAAGCAAGCAAGTAATGATGAAATCCCAGTAAACCCCCATCTGAGTTTGTACCCATGGAAATCTGACAGCCTCTATTTGTTGAAAACTTTCTGGAAACCAATCAACCAAAGGTTGCTGATTATTTCAAGGCCTCTTCAAAATGAAGTCTTTTTTAATTTTTGGAAACTTGACTTCTATTATTTAAGATGGCCCATTCCACAACAATGGTTCATAATTAAATCTATTTTTTTCTGGCAGCCCTTAGCTCCTGATAAAAAGCCATTTGCAACATTTTCAAATTAAGAACTTTTTCTACAAAGCACATTATTTATAACAATGTGGAATATTGAGGTTTTGGAAGAGAAATGTAATCAAAGACCACAACATAACATTCTATTATCACAGTATCTGATTTTGCTTCTGCTTTCTTAATTTAAAGAGGAAGAATGAGAAGTCAATGTGGTAAATAGTGGGACATAAAGGATGGGGAAATGGAATTGCCAAGTTAGACTGTAGACATCTCTAGAGCAAAGATTGTGCCTTTTCTTTTCCATTCTTTTGTGTCTGTAAAACACAGCATATAATCTACTCTGTATCCTATTAATATGAGGTGTCACGATCAAGAGGACAATAAAGCAAATAAGTCCAATGTCTCTTCAGAACCCTCTCACCTTCTGTCTCAACCTCCCTCTACCTTACTTAGATGCCCACTTCATGAGTTATTTGATCCCCCTCCTCAAAATTACCCTTCCCAGGGCTAGCCATTAGTACTGTCAGTGTGACTGTAAATTATATAAGGCTGTTTACTGCACCAAAATACTCAGCTAAGGAAGACAAATGAGAGTCAAACTCAATCAGCAGTTACCAAGAGAAGCAGCTACTAGTGCCCCGCTAAACAGGCCTCTGACGGCTTTGTAAACCGCTTTGAGAATGCAAATATCAGTGTGCATTAACTGAAGACTGTACTCACCTACAGGAGCACAGAAGACAGTACTCTTCTGTTTTCCATTAAATGGCTATCTTATCCCTTGACCATGTTCTCAAATATTCACATTCACTCTTCACACTGAGGGGCAGATCAGTTGTAGTCAAATCTTCTATTCTAGATCACGTTTCCAGATGGTGGAGTCTAAATGAAGTCTACACTCAACAATGTCTCCTTACAACCCTCTGTGGGAGATTAGGAAGGCAAAACACTGGGCAGTTCTTATTTGGTAAAAAATTCTGCCATATATCTTTCTGTCGTTTCTTTATTTTCTTGTCAAATCTTCCTCTGTGACACTAGTAGTTCAGACTATGAGCTGCCCATTCTGAGAAGATCCTGCACCTCTCTATTTCCATCTTTGACTCTTTGTCAAGACAGCTGAAGACTTTTACCCTCAGTCTGAGAAGAGATAGAGTGCTAGTCCTACTGGTGTCTTTGACAGTAGGTAGAACTGTTTCTTTAGTCTTAGACTTGTTTCCCTTCACCCACAGCAGGCCTTTGCACACATTGAAAGTTGGAATTTTAAAAGAAAAAAATGCATAGACTTTAAGATAGGTGGGAGCAATTTGCAATAGCTAAATCTTGAAAACACCCAAAATACTCACCAACCACAGAATAGGTTAAAAAAAAGATGTAGTATTTTTACCCAATACAGTACTACTCAGCTAAAAGAAAGATAAACTCAAAGCTTTATAGGTAAATGGATGCAACTTGAGATCATACTCATAAGTGAAATAAATCAGACTCACATGTGTAAACACTGTATTGTCTGCTTAGTATTAAAAACTGAAAGAGTAAGATTCAAAATGTACAATAGATATAATGCAAGTGAAACAGCAAGAAACTGCTCAAAAGGAAAAACAATTGGGATGGGGGAGAGGAGAAAAGAAAAGGAAAATGATTTGTGCTTTCACTGTTTGATCATTTTACATGCCTATATTTTATAATCTGAGCAAGTACTTTGAAGATAACAATATGAAATATATTGGTCATTGTTAATTTTCTATTATTGTTTTGAAATTCTGTATTATCATTTTTATTCTTTTTTTATTTGAAAATTAAAAAATAAAAGACAGGTAAGAGGAGGGGTGTACAAACAAAGAGGAAGACTGTTCACTTTTATTCTGGCTCTTGGCTAACTCACTAGTCAAAACAGGAGAAATTCTTGACGTGGTCTGGCCAATGTTACTAGGATTTTATATTTATTACTATTATCATAATATTTTAAAATGTGCATTTCCTTTGACATTAAAACCAGAAGATCATCATCTGTCCTTTATCAAAAAGACAAAATATAACAAGTGTTGGCAAGGATGTGTTATGGGAGTAGAAAGGAAGTTCTTTGAAAAATTAAAAATAGAGCTACCATATGATCTAGCAATCCCACTTTGGGGTATATATATCCAAAGGAAATGAATCAGTATGGTGAAAACATATCAGGCCTCCCATGTTCATTACAGCCTTATTCACAACAGCTAACATATGGAAGCAACTAAAGTGCTCATAAATAGGTGAATGACTTGCTTAAAAAGTGGTACATAGAGACAGTGAACTGCTATTCAGTCTTTCACACAAAATGAAATCCTGCCATTTGCAACACTATGGATGAAACTGGAAGACTTTATATTAAGTAAAATACATTAGACACAAAAAGACAAATACCACATGGTCTCATGTATATGTGTAATCTAAAAATGACCAAACTCCTCTGATCAGAGAGAATAAGACGGTGATAGTAAACTTTTTAGAACTTTCAGTGAGAATGAAGAGTTGATTGTAGCATGCATGCCACAGGCTTGCCACCACTGGGATAGGAGAACGAAGGTCTGGGGGCTCTGGAAGCAGAACTGGGGAGAGTTTGTTAAAGGACAAAAAACTTTAGATAAGAGAAACAAATTAAGAGAGATCTATTGTACAAAATGCACTTGACTCCTCCCACCCCATAGCCCCTTCAATCTGTAACATCCTAATATAGTAACTGTTTTATATAATTAAAAATCACTAAGAATAGATTTTTTAACCCCATTCCATGTACCATTCTGCCTGAGCTTTCATGTTGGAAAACCATCAGATAAAACCATCCCTCATAATTAACTTGACTACATGATAAGTAATGATTTACCTAATCATGTGAGCAGAGAATTTAGACCTTAAAACTCTCTTGCATCAGAACAAACCCAAATGAACATATTTATAACTATTAGACATCATACTACTGAAAATGGATGAGACCGAGAAAGAGTACTCCAGGAGTCATTTCCAGACTAAATAATAACAACTCCTGCTGATTTGCCTTTATGAAAAGAAAATAAATTATTTTTTATTTATAAATTTTCCTTGAAGACAATGAAAATATTTAGTTCCCAACTTGGAAAGCTTTTCATTTATGGACTGACTTTCAAATTCCAAAGACCTCTTCATCACTGAGTAAGTCACCCAAAACTGCTTTCATACCCTTTCTGGTCACCGCAAAAGCAACACTTTGGCTGAACCAAGCCAAGTAAAGTGCTCGGAGCTGCAGTGATGGTGGTGAATGTGGCTGCCACATTCATGCAAGTAATACTAGCTGGACAGACCTGTGCACTTTCACTTTTGAAGAAGGGCATCAATTTCCACAAGATTGTAGACATTGGTGGGCACTGGCTGCGTGCTTGGTATTTTGCCATCAAGAGTAGGAATATCCTTGCTCATGAGCCTCAACACTAAGTTTTCAAGAGTTACTGGACCAGACAGTCATCAGTTGAGGGGTATTTTGGATGCCCCTAGGTCCACCATGGGAGTTTTTCCTCATATCCTCCATTAAGTCAACTGCCTTCATTTGAACATGTCTACTAAAGTCAATCTTTTTATTTTGAGAAAACCAGATTTTCTTCTATTCCTATGTTGAGAATTATAATAGAAACAGCCACCACTTATGGAGCACACGGTGTGCATGTTACATACAAGGATATGAATTTGTTTACTTCCTACACCTAACCCTGTGAGATAGGAATGATCACTGTCCTTTTGTAGATCAGTAATAGATGCAGAGTGAAAAGGAACTTGCCTGAGTTCTCAAAGCCTTGGAGGACTTTCAAACAGGTTGATTTCAGTATCTGTGGCTACTACACTCCATTTCCTTATGTTTGAGCATCCATCTATCTTTAAAGTGCAATGAGGCATAAATCCCAAAATTAAAATGTTATGCCCCTGGAAATTCCAAGATTACATTATTTATATAAATGAGGTATAAAAGGGTTAAATTTTCCATCCTGCTAATCCATTCCAGGCCTCTGAGAGTTGTATATTGGAAGACAGGTTCCTGCCATTTCCATGTTCTTGTCTGTGGCTGTCATAGCTTGAGGAGTGGATTGGGTTTGTAGGGAGGGTCAAGTGCAGTATTACCTCTGGAAATTGTTTACAGAAACTTCAAGAAAACTATAATATAAAATAATTTTGAAGGTTATCTCTTTATCTTTTCTTCTACTTGAAATGCATGCTATTAATAAATGATTTAACAGAAAACAAGATGTTAGCAAGAAAGAAAATGAAAGGTTCAGAAGAAAGCCATTGGGGAAAAAGGTAAGTTGCATACGCACGGCAAATTGTAGTCTTTCAGTTTCGTGCTCCTTCTGTGTTTGATGAATTTTCCCCTATATGAATCTTAGTGGGGAAATGAAACCACTTTCTTTAATGCAGTCCAAATAGCTAGATCCTTGCTTTTCTAGCTGTCTGGCAATTGTGGCACGGATCATGATCCATTCATGTGCAATAAGATACAACCACCCTCGGGCTTCCAATCAGGGGCCAGTGACTCAGAGAACAGAGAGCCTTCATTATAATGACTGCAATGGCAGCAGCCAGGGCCAGACCAGTAGCATTTGTGGCCAGCACCAGCCATGGCCTTGCAAGTCCTGTGTACAGGACTCCATGGTGGCTGCAGAAATGACTCACAAGGCTCACTCTCTGGTGTGACTCCAAAAGTGGCTCTGCTCTACTTTGTTCCTATAATATTCTAAGTCTAGCATCCAAAAATTCTCAGTGATTCCAGCAGATGCCTGACTCTTTTCAGGAAATTATTTTTACGCTTAAACCAGCCAGAGCAGTTCCAATTGCTTGCTTTGAAGATACCTAATAGATATTTACAATGTAAAGAGACACACATGCTAAATCAGAGCAGTTGTAATGGTATAAAGTTATATTAGGTAATGCTCCATCAGCATCTGAGTCTTGTTGTTGTTGTTGTTGTTGTTGTTGTTAGACAGGATCTCACTGTATAGTTCAGGCTGCCCATGAACTCATATGTAACCCAAGTTGGCCTTGAACTTGAAGCAAACCTTCTGCCTCAGCCTCCTGAGAGCTGGGATTATAGGCATGTATCACCATGCCTGGTTTAGTATCTGAGTCTTAATCTAATTTCAGATGTGAAAAACCACAAACATGCTCAGATTCTCATCATTTTTTGTGACTACATCATTCTGTGACCACTAACTAGAGTCTCACTTGCTGCAGAAGAACATGAATTGGGAAAATAAAAATGGTTGTGACTGTGGCTCAAAATTTTTTAATTCATTTTCTTCTATATACTGAAATGCAAGTTCTTATCAGACTCCAAGTATACATAATGACATATACATTCCTTGTCCTAACATCCTACTATAAAATACATTAATTTATAGAATTAAAAACAAATTTGATGTGGTATGAGGGGATAGAGTTGAAGCTTGCTTATTGCACAGATTTCTTTATTTGATTATTCATCAGAATAATATCAAAAACAAATGGGCTTGTGATATAGGCCTTCTGACCTATTTTAAAATAGAACAGTCTCTATGAGCAAGGTTATACTATGGTACTGCCATGGGAGACAAAGGACTTTATCAAACAAAACTGCATTTCAAACAGAGGAAAGAGGGAGATGAATCATCCATCACATGTGGTAAAACTGTAGAGAAAAGCAAGGATATGATAAAACTAATTCCAAGGTATGGCTCAGAGAAGAGACTGGAAAAGGGAAAGGATTCATGTTCCTTAAGTAAGCAGTGAATACACACAGCTTATTTTATTAGACTTTAAACTATACAATATAAGCTTACATATAGCATATTTCTTTTTTTCTTTTAAATTTTATTTTAAAGAGAATAAAACAAAAGAAGACAGGACAAAGCAGATCAGAACAGAACAATGTAAGCAACACAACACTTCACAATAAGACAACCAGATATTAACAGTAGCTACCATTATGTCTCTTTTTTTGAAATAGTTGAACATAGATTCACACAAAATAATATTAAACATAACAAAATAGTATAAAACCATTGAGGAGAATGAAAGTATTACAGAGCATTCAGAACCAAATAACAAAAAATGAACAATGGCTACTATAATATCTCATTTTCCAAAAAGAATTTCTTTATATGATAACACATATTAAAATCCAATAAGATACAACATGATAGAACCAATGGTAATAGAAGAACAAAAGCATGGTAGGACTTAAAAGCAAGATGATATTAAATCAGCAATGGCATATTTCATAAGGAACTTTGAAAGAAACAAGAGACAAACAACAATAAAAGAAAAAAAACTTTGTGTGGTGTGTGTGTGTGTGTGTGTGTGTATGTGTCTTTTGGTATCAGGGATTGAACTCATGACCTTGCACTTGCCAGGCAGGTGCTTATGCCGCTGAGCTAAATCCCCAGCTCCCTCCACCACAAAATACTACATTTTAAGAACATCTTTCTTTGGTCTACACAATTGTTAAAGCTTCAAAGTGTAAATAATACACATCCTTGGACCAAGCAAGTATGCCTTCCCACACTCATCCTAAGATGGCAGAGACAGTCACCATGTTTTTCATGGAAAGATACTCAGGTAGATAGAGGCTCCACACCTGATAATGGCTTACGGTCAGTGATGATCATGTGATATTGATCCTTATCAATATCAATTCACAGCTTTCTGCAGCAGGTCGCCCTGTCTCAGGGACCTGCATGTTAAACGTCAGCACAGGCCAATTCCTCATCTTAACAGTCACTGCACAGGAAACTAACTCTGCAGAGACCCCTCTAGTTTGTCCAGTTCCAATTAATGTGCTACTTATTAGAGAGTACTGAAATGGTTTCCCAAACATGTCTGGAACATCCGCCTCTATCTATGGATACACTCTGCCCTTGTCTTTGCTACATCAAAAACTATAGAGCTGAGAGCTTCTTCATTAACCTTTTAAAACACTAACAAATGTGTCTCAATAAAACATCAAGAAAACACACAACTCTAATGAAGTGTAAACAAAAGATCTAACAAACTCAAATTGGAATCATGACCGCTGAAAAATACAAACTAATGACTTCAAATTCTCTCCCAGAATGGATGATAATAGGAAACATTGATGGTGATAGTTCTTTGTTCCACAAATGACTAAAAATAATAAAAATATGAGAACAACAATTCTGTCCACAATGTCCCTGGGCAAAGAACACTGAACTACATCAGAGTATTATCTGCCGAAATATTGTCTGCAGAATATTATCCTGAAGTTTAAGTGACGCAATTGGAAAGAAGACTGAATTTTGGCATCCAAAGATCTTACATTCCAATCTCAGCTCTACTACTTTCTTCTCTGATCTGTTTCCTCATTTGCATTATGAGGACATTAAAGTCCACCCCATGGAGCTCCTCTGAGCTTCATATGAGCTAATGCATATGAAACGGTCACTGTGATGCCTACTGGTAGAATTTTCAGTAATTGTTGACTGCAGACCTGGTCCCTGGGACACCTATAGCCACAAAGAGCTGCTTCATTCCTGACTGCTGTGGGTGGGCCTGTCACTCCAGACCCACAGCTTCCTGGCAGTTCAAGATCTCACCACAAAATTGACAGTCCTGTTTTGGAATGCCCCAGAGCAATTTTCCACATTACACACAAGCCCTCTCTGCCAAGGGTGCCATGTAAAAGATCACATTTAGAACACTTAACTGACTTTTCTCCAAGTGATCTTATGATACTATGTATTACCCAGTAAAACTACTGGGTTATGTTTATAGACCACATTGGCTTCCAACAAAACTAGGAAGCAGGCCTATTCTGTCATTGTTGAACTCTACTCACTTTCTGCAATATTCCTGTGACCCCCTCATCAGGAAGCCAATGACCACTTTGCATACACACTCCTTTTAGGGCTATAATCCTCACATTGTTACCTTTAAGGTTACTCTTTCAATCCAAGGACTGCCCTATTCCTCACCATAAACATATCTGCATAGAATCCCTAGTTTTAGAACTACTAATCAAATTCATTGCCAAGATCTAGTCTAATCTTCCATTTAAGTAGCAGGAAAACTGAGACCCAGAGGCCCAGGGAAGTGATGCTCAATGCTAGCAGAGCCATACATGGAGGCCAGAACCTCTAATTTGCAGCCTACCTCCCTTTCCACTCAAAATGTTGCCTGAGATGGGAGACTCAGCAACCAGACGGGAGCCAGGGTACACAATAGGTTAGTTTAGTCCTTCTCTAAAGTAATATTTGCTTTCAACTGGGGCCTTTAGCTAAACAGACTGAATAAACAAATGTTAAAATAGCATCTAGTGCCAGTGGAAAGATATTTGGGGTTGGCTAAGAGGCTTTGGGCCTCCCCCAAATCATCCCACTTGAATTTCCAGGAAATGTTCTGCCGACGAAGGAAAACTTGACTTCCATCCTCCCATCCACCCATCTATCCAACAAACACAAAATTGTTGAGGGTATACTATGTACATGGTGTAGTGCACCAAGGGTTAAAGTGATGCTTTATTTCCCTTTCTTCATGTTCTATGTGCCATGCGATGCACTAAGCACTTCATTTGCCTTATCTGACCCAATCCTCACAACAATCATATGAAGCAGATCCAACATTCTCTATTTTACAGATAACTTCTGGAGCTAACAGATGTTAAGTAAGTGCCCAAAATCTTGAAGTTAGTAAGTAGCATGAACTTGAATTTAAGCCCAGCCTGCATTCTTCCACTTCCTGGAGTTCTTACTACAGAAGGTGCCTCGCTGGCACTTGTTAGAGAAGTATTGTGAAACTCACATGAGAACAGACATGTGCAACAGTCACCACTGTCCTTACCATACAGCAAAACCTTTAGCCAGGACAAACCATTTTATAGAACCTTTGTTTAGTTTGGAACTTGGTGATGCTTTGGTTTGCAATATTGTAATAAATGTCAATATTAATATACAAAGGCAGAGAATGTTATCATGAACTAGTCATTCTGTTTAAACTGCCTGAAACTTTCCCTAGAGGAAGATAGAATCTAGAGGTATTTTCTTGTTCCTATAGTTCAACCAAGCTAAACATTTCTTTTTTTACTTTTCCTTCTCCCCCTCCTTCCTCTTCTCCCTTATTATTCATTTATCTTCAGACATGGACATTTATTCCTCATTTGAGTAGTACAGAGTGAGTGGGTGATGTTTAATAAAACCATGCTGACTGCTTGGCTAATAATCATCAAAATGGGATGCTGAACAACTCTTGTTTACATTGGAACAACGGGTTTGTTAACTCAAGTGTAATTAAAACTAGAAGACTTTCCCTGGGATGTCATTGCCTCTGATCAAGTGACTCTAAAGACTCCAAGGTCAGATCAACAACTGCAACTCTAGAGGCACAGAGCTTCCAGAACAGCATTCTCCAACCTTTCTGTGCTGATGGAAATATTCTTTCTATACCTACTCTGATGATCTTAGTAGCCATTAGCCATATGTGGCAATAGAACATTTGAAATGTGGTTATGTGAGTGAATAACTGGGTTTTTTATTTTATTTAACTTTAATCACTGTGACTGGTCACATAAAGCTGATGTCAATCATAAAGGCAGCATAGTTCTAGGGTAGTTGATAACAGCAAAATTGACTTACAGAGGATGGAGTGAGGGCTTTGTAGCTTGATGTCATAGTTGCTGAGCTATAGGGCCTGGCCTATGTTGGAAAAAGAGCAGATGGCCAGTGATATTCTTTTCCTCATTAATGGTGATTCCCTTCAGGTTAGCTCTAGACTACTACTGAGAATCAGAAAGAAAGAGAAAGTGAAGATACTGGAACTTCCAAGCCATTTTCTTCTAGAGACATAAACAACTTCAAAGGTAAAGCCAGCTTCCCCAGATTATCTGTTAGAGCTATAGAAGCTTCTTGACAGGTAATCCACTCTCTATAAACTAAATTTGGCTAACATTTCTCAGCTCTCCTTCCTAATCAACTATGACCAAGTAAATTCTCAGAGGTTGTTGAGACTTAGGAAACTGTCAAAATGCATAAAGTGCATCAAGGATAAGAAGGGTGAATATCCTATCAAAACTAAGCAGCAGTAAGAATGTGTTACTTTATTATCTGTTTTTTGCAAAAGAAACAAGAATAGAGTTTGCATCCTCTGGCTTAACCTATTTTTCCTCACTCACCAACTCCCTGACCCTTTCTGACTACAAGACAAAAGTTAATGGAAATTGAAGACTTTGAATTCTAGAGATTTGTTCAAACACTCTGAGGAATTAATCTGGAATTGGTGAAATTTAGGTCCCTTTTGAAGGACAATGATTCTTCAATCAATTTCACATATATGGTTGCCACTAAACCCAGTCAAGAGACAATCAGAAGTCTCATAATAACCACTAGGAAAACTTCACAAAAGACAGGAAATAGCTAACTACTTAGATACATGAAAATACTATAGTTCTTATTCTTAGTGTAAGTATTGTTTATCATTACAACATAGTGGTCTGCACCCATTTTGATTGAAATATTTGCTGATATTTGCTTAGCAGATACCTTGCTAAAGATTTTACAGAAACTGTAATGTGTTAATGTCTAAAATATTCTTGCTACATAGTGAATAATAACCCCAATATTATAGCTATACATTGTTGAAGTTAAGTGTCTCGCTCAAGAACACAGAAGGAAAAAGCAATGAGACAGAGATGCAAAAGTAAATTGGGACCCAAATTCCAAGTACTTTCTATTGTATCTTACCCTGGTGACACCACCTGAGGCTCCTCACTCTTCCCAACACATGGGTTGGGTGACTTTCCAAGCAATCAATCACCTTGCAATTTTTTTTAAATTATGGTTTCATCCTTAACTAATGACAAAAAATTCATTCCCATCATTGAAAAACAACAAAGCTATTTCTTGCTAAATCAAAAAAATGACAAAATAAATTTTACTACATACAGTGAAAAAATAATTGGGAAGCATCTCCCATCAAAATTTACCCCAATTCTGATGCCCATCCATAGTAGATCCAAAGTGTTCTTCCTGCATATTTTCTTTCTAAAAGTTTCTGGGTTGAGCAAGATGAACAGACACCTCACAGAAGACAAATAGCCAATAAATACATGCAGAAATGTTCAGCATCACTGTCCATCAGAAAAATGCAAATTAAAACAACACTGAGATTCCATATTACATCAGGAAGTATGACCATCATCAAGAAATCAAATAATAACAACAAATTTTGGCAAGGTTTCCCTTTCTACATTGTTGGTGGGAACATAAACTAGTATAACCACTATGAAAATTACCATAGAAATTCCTTAAAAAACTGAAAGTAGAAATAGCTTTGACTCCACTATTCCCTTCTAGGTATCTTCCTGGAAGAGTTAAAGACAACATATAACAGTAATATATGTATATCCATGTTTACAGCAGCACAACTCAAAATAGCTAAATCTTGGAAGCAGCTTGTATGTTCATCAATAGATGAATGGATTTTTAAAATGTGGTGTTTAAGACATAACAGAGTACTATTCTGCCATAAAAATGGCAAACTAGATTCATTTGTAAGAAAACAGATGCATCTTGAGATAATGCTAAGTGATATAAATCAGACATACAAAATTAAATATCACATGGTTTCTCTTCTATGAGAAATCCAGTATGAGTAAGGGCAAAATAAAAGACAATAAGGAAGTAAGGGTGATGGATGGTTCTCAAAAGGGAAGGGCATCAAGGGGAACAGGGAGAAGGGACAGAGGGAAAGGGTAAGGGTGAAAAAGGACTTAAGATACGCTTTGTACATGTATCAACTCCACACAAGGAGTAGCAATATTATGTCCTGAAGATAGAAACCATAATGGAGGCCGGGCTCAAGAGATACACGGAGGAAGAGACAGGGAAAGGAAAGGAGATGAGAAAGTAACTAATATGTGTTGTGTACATGTACTGATTCCCCATGAGGAGTGTAAACATTATGTCCTTCAAGCATGTGCTAATAAACAAAAAAATTAAAGTCACCATGTCTAAACATCTAACATACAGGACTCTTAAATGAATAGCTAATTTTAAAAATGAAAATGAAAAAGGAGAGCCAGGAAAATATATGTGCTACTCCAAACTCCTTCAAGTTTTTTCTATCTAAAATAACCTCAATCCACTATTTATAACAGTTATAACTCTTCTTCTGTTTGAGATGCCACATTTCCAGTGATTAATGAGAGGGGTCCAGGGCTTCGAGTGTTATCTGTCCTGACGGCAAATTGATATACTGTCCTTAGCAAATTCTATTTGAGCTCATAATTTTCCTATATATGTGCCTTGGAACAGCTGCTGCATTCCTAAATTCTAGACAAAATTTATAATTATACCCAACATTTGATTATTGTGTAAGATATTACTATAAAATTCCCAAAATAGCAATGTTACAACTGTATTTCTTTATTCTCAGTTGCTTAGTAATCTCTTTTATATTATCAGGCTTTCTGATGAAGATTAATTTCATTTTCTATCCATTGTGTTAATAAAAATAAGCATTGTTGGGAAAATAGGACTATATGGTACAATTAGCTAGTACTGATTCTTATAAGCATGTTAAAATAAATGGCAGTAAAAATGAGCTGGGAAGTTTCCACTTGCTTCCTAGTGGCTGGCTGAAAACAGGATTACAAATTCGCACAGCTAGCCCTCTTAACTCGGAGAACCAAGAGAAGTGAACTCTGGGATTGGAAATAGAATGGGAATGAAGAATGAAAACAGAGCAGGGGAAAAGATATCAGAAAGAGAGAAGGTGGGCAGCTTGGTCAGGAGGCAAGAAAGGAAAGAGCATGTTCTGATGAAGAGCCGCTCCTCCTAGGCGACCGCGTTACACCTCAGAGTCTTTTTTTGGTTATGGCCACCAAGAAGTTCACATAATTCTGGCTCTCAGCTCTTGAACACATGAGAGTTAAGGGAAAAAAAATTCTTCTCTTAGAAAATCTTCAAAAAACTCTAGGTTGTCCAAAACAAGATTGAGGGTAAGAGCACAAGCACAGTGACTGGTAACCTAGATCCGGAGCAGATTCACAAGTGCATTTCCTCTTCCAAAGCGCAAAGCCCCTACCTTCCTTTGCTTCTTTTAACTGTAAGAATTTAAAATACAGTTCCAAAATTCTGAGACACCCCTCCCATTAAGATCTGAGCTCTGTGTTGCTTCCCCTTGAATGTGGGTGAGCTTTGTGACTGCTACAACCAAGGAGGGACAATGGACTGGAGGTCATATGATGTTCGGGGTTGGTAATGTAAGACAGTGTCATCTTCTTTGCTGAAATATGTACCTTCAAAGCCCTGTACTCCACATACAACGGCAGCCAACCCTGAGACCACTAAGGTGGGAGGACACCAAGTCACGTAGAGAGGTCTCACAGAGCCATCCTAGTCACCATACATGTGAGTGGAAGAGTCTTTGGGTGACTCCAATCCCAGTTCACCCAGTCCTTTGCAGCTGGAGCAGAGACAAACCATACCTTCTGTGTCCTCACTGACTTCTTGACCCCTAGCCTCCTGTGTGAGTATAAAAAAATGATCGCTTTCCACTTCAAAGTTCTGAGGTAATTTGCTACCCAGCAGTAGTTTCTTGAACAATCCTCTTGTTCTGTTCCCACCTCTGATCTCTCCCTGTAGAGACTCCAATCCTGAAATGAATAGTTTTCATCTATGGATAGCCCCAAAACTCTTTGCTCAAAAATAGATTTCTGCCTAAGCCATGGTTGACAGGCTCTGAGACACAACTGACAACTGTTCTTCTCCCCAAAAATAAATATATGATCTTCCTTCTATTGATCAAATAATTTCTGGAACTCTGCTTTTCCTGGAAAGTCTTCCCAGAGAAGTTGTAGTTTTCTCTCATCTACCCCCTATTCTCACAATCAATAACCACAGATGTGTATCTATCAAGCAACTAAATATCCTCAAAGATGCAAGAGAAATATAAGCTATGACATCTGCCTTCAAAAGATGTCTTGCTTGGGAGATATAGCTGGTCCATCTTGCCACCACCACCAATACAGAACAAAATTATAAGAAAAAGCCATTCTCACACACTGTACATAATAAAAAAGATAACCCTATTTGTGTACTTTCTATAAGACACATTTGCTCCATGCATATCCAACATTAATAATGACTTTTTCTATCTGAAGTAAGATACTCATTTATGATCCATAACTATGCAATAAGTATGTAATAAGCTCAGTAGAATCAGACACTTTCAAAGCTTGGGGAATAGAGCAAGAAATAAGATGGATCAATCTTCTTGAAATTTATGCTACATTCTAGCAAGCTAAACAGGCAATAAATGTGTAAACTTTTTAATGCAATAGGCAGCAAAGGAAATAAAAAAAGACAATGCTACACAACTGCAATAGGAATGCCTACTTCCAACAGCATGGTCAGGAAGCTAATGTGACAGCATTAAGGAAAGTCCTAAAGATAAACAGCTAACTAAGAGGAGACATAGGGAACTAGGTTTGACATGATTGGAAACTAGTTACAAAATCTCCCAGGAAAGAAAAATCACTTCATGTTGCAGGAACACAAAGGCCCACATGGCTGGAAAGGTAGGGGAAAAGAGAAGCAAGAACTATGCAGAGACAGATCAAGATTTTTTTTAATCTAAATAACAACAATCCTATGCCAGTATTTGCTCAATAATCATCAGAATAGTAACAGCTCATATCAATTATATGATTCTACAGCATTAATATTATAGATAATATTGCTGTGCTGTATCTTTGCTTCTCAAACATAAAGCCACCTTGGGACAGAAAAAGGAAGAAGGAGTTATATTCAGAAACTGACATTCAATATATGCCTTTTAAATAAAGGGAGCCACATGGATGAGGAGTTTCAGCTTCCATTCCTATTTAAGACTCCAGAAAGACAGGCTCTACCATGGACATTTGCAGGCAGTCAGTCAGAGGGAGGCTTTGAAGTGAAGCTTTCCTAAACTGCTCCTGGATCCTTAAGGCAACCACCAAGGTAGGACTGAGAATCGGGGGCTGTGGGTGTGGAGACTGGGAGAGAACAGAAAGTGACTCCGCTGAGAGCCAGCACACCAACCCAGTGAGAAATGAGAAAGTCCAATAACAGAGCCTCCCTCCCTAAAGAGGGATAGGGCCCAAACGGCCTAGGACATACTGAATAAAAGGATGCCCAAAAGCCAGGGAGGCTGTCAGGCCCTCACCACACCCAAAGACGCCAGCTTCCCCCCAACTCAAATATCAGTCAAGAATAGAAGGAAGCTGAGCACTATGGGGAGGACAAAAAAGCACTGTGTTAAACACGTGCCTAGGGCTCCTGACTCTTCTCTCTCACCAAATGGTTGCTTAAGCTCCTCTTTCCCTCTCACCCAGCCACCAACCTGGAGAGGAGCTGGAAAAAATCCTGGAAGACTGAGTAATCTGAAAATCTGAGCCTATTTTCCTGGAGATGGAGCACTATCTAAAATCAGTACATGCATCTAGGACTTAAAGCAACTGGGATATTTAATTAGTTTTTCCTTCTAGAAGTTTCTCAGGAAGAAGATCACATGAGTAAAAGTTAAAGAGCTAAAGAGCTACAGGTTCTCTGTTCATCTGGATGGCATGTGAGTGAAATTTTTGATTCAACACAAGTCTTTACAAACATCTCATTTAAGCCACACAATGATCCTGCAAAGCAGGCACTAAGAGTCTTTCCCATTTTTACAGTGAAGACGTTGAATCAGGTTAAACAACCTACTGAGGCTTGTACAGCCCCCAAACACAGCCATCAAAGGTTTGCATACTTGACTCCTATAGGTATTGCCTCTGTACCCTAGGAAATTGCCATGACCATGAACCTCAAAGATTTATAACTATTATTTTAAAAGTCTCATCAGATTCATACCATGGTAGACACTGTTCTTACTGCTTTGCAGCAATCATATGAACTAGGCACCACCATTCCCATTTTACATATGAGAACACTGAGCTCAAAAGCTGAATAATTTGTCTCAGGTCAATTTTGTAGCTAATAAAAAGAAGAAACTGACATTTCAATCTAGGACAACCAGCCACAAAGAGTGAAAACTGAGCTATTAGCTATGGCATTAAAGTGTAAGTCAAAGACCTTTGAAAATTCTAAATTGTTTACGTCACATGGTTCTAAGCTATAGTAAAACTTGTAATGGTATAATATTTATGGTTTATATAAAGGAATATAATTTCTAGAAGTTCATTTTTCTATTCAGTATGAAAATATATCTGAAAATAATTGCAACTGATAGCTAAAACCAAAATAGGTTATGATATTAAAAAAAAACTGGACTAAAAGACTAAGTTGATTAACACTAAAAGTTATTTAAAAATTTGAACTACCCTGGCCACTCATGTATGTTATTATCAAAGCTCTATGAAATAACTAGAGTAAAGATGACATTGCACAAACAGAAATATCACATATTTTTTACTAAATTCAGTAGCAGCATCATTATTGCAATTATTATATAAAACCAAAGCATCACAACATAGGAAAATGATCCTTATATAAAAGGATTTTTTTAATGGGTACAGTCATTTTATAACAAAAATGAGAAATTTCAAATTTTAACATCTCTGAATATTTAAACCCAATCTTACTCATTTAATTTTAAATGACTAAAATGAAAATATGTAGTTAAAAGTCAACTCCAAGTTAAAAATTTAACATAAAGTCTAAGAGAAAGAAAATGTGAGTAAAATTAACCCTACAATTAGACAGACATTTTTCTCCACCGTGCCATAATTCTAAGTTACGATCCAATAGTATTACCGAGATATTTTCCACCTTTACTACATAAAAATCTAATTCGTCCACCACTGACCCAGCTACCCAAAGGCAACATTGCTGGCTATGTGTGACTCTGACCTTACCTATTTTCTGCCTTAAGATTCCTTGGGGCAAATTATGATTTTAAAAATTCCATATTTTTAACTCATTGACTTAAACAGTAAAATTCTTGAAGGAATTTTTTAACCCTAGTGTTTTTATTCCAGTGAAAGACATGATGGCCTCCTCATGCTTCTTTCACTCTCCTTCAGGCTTTCTCCATTTATGGCTAGATCCATCTATATAATCAGAAAGACATCAATGCAACCCGTGTCCTCTGAATGTCACTAGGAAGATGGTATCTGCACTACTGCCATCTTGCAAAAAGATCAACTAAGACAAAAAGTTGCCAGGGGAAAAAAAACAGCTCTGGAAGATTGATACCCCTTGTTTTGTTGCCATTACTCCACACTGCATCTCTTTTATAGACATGTATATCTACATGCTTCCTTGAAAGACTGGCCCAGAAGAGATGGAAATCAGCCAATGCCCTTTTGGAGAGTCTTATTCCATCTGGTTATGTTGGGCCTCGAATATTCTAAGGTAATGGCTGTGTCCCATCTCAGTCTACCTTGTTTTTGTCTTTGTTCTGTATTTCTGGATCACTGCCTAGGGAAGATGAGTGATTTGTATTTTCCCACACAGATGGAATTTTTTCACCACATTAGCTCTTTTTTTTTAATTGTTTACCCCTTCCAGCTCAAACCTTGTATGTTTTCAGTATTGACATACTTATAGCAAAACGATTCCATCACTCAGAATTCTGTTACTGAACCAAGAAAATATTGATTATTGATCAATATTATTTTCTGTGATCACCATGAGACACTCCCAGATTTTATGGTACATATAGAATCATTAAAAAAATAAGTAACAGCTTTTGAATTAATTTCATAACTTCCCTGGTTAATTAACAACAGGTAATTCATGGTATACAACAATTCCATGTTCATTTATATTTCTCTCTTTGGCAAAGCCTGTAGCATTATTAGATAGCCATTATGATAAATCCTCCAGGGAGGTTTTATAAAATCTTTTTTGTGGAAACAGCAGCTAAGGTTAGGCTAGAAAACGAGTTGTTCACTTACACCTGTGTGGATATCATAGTAGGATTTAAACCCACTTTGGTTTCATTATAAAATCATACTTTTAGCCACAACATCATAGTTTCAGACATGGAATATCTGTGTAATTCACTTAACCAATTTCTTTGATGATACAGGTTCCCCTTGCCAGCTCAGCTCACAATTTTCATGCCATCACCAGCTTTATTTACTTCTGACCATATTTCCTAGACAGTACTCCTACAAATGTTACATGTTTATCTTATTTCATCACTCATTTAGAAGCTCTCAAGATTTTTAGAGAGCATTATATTATAAAATATTGCCTCATCAGACCATAAGCAGGGAAAGCTAGGCCATCAGGTCTGTTTTCATTTAAATCTACCTTTCTTACAATCTTGAAGGATTAAGGGCTTTGTATCCATAATTCTCTGTGTTGTATATTATTACCCAAGATATCTAACATACCACGGACTTTCAGAGTCTTTGGTTTTCTGAATACAAGAGTAACTGCATAGAAAAGAGGAAGAAAAAATAGGAAACAGGAAGACAGCAGAGAATCAAACACATAGTGCCACACATTTAGATTTAAAAAGGAATTAAGATGCACTATGTACATGTACCAACTCCAACAAGGAATGTAAACATTATGCACTGCAATGTGTACTAACGAAAAACACATACTGAAGAAAAGGATACAGTGTACTTGTTATACTTTGCACCAAGCCTAATAACTTCTTCTACCTCCATAAAGCCAGATACCACAAGGGCCACAAGGAACAGAATATTCTTGTAAACTCAAGAGTGTCACAAATTTAGTGATACTTTATTTAAATTTTTAAAATTACTTTGGACAAAAGAGTTGAGGAACTTCAATTTGGTACAAGTATTACTAGCTTTTAATTGGATTGTTTTGATACAGCCTTAGACTCCAAGGCAATAAATGATTTTAATATAACTACCAATTCAGCAGGCTGAAACATATCTAGTCACAGTTACAAGCATCTCCCAACTCACAGAATATATAGAGAATTTTCTAGTTGCTTTACTGGAGTAAATTTCACTTTGCCAACCTTGTTTTACATGAGTTCATAGAAAACAGTCATGCCCTCTGTCTTAACAATTAACCAACTTCAGGTATTTCTGTTTCTTGACTGATGCAATTTCTCCACCTTGGAAGGTAAGCAAGAGCTGAGGATTCCTTACCACATGCTATGATGACATCTTTGTCCATCCTACTGGTTGGAACCCATGCTATGACTAATCTCAAGGAAGCATTCTAAGCCAAAATTTCTATCTATCAAACTGTCCCTAACTTTGTACTATATTATAAATCCTTTGTGCCAGTTGATTTTATATTCTTGATGTTCTTAACTATTAACGTGTCACTCAAGACAATGGAAATAATAGTTCTAAAAACAAAATTTGATTGCATTGTGTATGCTTAAGGTTCAAGAGATGATAGTAATATTTTTATTTAACTAATTTTGATCATACTATTAAGATACATGGTGTCCCTCTAAAGAGAAAGCCATCTTAAAATAATTCTTATTACACATACCCAGTTATAACCAAAGCCTATCATAAAAATTCTCCTTGGCATAGTTTCAAGGGATATGTACAAGTTAAAGATTAACAAAAGGTTCCTTTCAGTGAGAAAAAAAAGAATCTGAAGCCTGCTTCTGTTGACACAAACAAGCTGTGTATGGATTTGCTGGTCATTAACACTCCAACTAACTTCAGTACAATAATTTTACTCATTCTCTGAATTTCCTATTTTAGATGTTATAAATACCAACACTAAGGAATAACGGAGAAATAAGTAGTTCATAAGAATCTAGTCTTAATGAAGTTATCCTAAATCCTGATGGGGAGTTTTTCACTATAACAGCCATCTCTCTTCTGCCTGAGATTGCCCTTTCCCTTAACCAAGATTCACCTACCCATGCACACCTAAGGTGCTTGTTGGTGTCTCTGCCGCGCACGCACACACACACACATTCACACACACACATCAAAGTGTCTCCTTAATATTAGAAGAAAGGACACAAAATTTGGTTCTTTTTCTGTCATTCAGACCCAAATTAAGGCAACTGGCTGTAGCAGGTCATATGGCAGAATGGCTGAGTGGTTGTACTGAACCCGCACCAAGCAATTGCAAATCTAGACTTCTGAGACACCTAAACAGCAGAGATCAAAGACACCAATATGCCTAAGTTCTCTCCTTTAGTCCACTGCTGTGCTATAGTTCCTAGACCTCCTGCACTTGGCAGGGTGGGGCTATGAGAGTAGCTGTAGCCTATGGAAAGTATATAGAAGGGGTATGTATCCCAAGCCTGTTTCCTAAAATTCCTCTCTAATTTTTCATACATTCTTTCTTTGTAATCTGCTGGTCAGATGCAGAGAATGCAATATAAAGCTCTGGGATCCTGAAACCCACCAGGTGGAAAGAATTTGAGTACTTGAATGCTTCATGGAGCACACTAAACTTCATACCCACCCCAAATCACACTGTACTGTGATATGAGTAAGAAATAACTAATTAAACTTTTATTTTGTTAGTATATTATTACATACAATGATTACATTTATCATAGGGTGTTGTTACATGTACTTATAGTATCTTTTTGTTGTTGTTGTTTTAGAAATCCATTAATCTACTGAGATGTCAGAATTGATTTGTTACAGTCTTTACGCTACCCTGACTAAACACACACATTGTGTGATTCCAACTACAAATGTCCAATATGGGTAGCACTTAATAAGTTATCCAACTCACCTAAAGTAGATCTTCAGACCCATTTTCACTTCCAGAATATGAAGGAGTGATGATAATAGCCACAATGATGTTGGGCAGCTAGATTTTAAATACTGATGGACAACAACTGAAAAGACCACTAAAAGCAAATGTGCCCAGAAAAACAATCTCTCTGAATTCTAGTGAACATGAATATTCCCTGAAGATTTATCTTATACATGATAAGCACATTCACTTAATATTACAATGTTAGTTAAGGTCATAAAATTTTAAAAAATGAAGTAATGCATTTAAAGTTCAAAAATGATAAGCAGCATTATAGTGTACTTACCCTAAGATCTTCCAGTGCTCCTCTGTCTGCTTGACTCCAAATCCTAGATTTTCCATTATTGTTCTTGAACTCAAAAATCAAACTTTTTTAAGCTTTTAGTTTAAAAGTGCTAAGCCTACAACTTAGCAAAATACCAGCACTATGAGTTAATGCATTCCAAGTAGATAATATATTTCTTTCTCAAAAGATAAGCTATATTTGCAAGGTATTTTCAAGTCATTTAGTTATAACCTTTCATAATAATTTTGTCCAACAGGTCAGTAAATGTGTCTGAAGAGAAGACAGACTTGCAAAAAGATTCCAGTTGTCAACAGAAATCTCAGCATGCCCGGGGTGGAGGTGGCGAGCTTGAAGTTTTGAAATTTAAAGAATTATTTTTTTTAAAAGCAGTTCCCAAGAAGAAAAATTCTTCTTAATTATGCTCTTTTCAGTGTTCATGTCATTGTATATTACAATTTGATGTTGGGATCACACAGTTTGAAATGCTAGCAGATGGAAGGAATGACAAACCAACAAGGAATTTCCTTGTCTGTCATGTTTAAATGAATGGGGTTTAAGGTGAGTACCAAGAAGAAAAACAAGCTAATATTAAAGATACACACTCCATATCTCATACAATGAATTCACAATTCACTTTTACAGCACATTGCAAAAAGACAAGAACCTGAAGTATCAAAGAGACTTCTAAATTATCTAGCAACAACTTTTTCTACTTCCAGGAAGTAGAAAAGCTCCATCAGATTCACCATTTTTACCAAAAGGGATTGATTTAAAATTTTCAATGCCTAACCAAACCTGTACCAGATATCCTTAGCTTCTCATACTCAGAAGAGCAAGCAAAGTAAGGAGAAAAAATTAAAGCATAAAGAAAACAACCACAAAGCCCAAACGACACGATTCCATGAAGAATTCATGAAGTCAGGCAGTGCATTTGAAAGGCACAATTAAGGTCAGATTGGAAAACAGGCTGGTATATCCTTTTTCATATTTTCAAAGCACAATAAAGGAGAATTTTTTAAAATCACTGACCAAGATGGAAATAATATTGCACATTCAAAATGGGCATTGTCAGCTAGTATATGCTCTGGAATACTAGGGAAATGAATGACAATAATAACAACAATTTTATATAAATCACTGCTGTTTATCTCTTAACAAGAAATTTGAAAGTTAATCAAGAAAACATTATTATCAGATTGATTGTAAGTAAACATAATAATAATAAGACTATTTTGCAGTAGTACCAAGGAGAAAATGAACACTGGAGGCACACCAAAAGTGTCATTATCAAGAGTAAGGCATACATGCTTATAATCCCAGCACTTAGGAGGCTGAGGCAAGAGAATTGCTGAGTTCAAGGCCAGCCTGAGCTACAAAGTGAGTTCAAGGCCAGCCTGAACTGCATTGCAAAACCCTGTCTCAAAAATCAGCATCTTTCCCATACCTTATTGGTAGGAGAAATTTTTTGCAACATTTAATTAAATGTGTGTATATTTTGAGGGAGCAAGTACACTTTCATGAATTTATCCTGGTGTGCACCAAATGTTGTACCCAAGAGAGTTCATAGAACACTATTTGTAACCAAAAATATAAATACAGAAATCCAGTTAGACAGTTTATAACACTTTTATATAAGTGATGAACCCAAAATCAGAATGTAAAAATTACTTATGTATTAACATGTATAGTTTAAAACTACACACAACTAAACAGAAAAAAATGGCAAGGAAAAGGCAAGTAGAGTTATATACTTACATGAAGCAAAAAGAGAGAGATTTTACCGACAGATGGTTCCCAGATTATAAAGGTTTGAGTCATGGTTTTTTGACTGATGATGATGGGAAAGCAGTTACATTTAGTACAGGTCGGACTTTAAATTTTGTATTCTGATCTTTTCCTGGGCTAGTGATAGAATTCTGGACAGCAGCAGTAAACCCCATTTCCCAATCAGATATGTGATCATAAGGGGAAACAGTTGTCAGTATATTTTGGAAACAGTTGTTCGATAAATTAGATAAGATATTCAACACTTGGTCATAAAATAACCTTTGTGTTAGATGAGTGATGCTGAATCTTTTAGATCTTTCAGTGATAACAAATAGCCCACTGTACATGCACACTATAGATTCAGCACCACAGGGTTAGGTAGTTTTCTCCAGGGATAAACGCATGTACACATATAAGCTCTGATCATGTTCAAGGTGGACTAAAATGCAATATTTGGGGGTTAGGCATACTGCATTAAATTTATTTTTATGTACACAATTTTTAACATATGATGACTTTATCAGAACATTAACTTCATCATGAATCAAAAAATTTTTTCATGTAAAATACCTCTGGAATTTTACAAGAAGAAATTGGCAATATTTCAGTTTTGAGAAGAGGAATTATGCTGCTACATTAGAAAAGAGGTTTTTAACTATATATTCTTCTGTAACATTTGGGTTTTGTTCATGTGAATATATGTGAATACATATTCCCTGATGAAAAATCAAATTATTCGAATTATAAAAAAAGTGTTTTGAAGATATCTAGCAGACATTCTAAGCTTTAAAAAAATGACAATAAAGTTGATACCTATGTATTTCTGCTTCTAGCTGTGATAGAATAACTGGTAACAGATTAGCTCACCCACAGAAAGTACATCCAAAGCTTGATGAAATACACGAGGTGATCTTTTTCACACAGTAAACAACAAGCCACGTGAGGCTTTCAATTTTCAATCTCTTAGAAAAGATCAGCTCAAAAGTTAGGTCCCATAATTATTTATCTTTCTGAATAAGGACATTGTCTTGGACATGACCACAGAACCAGAGTTAAACCAGAGGGCAATATATATATATACATACATATATGTATATATACATATATGTATGTATATATGTATATATATATATATATATATATATATATACACATATATATTAAGCAAAGTGGGCAGAGACCAGAGTTCATTTAAGTGGACATGCCTGAAATGTTAAAGGCAAGATCCTACACAGTAAAAACCCATGAAGACAGAAATTCCTAGGAGTCTAAATGAGAGCCATTTGCACCTCTGTGACTGAGATCTTAGAAAAAGCACTTTGGGCTAACCAGATGGCAAATGTTATAAGATTGAAATAACAGAAATGGTACAAGCCAAATACTGCTAGAGAAAGAACAGTGATAGGCATCGCTGGAGTTCAAGCCCTAGGAGACTGGGAGAGCTCATTAACATCCCTAACCTCCATCTGAAACACACACAAATAAACAATTTGCCCTAAAATAAGTCCTAAGTCACCAACAGAGTCTAAAACAAAGCCTAACTTCAAAGAGAACATCCTCCACTGACATTTAATACCGCCAAGCTGAACAGCTTCCCAAAGGTCTGTCTAAACAAAGCATAAAATCAAACTTAAGCATGCTCAGGATGATCAGCCAATAATTGAACAGCATGCTAAACTAACAATTGACACTCTTTGTAAGATAAAAGAATTCAAACACTATCTAGAATTTCCAGTATTCACTAGTCCAAATAGCTTTAGACAAATAAACAAGAATATATTATAGAAAGATAAGCAAAATCAGTAACCATAAAATCCAAAATGGTCCAGATAATTTACCTAGCAAAAGTCTTAAAACAACTGATACAAATGTTTTTTAAAAAAATACAATATGCTCAATAAATTAAAAGAAAAAAATCACCTATAGTGGATTAACTAATAGTCAATTCATAACACCCAACTGAACTGACTCAATGTGGTTCTGAGTGTGGATGGCCCACTTGGGGAGGTTGCCAAAAGCATAAAAGAACTGGAGGGGAAGATGATACTCTATTGATTCTCCGTAAGAAGCTTATCATGCTTTTCCTGATAGGAACTGAGCTGTTCTCATTGGAGGAGCTTGGGTTCTTGCTGTCACTGAGGGTGGCTGAGATTCTCTTCAGGGGAGCTGTGGCCCTTACCTTGAACGTCAGTTCCTGGCTCCAGTGCAGATCCCACAGTCTGCTGCCATTGATCCTTCATCTCACTGGCACTAATCCTTCATCTGGCTGGCACAGACTTTCTAGCTTCCCCCCACTGACCTTTGGGTCTTGCCAGTTCAGATCCTTGGTACAGACATACATGAGACATTGTCATGGGCTTCAGGCCTCCAGTGGACTTGTGGAGGACACTGTCACGGGCTCTAGGTCTTCAGCTGGACTCATGCAGGATATTTCCATGGGCTTAAGATCCTCAGATGAATTCTTTGGGTTCCCAGTGTGTGGACAGATCTCTTGCACTGTTTCACATTTGACATTTTGGTTGACTATTATAAAATAAACCTATAAATTATGTGCCTTGTGTTAAATCTATTCCCTTGCAAAGCCCTAACTACAACATCACCCTAAAGGTTGACCAGAGAGGAAATATAAGCAGAGAAAACAATCAAAAAGAAATTCTAGAACTGAAAACAACAACCAAAACAAATATTTAAGTGGACGAGCCTTAACAGCTGATTAGAGATAGAAAAAAAAAGTCAAAATACAAGAGAGAGCAATGGAAATTGTTCAATCTAGAAAATGAAGAAACAAAATTTTTAAATAAATTTAGTTTCAGAAATAAATGGGTCAATGTTAAATAGTCTTAACATAAGACTATCAAATGTTAGTTGAAATGTAACTGGAATCCAAGATGAAACAGACAGTGAAAATGGGCTAGATAAAACATCTAAAGAAATAATGGCTGAAAATATCTCAAAATTACCAAATAGATCCAAGAAGAATAAAGATAAGATATATTTAATACTACTCCCAGGTATATTATAGCCAAACTTCAGAAAGTCAAAGATAAAGAGAAAATATTAGGATCATCCATAGAAAAGATACATACATAGACAAAAACAAGGCTAAAAATTATCAAAGGTTTATTAGAAACAATGGAAGCTGAAAAATATCATGAAGTGACATCTTTAAACTGCTTAAGGGAAAAATACAAACAGACATGTTAATCCATAATTCTACCTCCAGCAAAAATATACTTCACAAATGAGAAAGAAATAAAGCCATGTTCAGATAAAATCCAAGAGCATTACTCTCCAGCAGACCTACACTGCTGGAAATGTAAAAGACTGAAGGTGAATGATACCAGATCTACAGTAAAAAAATAAAGAGCACTGGAAATGTTAATAAATTAGCTAAAAAAAGTTAATATATTTTCTTTCATTTTGGAAATTCATTAAAAGACTTAAATAATTTAAGGTAAAAATAATGACACTGTAAGGTGGGGTTTATAACACAAGTAAAACAAAAAATACAACAATGAGTACTTAAATTATAATGTAGAAAGTTACTTTATTTATAAAAAGTCAAGTTGAAGGGAACAATATTGACTTCAACTAGATTGTAATGAGTTAACAATGCATGTTTTTAGCCCTGGAGTTAGCAGTTAAGAAGGTAGATGATAATGATAAAGATAGACAGATAAATGTTAGATAGATTAATTGATTGATACATTGATTGATTGATTGATTGATTTAAGAGTCAAAAGAGGGCTTGGGGTTTAACTCAGCAGCACAAGCATCTGCCTGGAAAGTGTGAGGTCATGAGTTCAATCCCCAGTACCAAAAAAAAAAAAAAAAAAAAAGCCAAAAGACAGCATAAAATGGCACATTAAGAAATAACCAAATAATTCATGAAGGAAAAAAAAGAAATAAAGAAAGGGACAAAAAACACAAGAGAAAAATATTTGATACCTTGCATGTAGTAGAATTCATTCAACAAATTCATTTAAACTCTGAAAGGCAACTATGCTGATGTCTGAAGAAATGCTAGTGTCAATAAAATATGTCATCTGCTTTCAATGGCCTTACAGTTTTGCTTTGTAAATGCTGTCTCATTTATTTTTCATAATAATGTATGAAGCTTCCATAATGAAGATGTTCTTGGCTCCATTTTGTCAATAGAAATTGAATAGAAGTTCCATGAAAGCAATGATCATAAACATTATATATCATTGTGCTATCAGTGTTTCACATTTTGCACAACATGTGATAGGTACTCAATAAACAACTGTCAAAAGAATGAGTGAATGGTAAAGATACTTTTCCATAAGCTTATACAGAGGAAAAATCTGCAACCAGACAGACTTGGGTTCAAAGTACGTGGGACTGTTAGGCTCTCAAAAGGCAATAATAGCATATTCTTTTTGCGCAGGACAGCTCCAGTTTATGACCACTATCTCAATATAATTACCATAGCTCTCATATCCATTCTCAAGAAGTTTTCATGATGAACTCTGTTTTCTCTAGTTGTAACTCTTCATAGAAGAAAAAGACCACTCTTGCTTAGCATGATCCAAATATTCATTTCAGAGACAGCGACTGACAGTGACTTTCTGACAAATGAATGAAATTTAAAAGCCTAGGAAAAGAGAACTCTCTGGCTTAAAGAAGCATGATATTAATTTATAAATAGTAATGTGACTTACCACTACAAGGAATTCTTTAAATAAAAATTATTTTTCATAAGTGATAGTCATTGAAAAGTTCCTAAATGATCAGAAATCAGAGAATGATAAAAAGTAAAAGTCCATCTCTTTTCTTTATATATCTGTGAATCTTAGTTAAAAGCATAAGTCATGTAGATAACCCAAACTGTCAAGGTAAAAGTAAAAAATACTTAATGGATTTAGGCAGACACAGACAGAGGTAACCTAAACAAAAGTGATTTTCAACTCAGTTTTATTATTTTTGAAAAAATCTGAATTCAGATATTTTGCAAGCAGAAAATTTCCAGGGAAAATAAATGTCAAAGTGTATATTTAAACAATTGTTCAGCAGTGAAATCACATTATAGCATCAGCATAAATTATGCAAGCTGTCACTGAGCATTCACTATGTATGAGGCACTTCCTAGACTCTTGGCACAACTCATTCTATTCTCATGACAGTTCCATAACATCAGATCATACTCTCCGTGATACAAAACAAACAAACAAACAAAAGCAGAGCTCATGGACATCTTAGTGGTTGTTGGCAGTAGAATATGAATCCATTTCTAGATCTACCTGACTCCAGTCATCTCTGACTACTGTCTCCAGGTGTCAATATACCAACAATGATCTGAAATCCTCTGAATGAGAACAATCAAGTTGCAGAGGCAAGGACTGTCCTCTCTCCTATCTAGGAGAGCTGGGAGTCTGTATGCCAAATAGCACACTGCAAAGAAAATGCTGACAGAGATACAGAAACAGAGGGGAAAGGCTGTTAAAGATTAATCACTTGGAGAAAATAATGGTTTACCAATATGAACAGAGAATATGGTACATTGTTCAGAGCACAGAATTATGACGTGAAATCAAACAGAAGTAAACAACTATGAAACTGAAAGGAGAACTGAGATATCTTTGCTATCAGATTGTAAACTTCTGTAACAAGACTTGTTTTCTAAGAGATGCAAAAGTAGTTCCTTAATCAGTAGGATATAAAACTTAAACTTGAAAAACTATCTAAGAATATCCAGTACAGATGGTTCCCTTTGAATGATGAGGATTATTGGAAGAATGTTTTATGTGTTTTTCAACTCTGATAAGTAAATCTATCCTGAATTTCTTTGACGTCAGAGATATTTTAAATCAAACAACTATTATAGCATAAATACAAAGTGTTCAAATCTTCCTTTTTCCTAAAATACCTGCTTGGTAGATGGAACTAAAATGTTGAAATCTCAGAAGAATCTTTAAGATATTTTTAGAATGATCACAAGTTTTCACTTGTCTTTCTTCCAAGCAAAAACTTAGGCTTAGTTTTGGAAGCGTATGAAAATTTTTATTAGTTAGGCCTTAATCAAACAGATAAATTTCTCCTGAATCTGGAGGCATATTGCTTTCAAGACTTTCTTTGTGATACTAAAGTCTAACATTATTTTAAATTTGGGTTACGTCTTCCTACTTCATGTTATTGAACACTGAATAAATTATACAATTATTTAGAATATGGTGAATGCATTTTCATATCAGACTTACTTAAACTAACATTTATAAAAGACAATGAAAAAATAGATCTTTTGGAGCCTCCACAGTTAGACTATAGATTTCAGAACTATATAGCCAAGAAGCCTACCAAGGTTGGTAAGGAAACAAAACATAGCAGAAATAATTTTTACATAAACAATAGTTCACATTAGGTTATGAAACTCTAAAGAGGCCTGCCAGTATTAATTTTCAGGTACTATATGGGTTTGTATGTATGTACTTAGTGTGAGTATATATATATGTATATTTGGTAGTCAAATCCAGTCTGAATCTATTAGGCTGCTGAACAGTGAAAATTTGTGAATTAAAGTTTAAATCTTCCAAAAATTGTTTGAGAAAGTTGATGTTAAAAAGCTTCTTAAAATCATAACCAGATGGAGAGTAGAAAAAGAATTAAGATGTGTTATATACATGGACCAACTCCCCACAATAAATGCAACCATGAGCATTAAATATGTACTAATGGAAATTATAAACAATGGTCATCTTTTAATCCCACATAATATCAATTCATTAGGTAAAAGAAATATGGTTATATTGCTAGTTCTTAAATTACCAACAGCGTCATACCATATGTAATCATTAATAGCCCGGAAGCAAAATCAAAACTCAGGTTGTACTACAAACTTTCCAATATTAATCTTCAATAAAGATTTTAGAAATCCACTGGTTTTCATTTATGTCCCTCCAGTCTTTCTTGCATGTCTTCAAGAAATTAAACTTACTCCTACATAAAGTCCTATGCTTAGAATGCTGGAGCATCTGCATTTAAAAATGAATAATGATAAGCAAAAACAACTCATGATGTATTCCAAGTACACTTCAAAGTAGATTAAAATTAAGATCAAGAATTTATTTAACCTGGCTCAATCTTCAAACGAAAATCAGAAAACACCCATCTACCTCGAACTTTTCAGAATGGAAGCCTGATTTCCTACTGCCTGCTTGCAGGTGGCAACCATTATTAACGCATATTCTGAAGCAGTGTGAGGCTTGTTGGGCCGCCAGGATGCCATTTAGTCCCCTGAAGCATACTGAACATGCCCTGCAGGCCTCATACTGCTTTTAGAAGTACCAAATTAGGTTCAACAATTTAATAGGCTAAGTGATGGGAAAACTCAGCATAGCTTTTCAAAGTGCACCTTTCCACTGGAAATCTCTGCTAATTATCACTTTCCTTCAAAGGAGCAGGCAAGTATAATATCATGATCATTTACAGGTAGAGAAAAGCTGTAATAGTTCTTTAAAAATCATGGATTGGGATCTAGAAGTCTTGAGTTCATAGATATTCTGACTTGATTATTTTTAAGATGATTTATGCTCTCAGTCCAATCACTTTATCTCTCATTTCTTCATCTTCAGCAGAGTATCTTCTTTGTCTAGTTGGGATGGCTGAACATACTTACATAAATCTGTCTTAACTGCTGCACAGATCAGTTGCCTGAGTACAAACAAGCTCAAATCCCAATTCCAAAAGTGTGGCAGGTCATTTGACCTGTCTCAAAGCCAACATCTCCAAGACACAATGAAATTACCTACTTACTTCTCAGGCTCACTATGAGAATAAACAAGGCAACACTATTTCTTACCTTTAATTAGCAAAGAGTAGCACTATTTAACATTTGATTCTAGGCCACAACAAAAACCAAACTCCTAGCTTGTCATGACTAAGATAGCTAACAGTAGATGTGTGATACCCTAATTTTAGACCCTAAAAGCCATCCTCACTGTGGTTTGCACTACCACCTTTGATATTCTCAAGGCACCTTGGCTTTTCTTTACATTATATACATTTATAGTGAACTCTTTGAGCATAAATTCAGAGAAAATATGAAAATTGAGAATATCCTTGAGATCTTTGATATTCACTATAGAAATTCAGTTACTATTACTTCCATGATCACAATCTTCGAGGTGCTGAAGATGGAGTAAAGTGGCCCTCTGAGAATGCTGGGCTATCGCACCTTCTCTCTATGTCACATACTGGTGCTCCCAGTCTCCGTACAAATGTATTGCTAGTAAAGGTCTCTGTTTACTACACTTCATTTTTCATAACATGTATACTTTTATGAATAAATGGAGTTCAGTGGGATATTGCAACACACACATCCATCATTCATTGATTGAATCCAGTCTCCCTTTATCCATCCTGTCCATCCCTCTCCAGCTTTAAGTAGTCATTTTATGCTGTAAAGAATAAGTTTTTCAATATATGTACTGTATAGTCATATTATCTGCAAACAGGTATAGTTTTGCTTCCTCCATTCCTCTTTGTCTTTGTTTCTTTGGCCTAATTTCACTGGTTAAAACTTTCAGTATGATAATAAATAGAAACAGTAAGAATGGACCCTCTTGTCTTGTTCCTGATCTGAGGAGAAATGCTTTTCCTGTTTCAGCAGGATGTTGACTAAGGCTTCAGCATATACACCTTTATTATTTAGAGGTATCATACTTCTATACCTAATTTGTTCAGACATTTTTATTATAAAGGGATTTCAAATTTTATCAAATGTTTTTTCTACATCTATTCAGATGGTCATAGGCTTTTTCTCTTCATTCCATTGATGTGATATGTTACCTGTATCTATTTGCATATGTGTAACCATATTGGAAAAAGCCGTATTGGTCATGGTGAATTAACTTTTTGATGTGATGGTAAATTCAATTTGACATGTTGCTGAGAATTTTTACATTACATTAATCAGATATAGATTTCTTTTTTGTTGTTTTGCCACTGTCTTTAGAAACTCTTTAAATATCACTTATTTGTTTGATTTATCAGAGACTTTATACTGAAGAGAAATATTTTAGTTCAATCATTGTGAGAAAGTCATTAATCAAGGCTTTAACCATATTCTCCATCAGATAATTTACACTTAAAAGAAGTAATAAGAACTAAACAAGGGATAGAGATAAAACCAAAGTACACAGAAGAGAGAAAGTCAGGGAGAGGTTCTAGGAAATGCCTTTTCTGCCACCTCTGCCACCCAAAATTAGGGTGATTCTTCATCCAAAATCCATGCCTTGACCTATGCATCATTCAAGAAATATTTATTAAATTATGTTTGAGGTACTTTCCTTGTTATCTTAACATATAAAAATATAATACAAATCTGGTTTTCAAAAACCCTTATCACACAACATAAGACTTATTCACAAGTAACTACAACATTAGCCAGTATGAATCAAATGAATAGAAAAGACATAAAGTATACCACAAATTTTCAGAAAAATAAGCAATAATTTAGGGCTGATGGCATGTGTGAAGATTCATGGAGGAAGTCTATTTGAGGTCTGCTTGCAGAAGTTAGAAAGACATAGACACATAGCAGGCAGGAAAAGTATTCCAGTCCAGGGAACAGAAGAGTCAGTGCATAGAAACCAGAAAATGCACAGTACATTTAGAAAGGGTGAGTAGTGATAAAATTGGATTTGAGAGAAAATAAGAAAGCCCACACACAGAAGAGTAATGATAACAGTAAGTATTTTTCATTGAATTACTATGTGCTAGGGCAGTCATCTCATTATCACTACTGCTCTCTGAGGTGGGAACTAGTTTTACCCCTATTTTGCCTTGAGGAAACTACAACATAGAGAAGGTGAGTAAATTTTCCAAGTTCATACAAGCAGGAAGTAGCAGGGCCAGGATCCAAATCTTGGCAGTCTAGCTTTAGAGCACATATTACTTTGTAGAAAATAAGCCTTAATGCCATCAATATCAAGATTTACTGAAGAGCTTTGTGAAGAATGTGGTATAATTTGGCTTTCGATGATTTGCTTTTGTTGCAATGTAGCAAATCTGGAAGGGGAACAACTAAAAATAGGAAGACACCTTCGAAAGTCAGCTTGATATTTAAGGGCAAAAGTAGAGGGTTTAGATGAACACCACAGTGGTGAGAATGTAAAGGAAAGTCTAAGCAACAGAGACAGAGGTAAAATTAGAGAAAGCTGAAATCTATTAAATATGAGAAAAGAATCAGTAACCACAGCTCATTGTGAACTTTCAGGTTTGGATAATCAGAAAAATAATGATGCCATTGATGTAAATTATTTTAAAGTTTTATGTAACTAAAATTATATATATTGAAAATTGTAGATCATATGGATAGTTCTCCTTGAATACAGATTAATTATCTCCAGGTTAGCTAAACCTGGCTCTGTCTCCATGTACTGATACACAGCTAGCTAAGCTATTTCCTTTTCCCTTCAACTGGCTCTAAGCAATGTAAATAGAGCTGCCTGAAGTCTGATGCATAATCTTTGAAGCCAAGTGTCAGTCCTGTTTCCTGGTCTCTGTAGCTCCTTCTAAATGCTTGAACCCAGCTGGATGACAAAGCTAATACTCCAGGACTGTCAACTTGGCTCAAGCCTTGAGATAAGAGGCTACAGCTTCCCAGAGCACAAAAGTTTACACATTGGAAACTAAAGCAACAACTTCCTAACATTAATGCAAACTCAATTGTGTTATGCAAATCTGTCTTTCTGCATTCTCTCTCTCTCTCTCTCTCTCTCTCTCTCTCTCTCTCTCTCTCTCTCTGCATATTGAGAGGTGCTTTCTGGCCTCCTAGCTAGCTCAACTCACTTTACTCATGTAATTTCTACCATTCTCAGTCAGTCATCCTTAGCCACTCGCTTCTTCATGAATAATGAAATTCGGGTCAGATTCTGGGTCACAGCCTTTGCTCCATGAACCCTCATCTGTACAGGACTCAGAAACCCTTGCTGTCCTTAACTGTAAATATTTCTTAGTGTCTTTATTCTCACTGTGGGTTGCATTGGACATGGTAGATCAGAATTGATTCACCAGGATCCCAATAACATTTCCATGGGATTATAAATATAAACTTCTTGGACCGCAGTGAGGATAGGCAATAGGAAATAGATAAAAGTACTTGGTAAAAATCTTTTCAATGATTTTTGGAACATCAAATTAGTTTATTAATATGTCACTTTAAAGTTTCAATAGCTTCACTCACTCTCCCCTCATTTCTATTAAACTAAGATCTAGTCCTTTGTCTTTAACAACATTCTAGCTTTTCTTCTGCAGCGTTCCATACAACGATCCCCTGCTCTGGACTCCAATAGCACTACGCCCACCCATCCATCCATTTCTTACCTCCATTCATCTGTTAATCAAGTATTTAGTATGGTCCCATGATGTGCCAGGAATCCAGCCCTGTGGTTAAGAAATCCCAGCTCTTCTTCTCATAGATAGTGCAGTGCAGAGTGAAGAAGAGTATAGAATATCAGTAAAGTATAAACTAACTATTGGTTAAAAATAAGGAGAGAGTGACTGGCTCTGTCTACAAGGATCAGGCAAGGTTTCAGAGAGGAGGCAGTTGTTGGACTGTCACTTGAAAGAAAAACAGTGATTTTTCTGATAGGCAAGATGTGGGGGTAGAGGGCACTTGAACAGAAAGAATAAGAACAAAGGCACTGAGGCATGAATCCACACACTTTTCAGAAGACCATAAGCAATTCAGGTTGAGCAGGGAGCAGGATGTGGGAGAGTAGAAAGAAAGTAGGCAGGAAAACACATTCCACCACGGTGGGCCCACTGCTCATGAGCCCTTCTGAGGATCTGGCTTCCTGCCGACAGCCCTCGGTTCTGGCTCTTTCAAGATCTATAAAGATATGATTTTTTTTTCAGGAAAAAAAATCCCCCAAATAGTGCACAGTGTCTACATGTGGTGGATTAACGAATGGTCAACTTGTAACATCCAGCTGAACTGAATCAGCGTGGTGCTGGGTGTGGAAGAGCTACTTGATGATTGCTGCCAACAGCATAAAAGGAGGGCTGGAGGGGCAGATGGTGTGCCCTCTACTCTTCTGGAGAAGCTTGTCACATTGCCTTTGCTGACGTGAACTCAGCTGTTCTCATCATCAGAGGAGCTCAGATCCTCACTGTTGCTGAGGATGGCTGAGGTTGGGCTTATGTCCTCTGGTTGTACTCATGAAACACATTGCCATGGGTTCTAGGTCTTCAGCTGGACTCTGGCAGGACACTGCAGTGCGATCCAGACCCTCAGCTAGATTCTTTGGAATCCAATGTGTAGACAGATTTCTCACACTCTTTTATTTGACTCTTTGGGTGATTGTTATAAAATAATTCTATAAATTATGTGTCCTCCATTAAATATTTTCCCTTGTAAATCTTGACTACAACACCACATATATTCTGAAATTCAGAAACCACTTAGACCTCTGTTACAAAATTCTACTGTGGGCAAAATGTCCATTTTTGGCTTTCAAAAATAGTTAGAAGTATATGCAACAAACAGGGAAGAAATATGATCCAATTTTTGTGTTAGAACCAATTCTGTTGTGAATACAAATAAAACCACTGGGAGAATGTGAGCACCATCTAGTCAAATGATGATGATGGAAGAAATTGCCAAGAATTTTTCACAAGAGATAAGTGGTTCAAGACATTAAATATCTAAATGCACTACCATAGGTAAAACAATATGATGCTGACCAAAAAAGTTTAAAAATTAAATAAATAAAACAAAAAAGATCAAAAATATCAATATTGAATTTTTATTATTTTTTCAAGGTAAAGCTTGAAAAGCAAAGGATAGATGATTCAGCAAATCATTTTCAGGACAAGTGGATAACTATCTGGGAAAACATGAAGTTAAATTCCTGTACTCTAGACACCAAAATAAATTCCAGATAGATGAAGATTAAAATGTAAAAAAAGTAATAACTTGGAAAGCAAATGTAGGGAACATGTGTGTTATCTTGGGATGATCAAGTCCTTTCTGCATTAACACCAGAAGTAGAAACCTTGAAAGGAAAACATGAAAGGCAACTTCTGCCAGGGACCTGCTGCCAGTCGGGCACTGGTTTTCATTTAGGCAAAATAATGGAGTCCTGAGATCTGCTTTGGATACAGTCCCTAGGTAACAACATCATATTATTGACTTAAATTTTTATTAAAGACTTATTTATTAAACTCTTTATAAATTTTTACAAAGACTTATTTATTAAACTTTTAAATTTCCTCAGAAAAATTAAAACAAAAAGACTTACCTCCATGTACAAAAATCTCTCAAGTAAAAATATGGCAAAGGGAAAAAGTCAAAATGTAACTAAGAAACTGGGAAAAATATTTACATTATAGACAAACCACAAACAAATAGAACCCTATTCATACTATCTCAGAAACAACAATAAAATTAATTGGAAAATAAGCCTCCTCAAATTAAAATAAGCAAACCATATTAGGTAATTTGCAAAGTAAGAAATGTCCAACCTTTCTAGTCACTCAAGAAATGCCAGTAAACCCATAATAAAAGCCATTTTTTCTGATATCAGATCAGTAAAGTTTTTTTTTTAAGTGTTACTTAAAATACAGGAAAATATGTCCCATGCACCACAGGTAGAAGAATAAATTGAAGGGAGAAAATTTCTGAAAAGCAATTTGACAAAAATAATTAGACTCTTATAATAAGTATACTTTAATCCTACCACTCTTAGAAGTATATTATAAGGAAATTGCCCTGATTTAGTTACCACAGGATATGTGGTAATTTTTGTGGTAGCAAAAATTTTAAATTTAATTTAATAAATGAATGCTATCTAGCCATTTTAAAATGTAAGAAATTATATTGTAGAAGAATATATAAAGGCTGGATGTTCTCACTAGTTTGTTAAAAGTGAGGAAGGCACCTTTTAGTACAATCATATACTAAATTAGTACAACCCACTGTCAGCCCACACTATCATACCTGCACAAAAGAATATAGGTTGATTAGGATACTATTTTGAAGTAAATTCAGTTGGAGTGATAGCTATATCATTAAAAGTACTGGCAGTAATTGTAGAAATAACAATAGAAAAGATACCTGACACTAAGTAAGACAACAAAGCGACTTATAGTTCAGTGTTAATTACAGAATTCAAACAATCAGGTCTCTCTAATCCTTTCACTGCCCTGATCCAATACCACTGATGTCACAGGGTCACTCATAGTATGTCTACTCATCTGGTCTCTTCAACCTAACCCTCCCCCCTCATCCTGCCAATATTTAGCCCGTAAATCAGAGGTAGAACACAAGAAAATTATATGCAGTTAGAGATAGATAACGATAACTATACAAGAAAGAGGTTTGGATCCTCAGCTGCACACTCCTGAGACCACTGCAAGCTCTCTAAGAGTGGCATGGATTGAAAGTCAGAAAATACTGCCTCAGATCAATGGCCTGATGTCTACATGATGACAGCAGTAGCATAGCTTAGCACAGGAGCAACTGAATATTTTCTAGTGACCTCTAGTTTTCTAAAGCATGCTGACTCTTAGGAATTGCAGTTTGTATAAAGCAAGGCAAGAGGCACATATTTCTTTGAAAATCTACAAACATCATACAGATAAGTTTAGCCATCAATAAAACCACATTCTAAGTTTTAGAATAGTTATATCTCAAACAACCTGAATTTTATTTCAAGATTATGTCAATGTGAGTTACAAGCAGTGATGTTTATATATAATCCACAGTGGAAAAAACATGTTTCTATTTTGTTTGCCCTTGCAAGCTTATCTTTGTCAATGCTAATTCCTTTACTTCTGAGTGCTTCTCAAAACTATAGACATGAGATTTAGTAGAGACCTTACCATATGCCAAAAGCAACTGAATATGAGGTAGAAGAAATGGAGTTGCTTTTGAAATAGGGAGAAAAGGCGAACACAAAGACTCACACAAATGAACGTGTGTTTAACAAGGGAAGCTATCTCAAAGGTCACAGATGGGAGAGGGAAAACGTGCTATTTACCAATGGTGGAGAAGAAAAAATCCCAAAGACATATAAAACTCACTATAAATATTTGCCGCTCTGTTTTAAGACCAGTGTACGTTAGCAGAGGTGAGTGGAGTACACACTGAGAACTCAAAAAGGACACTAAGCTAACAGGTCCAGTTTCTTTAGTGAATAGTAAGAAATTGTTCTCAGCTGTGCCCAACTGGTTTCAGCAGAATTATGGTTAATAACTTCTTGGGTGGGTAACCTCAGAGTTATCTATACTACTACCCTGTTCTTTGCATGAATGTATCTTTAAACTTAGTTATTATACATTCTAGCTCAACTATTTTAGTTGATTGCCTTCAAAATTTAGCTTATTATCATTTGTTTATAATCTCACTCATAAAACTTGCTTGAATCTACTCTGTTGATATTCACATTCTAAGTAGGAGAAAATAATGAATGGTATTTTGTTAAGAGAAAATGCAGTCAATTCTGAAATCTGCATTGATGGAAAAAGGCATCCTCGTCATGAATTTAAATAACATGTGACTATTCCTCAGATTTGGAATTTCTTATTTAAAAGCAAAATCATCCATTTGCCAGAGTAACTTAGAATAAAACTGTGGTGTTATGAGACCTGACAGCATTTCTTGGAACAGAATGTTATTAATTCATAAATTTAAGGTAGGCACAAAGACGCTTGCTCACACATAGCATAAAGCATTTTGCTACCGAAAAACCTCAGCTCTATCTTGCCCATAAACACTTCTTGATAGTCACACCAGAGGGAGGTTCAGGCTATGTGAAAGGTTTTCCTGTTTCTCACGCATTCAGGCAGACAAAGATACACATTTTCATTCTGCAGACCCTTGTTTGGTTTCCTCCAAGCTCCATCCACAAACTCACTCCCCCCCACTCCTGAGATTCCTTTTCTACTTACCTTGGGCAGAAAAATCTGAAACGAGAGAGTTACTTCAGTGGAGCCAGCATCAGAATTCGGCCAAGGAAAATGAAATCTCACTTCCTGCCAACAATACAAATCTCTGACATTCGATAGCAGGAAAAAAGGGGAGCTAACAGCCCATCTAATCTCAGCACTTTCACAGCAGATATTTTAATGAAAACAATTCAAGTCCCTGACGCAACAGAAGGTGGCCTTTGCATAATGTTTAGTTTCTAGTGTCTCCAAAAGGTATCTGTTATGTATTTATGATCCAACGATATTAAGCCTGAAATGGAAAAGCTCCTAGAATTTCCAAAAGAGCCTACATAAAACTGCCTGAATAATTATTAGCAAGCAAGTTGGCAAAACACATTTATAAGTCCTACTTAGGTGATTCTGGTTATTATTTGCTCTCCCCTGAACCTCTACACACACCGTCTCATGAAAATGTACTTGAACAGATTTTAACACAGAAACTTCTAATTTACTTATTTTAATCTCTAGAGCCCATTTTTAAACATCACTTGGAAAAACTCCTAGAAGAGTTTTTAAACCAGAAATTCAAACACAAAATCCTATGAGAGAGTTAGTGAGGAGTTTTTATTTGGTGATCTGAAAGAAACAAATTCTTTGTAAGTGGAACTGAAAAGTAAAAAACAGTTATCCTTACTAATCATAATAAAAGAAACTAAAAGCTTGTTTAACTGCAATCTAAACAATCAGAAGTTCACATACCATAATTTTCTCTCTATGAGAAAAAGACAAATGAAATACAAGCAAGCTTACTCCAAGACTTATTTTTAAAGGAGTGGTTATAATATGTTCAGTAATTATTGTTCCTAATATCAAACTTACATATATGCATTAAAAATGGTAAAGTTGCTAGATATAGTGGCACATGCCTGTAATTCCAGTACTTGGGAGGCTGAGACAGGAGGATTGCTGCAAGTTCAAGGCCAGCCTGAGATACAAAGTGAGTTAAAAGCCAGTCTGAACTGCATAGCAAAACACTGTATCAAAAAAAAAAAATCACAAAATGGTAACATTGTGATCAATATACATTCGATAATGTTAGCATGGCATTTTATTATTTGCTAGTTCTTCAAAAAAGTATTTTGCCCAATTTGTTATAAAATCTAATGCCAAGTTAATAATATATGATTTTAATTAACCCATCCTCAGCCTAGTTTGAATGCATGGCATTTACAACAAAGTGAAGAATGCAGGTCGTTTATTTTACAATGAGTCGACATGGACAGGAACAGTGAGTGAGCCATTAAAATAGTAACTCTAATATCCAAGATAGCATAGTAAAATGATTAAGTGAAAATACAAAGTTAGAGACTGAAAAACCTGTACCTATAATTTGTATCAAAATAAATTGAGGAAATCACTTAATCTCAGTTTCTACAAGTGTAATTTTTGGATACTATTACACTTCCTATTTTCCTCACAATACAAACTGTATGAGATTCACTGAACTGGTCAATTGAACCAGTAAAGATAATTGGCCATAAACATGGTACTATCTTAGTCTGCAGACAATAAGGCTAGTATTGATTTGACTATAGTATATAAATGTCGTCCTGCTGTCTTCATGTGAGTTTTTGGACTAAGTTGGTTCATCTACTAATCAACCAGGAGTTTCCTGCGAGGTTATTAAGTCTTTACTATATTCCTATATCCTACCTATGAATGAGGAAGTAAAAGCAGAAATCACAAAATACAAATTGTGCAACACAGAAGGTGAATCAAAAATGAAAATCAGAATTTTTGCTTTCACAGACAGTGCTCTGCACCCAGAAAGAAGCTAATACATGATCCTGGAGGAAATGAGGTGACCACCATACAGTAGATTACCAGGTTTTCAATCATCCTATACTAGAAAAACAGCCCTGTCCCTTGCCAACATCCCTATATGCTCAAAGAAAATAAAAGCTGCATATATACTTCCTACTGTCTCCCACTATCTTGTTTTGCCCCCCCCCCGGCCCCTTTGTTAGTCTCTGCTCTCTCTAAAACTGCATGAGTTGGCTCCAAGTGAATTCATCACAAAGAATAGATTCATAATATCAGAGACCCAAGTTCTAATTTTAATCATTCCAGTTCTCTCAATAATTACAGGTCTCTGGGAAGTCATCATAGTTTCTTTTTTTTTCCTACCCACAGAAGGTGTGAAAGGCTGGATTTGACCAAAACTCTGTTGATAAGGATTCTGAAGCCATCCTATTCCTACCAAAGGAGAAATCTTCCAGAAAAAATGGATTTCAATTGTAGAAGCCAAAAGAAGCAGTCCCTCATATCTGTAATTCCAGCGGACTCTTTACTGGGGCAGTTGGACCTATAAACCAAAAGGAGAAAACTAAACCAAATGTACTCTCAATTTAACAATGTTCTGTAACATGACTGATAAGAGGATCTTTAATGGTTTGCTAGGCTTGTTGAAAAATTGAAGCTGTGTAAAAGAGAAACAAAATTGGCACTGCTATCTAAAATGTAACGACAATAAGGAATCCTTCTAACCAATATCAAAAGCCCAGGAAAAGTGAACAAATAGTTTTTCTCAATAGGCAAAAGAGAATTCAAACAATTTCATGGGAAAGTTTAACTAATGCCAAAAACAAAGCCATATTTCTTATTCTTCCTCTTTAAAAAGAATTACAAGCAGTTGAAAGAGAAATAACAAGAAGAGCCTCAGGACTTGAATGTGCTATAATGAAGAATACTCAGCCCCTGGAAATTGGTAAATATATAAGAAAACACTAGAAAATTACTACTTATCCAAAAGCCAGTGGGAAAAATCCATAATTCTCTTCAGTTAATCTAAGTGTCATTTCACTTCCCATTCATTTTCAGTATGATCAATTATATTGAGTTAAATTTTCAACTGCAATGGAAAAAAGGTTAAACAACAAATCTATTTTTTCACCTCCTCATGCTCAAAGCATCATCATAAAGTACAGGACATTATGAGCACACTGTCTCTGCATCCTGGGATAGGTGTGGACTGGCTAACTGTTATCAGTATACTCTCAGAGAAAGCAATGTATATCTTACCTGCATTCACTGAGTTCACAAATATTTCACCAATCAAATGAAAGGTATTCAGATCTTGGAAACAACCTAAATGCCCATCAACTGAGGAAAGGATAAAAAAGATATGGTACTTTTATACAATGGAGTACTACTCAGCTATAAAGAACGATCACATTGAGATATTTATTTATTTATGCATTTATTTTATTTAATTTTAGCACTGGGGATCAAACTCACGACCTCACACTCGCCAGAGAGGAGCTTATGCCGCTGAGCTAAGTCCCCAGCCCAGAGATATTTATAAGTAAGTAGGATGCAACTTGAGACCATACTCACAAGTGAAATAAACTCACATGTGTAAATACTGTATTGTCTCCCTAGTGTAAGAAATGGTAAGAGTACATAAGATATAAATTCCTCAATAAATACAGTGAAAAGATAAGAATCTGCTCAAAGGGGAAAATAATATCTCAGGGAAAAGGAGGAAAAAGGAAAATGGAAAAGAAAAAAAATATCAACATTTGTATAAACACATTTAGGATCGCTAAGATGATTATGCTACAAATTCTTTAAGTTCTTGGAACAAAACAGTTAACATTCATAGGATTGGAACAATTTTGCATGGTTGTGTCTGGTGATCTGAGGAACTCTCTTGAAGATAACTATGTAAAATAACAACCTTAGTTATGTTCCTACCACCTTGTTTTGAAGGCCTATATCATCATTGTTTTGGGCTCTTTGCTATGGTTATTTGTCTTTTTTGTTTCTTGTTTTTCTAGTAATTTGTTTTGTTTTCTTTTTCTCCTCTAATACAGAAAAGATAGGTATACATGTAGGGACTTTATATGTACCTAGAACTTTTCCTAAACAGTTTACAAGAATTGATTATATTACACATGATGAAATGAACAGCTACTTTGAAGAAAAAGAGATTATGGTATCCATTGCTGACTCTGTATGGTCGTGCTGTGAAACCCAATAATGCTTTTACTCTCTGTTCAGAGTGGTTTTAGTCTGTTTTGTATCATTTAATTTCAACATACATGAAGGTATGGACAGCTATTTTGAAGAGAATGAGAGACATTACAGTAGCCGTTGTTGATTTTCCTATTGTCTGGTTTTGAAGGCCT
Source organism: Hydrochoerus hydrochaeris (assembly GCA_004027455.1). NCBI lineage: Eukaryota > Metazoa > Chordata > Mammalia > Rodentia > Hydrochaeridae > Hydrochoerus > Hydrochoerus hydrochaeris. The sequence goes on along the minus strand of PVLA01003538.1, from coordinate 45,091 downwards.
GTAATGCCTTCATTATGCAGTTCTGATCATTTTATATAAATTCATTGTGTGTGAAGATATAGACAGCTATTTTAGAAGAAAACAACAGACATTATGGTAGCCACTGTAGATCTCCTGTTATCTTGCTTTGAAATCTGTGTCACATTGTTTTCTTCTGATCTTCTTTGTTCTGTTTTGTTATGTTTTGTTTTACTCTCTTTAAAATGAAAAAAAATAAATGAAAGGCACTGAGTGCAGAAGACAATATATAGCTACCCTCAATGAGTCTAAAATGTAGTATGGAAGACATATTTACTCACCAAGTTCTTATAAAATACAGTGAAACATAATGACTGCCATGAATGATGTCAAGAGAACATTAAACATCCATGGCATCTCAGAGGCAATAGCTACTTCATGAAAGAGAGAAGATTTCTCAGCATTTTAAAAAAAAATCACTTCAGAAAATCTTGCAGACTACTAAAAGAGATCTGAGAAAATAAAGCACCACAGCTATATAGAAAAATAACAAAAATGTATTTAAAAAAAACTATTCAGAGTAGTTTTTATATCTATATTTTCTTAAGACAACCATAAAAGATAAAATAAGGTCACAAATTTCTCCCATCAAACTGTCCATTATCTATGAGAAATCTAGTTTCAAAATCACCCAGAATTTCAAGGTTACAATGGGAAGTGAGGAAACTTCACATTATTGTACATATGCATCGGTGGAATGACCCTTAGGAATAAAAATACCATTTTATATTTTCAATTTATACTGTAAACATGCTCAGTCATATGCCTCTTACCTTTCTTGTTTAATTATCCATCTAATTACAGCTCAGATAAAACCTTTAAAATCCAATTTTGAGAAGATGATGGATCTACTTAAGAGCATATATGGTTTGTTGAAACAGCAGATTGACTGGATTATCCTAGACTAGGAAGAATATGACATGCTGGCTTGTACAAATCAGAGTATCTAACTGCAAAACTTGGAAATACTCCACAGATGTGAATAGAGATCAATTTATGTCACAAAGGACAGATTATATCCTTAGGAACTGTTATTTACTTATTCATTTCCTAACTAGATTTCTACACATGCAAGAACTTCAAGCAAGAAAAGCACTGCCAAAAATGCCTCTCTAGAGACAACCGAAAAGGATCATAGATGTCTTGTTAGCTGTAAATAATGATAAAAAGATCTTTAGAAATATACTTGCAGCTAGTCTTCTTGATTGATGAGTTTTAAATTTGTATTAACTCAAGAAAATGAGAGCATAATATACTAATCTTAATTTATGCATGAAAATAAATTGTACATGTTGCTGTAATTTCAAAACATGAAAAATCAAGGGAAAGGATATACTTCTTTATTTTTTTAAATATTCTTCCAATCACAAGGTCCATAGCTTCCCCACTACAGATTTGACAAATGTGCTTCTCTGCCCTCTGATTTGAGCACACTGCTTTCTGCAGTCACTTGTCTGAACTTACTGTCCATAGCTCTTACCAAGTATCTTTATGTGAACTTTTGAGGAAATGAATTATTAGAATGTCTATATTCTTTTACATTCATGCACTAGAGTAGAAGAGATTCTGTTATTTCTGTGGTACCATAGGAACAGATAATTCTATAACTTATGATACCTTATTATTTCATCTGTATACAGTCAGAAGTTATTATGAAGAAAAATATAACTGGACTAGAAAAACAGGTATATGAAGCCTGGTCATTGTGTAGCCTTGGGGAAATTACACAATTTACCAGATCTGTATGCTCAGCCAAAAAATGAAAAGCACCTACTAGAGATGACCTATCTTCAAGGTCCTGACCATCCCAAAACCATATCACTCTCTAGTCTTTCAACTTGAGACCTCACACTTAGGATGTTAACTGTTACTTTAAAAGATAGTTGGCGGTTCTCCTGGTGTATATAAATATAAATGAAGAGGAGTACTGACATGAGGAAAGGAGCCAAGACGTGGAGCGCACAAATATGGAAGAGGGAAAAGGTATAATGAAAAGTGAAAATCCAGAGATCTGAAGGATGAGGGTAAGGGACTGGCTAAAGAATTTAGGGAAAGGGATAGACACTATGATTTCAGGAAAGACAAGGTAACAGAGGTCACCACTTTGGAAGCTTACCTTTGCAGAGCTGCTTCCCCCTTCTTTGTCCAGTACCCTAAATTCTAACGAAAAGCCACACCAAGTTGATTAAATATTAACTGCTGATAAAAGTGCCACTCTGGTAAGTGGGTGTGGCCTCCCAAGCTGCCTCCCCACCGCCCCCGGCAAGAACCAGATCAGTGTTTCCTGAGATCCGGGCCATGTTGGAACTTGGGGTGCTGGGAAAACAGGCAGCAAGCTCACCGCTCTGGTAGGTGGCTGTGAGCCTACCTGCGTGCGGGCTAAGAATCACACATCCATCTCATTCCCCCTCCCCCACCCCACCCCGCTAGCAAGTGAGAGCCAGAGATCTGAGCATCTCTTGCGGGTTTGACTATATGCAATATAGCAAATAAGGGGGATTTTCCTCTGTCATCTCTTTGACAGCAAATATTTTTATCTCTGTTTTGCTCTGTTCTGATAATAGTATTGCTCTATTTAATATTCTGTCTTTATAATTTCGGTATTTCCTTTGATATTGCTCTACTTGACTGAAGGCACAACTATTAGGAAGAAAACCAGAGATACTATTGAACCTATTGCTGTTATCCTGGTAACCTGCTGTGAGGTTCTGTACCAGTTTCACTGCACTGCCTCAGTTGGCTCTGTCCTATCTTGTTCTGCTGTATTTTACTACCTTCAAAATAAATAAATAAATAAAATAATAAATAAATAAATTTTTTAAAGTAAATAACAACAACAAAACAGATCAGTAAGGTACTGAGCAACCTGAAACATGATATAACTAAACAGATAATGGACTTAAAAAGCAAAAGGAGGAAACGAAAGCACTCTTAAGGCTATAACTGCATGTATGTTTAAGTGTGTAGAATTGATAACAATGTTGCTAAGCTTTTATTGGATCAGTGAAAAGAACTGTTTGCAGGTTCACTGTTTGAATGTCCACTATGTATGCTTTAATTTTATAACTTGAACAACTATATCCAAGAAGACAATATGTAATATATCAACTAGTGATTTCTTACTGCTTATTTTTTTTGAAATCCTGTATTGTTTCTACCCTTTTTTGCTTCCCCCCCTTTAAATAAAATTTTTTTAAAATGTTAATTGCTAAGTCATTTTTCTTTAGTTTCACAGAACATCTGGTGACCCTCAGATAACATCAGACAGTGAAACACCTCTTACTCTTTACTTCTATGCATCACCTAACACACAGCATCTAAATGGTGTGATGTCTATAACATGCAGAGAAGTAATATGCTTACTACAGGACCTAGGCGATCAAGGTTTACTTGATATTCTGGCCAGAGGGGTAAAAAGTAGACACATGCCATGTCCATGCTGGCAAACCTAAGGCATGCTTGCCACAGCAGGCTGTTTGTACCACTGAAGACTCTAAAAGGTTTTCCACAAGTGTCCTGGATAACAAAGATCCTACCCAGCACATAATCTTCCTGCTCATTGCCCCATGCCTCCTTTTTTTCCCCCTCCAAGAACCTTTTTGTGGACTTGACTTTCCCAACATGAAGCTGTGGAGATGACAGTCCCTACATCTTCTCAGAACCTGCTCTTCGGTGTACTTAATTCCTTTCTTATCAAATCTCATCATCTGAGTGTTGGCTTTTGAGCAGTGAGCAGCTAGACCTGGGTCCAGTAACAAGAACAAAACTTACATAAAGAGAAGAGTACATGCAGTGAGAAAGAGAAAGTGTCTAAATAACAGTGCGCAGCTCTAATAGTATACTTTAAACTGTTAAATCTTTCACATGTACTTCTTGCATAGCAATGAATACCAATTTCTCTCCAGAATCAAAGTAAAATCTGTGGCTATTAAAAAGTCAACTTTAAATCCTCTGAAAGATGGGGGTTTATTAAACAGTACACAATGACACTTTATTTTCCCCTTTCTCATTAGTATATTGCATGATACATAATAAATAATTCATCCCAGGGAATTGGTACATATACATATCACACCTTGATCCTTTTTACTTTCCCCTGCCCTCCCCACCCTTCTTTCTCCCCACATTTACAGATTGCTTTCCTATTTCTACATGATTTATAGAATCTCCATCTCACAGGCCAGGGGTTTAGCTCAGTGGTCCTGTCTGGCAAGCGTAAGGTCGTGAGTTCAATTTCTGGCACAAAAAAAAAAAGTTAAAGAATCTCCATCTCCATTTCCTATCATCTGTCTTCTCTTTTGCTCTATATTTATATTCGAGATTTTTCATATAAAAGAAATCATGCCACATGGTGACATTTTAAACCATAAAATGTCATCATTAAAAAATTAGCACAAAAAAAATTCCAGCACAGGGCCTTGGACAAGGAGACAACAATGTGTCTTCAAGGATGAGAGAAAGGAAAGAAACAAAGACAGACTGCATTTTAAAGTGGCATGTGAATAATCTCCTAGATACACCATAATCAAGAGGGTAAGTAGGTAAAATATGCACCTATGAAATTATTTATACTCTGAATATGTAGCAAGAGTGAATACAGTAAAAAGTAACCTGAGCACAACTAACTAGAATACTCAATTTACTAAAATAAATACACAAATCTTTACATACCAGTTTTCAAAGAAAAAGAAAAATTTCCAAGAAAATAAACAACTTACCAGAAAAAATTTCAGAGTTCATAAAATCATAATGGCCACCATCTTCACTTGTAGCAATACCTTAGGAATGTCTCTGGAGAGGTCATACCTAGTTGCAGGACCATTTGACTCTATAGAACAATAACCACTATTGCTCCACATACAGACCAGAAAGACATGCAAAAATCTCAGCGGTGAATTAAATCCCACTTATGCCTTGTGACATACTTCATAGTCAAGTGGAGTGGACTTTTAAATAATTTCTCACTGGAAAAAAAAAAAACTGGGGGGCCAAATGCCTCCAGGTGGTAACCCACTGATTCTCTCTCCCAGCCTCACTTCCGTTCTACAGTTGTGCATGCCCTCAGCAAAGCCCAGCTCACCCATCACAGATCCATACATGGTTCTGCAATCTTCAGTCTTGTAACACTCACACACACATGGTATGGTTCACCCTGAGGAACTCTGGCCCTCACCTGAGACACACTAGATCCTTGAACTAGGTGTGGAATCACCCAGGCAGGGAACTGAAGGGTTCTGTCTGGTTCAGAAATAGTGAAATAGGGATATTGGATGCAAAATACCACCTTGGCCCTGCAGAATCTTCTTCCCATGGGGCTTGGTATAGCTGCGGGAAAGTGAGAAGAGCCCTCTAAAAAGAAGATACACAGAAAGAACCTGTTGTCCCATGTCTAAGAGTATTTCTGTTGATTGCATTTTTATTCCCTAATTTGAGTTACCCAGAAATTTCAATTAGCTGTATTTCATATTCCAAGAAGCCATACTAAATAGTGCTCGGCTGTACTATATAGTTAACATAACCAATCTAAGTACTAAATGTCAGTTGACTACATGCTTTTAATTTTAATATCATGGACGCTCTGACACAATCAACACCAGATGATGAATTTTCTTTGCACAAAAACCCTAAATACCGTACACCTATTGCCTTTGAACAAGCTAACACAAAGAGAGCCTCTGTGAGCTATTCGAGGCAAAGCAGAGCACAAAATTTTTATCTTGACTTCTTCCTCTCAGTCTTCCTTCACAGGCCAGGACTGTTTCAAGCCAAGACATCATATTTAGTGCGCCTTTGTGCTCACTTTTCTTTCTTATAACACTTAGCCTTGATTTATGAATTATCCTGTGTGGGAACACAAGCTTACATTTCCCAAAAAAGTGTTCCAAACCTCTATTTTTCCCATCACCAGTTTTTTTTTCACATTTTTTGGGGGGAGGCATTTACCTAGAGCCAATTAGTAAAGTAAAATAACTACCATTTTTCAATGAATTAGTGAGCATAACAAGTGGAATAGATCATCTGTCCTAATTAATCAACATGGTCAACAAGGCCTGATGAATAAATCATCCCTTAAAGGCATAAACTGCAAAAATGCAATCAGGCCAGTGGGGACACACGACTTTCTGGAATACCTTGAATATACTGTATAGTAACTGCTTGACCCACAGAGAGGCCACTGGATATGGGTACAGTACAAGTGTTATGGTTCAAATTGTAAATTACCCCCAATGGGACAAATGCTAAAGCTTTGGTAGCCAACCCACAGAGCTCTTGAGGGGTAGTGGAACTTTTATCAGATGGTGCCTAGTGAGAGGCTGCGGGTGTGCCCCTGGAGGCAGTCTTTCCCTGTCTCTTTTTTTTTCACTTCCTGTCCACCATAAGGTAGTTTGCCTCCTCCACAACGCACTCCCAAAGTAACAGAACCAAATGACCATGAAATGAACCTCTGAAACCATGAGCCAAAATAAATATTTCTTCCTTTTAAATTGTCTATCTCAGGCATTTGCCACAGCAATGGAAAGCTGATTAACACAACAAAAACCATGTAAGAGAAAGAAAAAGTCTGTCCTGATAGGTTTACAGTACAGTTGAAGACACAGACTCTATGTAAAATGAAAAAAAAAAGCTTTATAATAGTATAAATTAACATAATGATGCAAATATATCAATCACAAGACCTCTCCCTCCTGGTTTCCACTATACTTCTAAGTCTCATCTGCTATAAGCTTTGCCTATAATTTTGATTAAGAAATAGAAGACTTAGCCTGAACAGCAAACGAAATGCACCCATAGGAAAGTAGACACACTCCTTCCTTCTCTGCTCCCTTCTTGTTCATCTCCAGAACTGGGATCTTTTGAAGCCTGTCTGCAAGTGTTTCCAGGTCTTCAAGGATTAGCCTTACTCTTCTCTACATGATGAATAGTGATGCCACCAGCAGCTTTCAAGAATTTCTTCACCTTGCTCTGAAGAGGAACATAACCCTTGATATCCGAAAAAGAATCCTAGGCCCAGAATCAGAAAACATTTGTTCAAATTCCAGTTCTAGTTCCATAAGGAGACCATTTAACACTTCAAGTCTCAGAGTTATCTGTAAAACGGGATTTGTTTTAGAAAATACCAACTTGAAACATGTCTTGAAGAGCACATAATATAGCAGGGCTCAGTTGTGAGTGGTTGAGTGAGCATTCACGGCAGGTATTCTCTACTTTAGAATTCTCAGAGTAGATCCGACTCATTTGTTCACTCAGTTAATAAATCTTTTATTTAGTTTCTAATAGGTATGTTTCATTTGGCACTTGTGACAACTCCTGGAACTATGTACTATTCACTTACTAATATATATATATATTTTACAAATTATTTCTCTTCTAGTTTTTTTTTTCCTTTTGGAAAATAGTTAAGGATGTGTGTCATGATTGCTTATTTAAACTTAATCTATTTGCAGAATTTTGGAATGAAGCCCAATCATCCCTAAGCTTCATTATACATCAAAATTCCCACGGCAGCTGTTCTTTCAAGGCAGCATGGTCTCTATGAAATTCTCTCTTGGGCTTAATAAAAAAAGACTTAAAATATATCTGGACTTCATAAAGTCTGGTTTTCAGGCTGTCATGGGAGGCTGGGCTGGTAGAGATGAATCGAATAATTAAGAATGGAAGTTTCCAATAGTCAAAGGAGTGATGTGGTAATAGCAGCACATAAAGATAATGAGTAACTACACACAGAGCACCCCAGGACTCATATGATACTTCCTCTGCCATCCAAACATGCCCCTCCTCATTCTGCAGCCACTGAAAACCAAAAATGTAACAGAAAATATCTTTTTAGCAATCCCTGCCCACTTTAGACCCTTGTTATAACCAAATAAAGGCAGACACATCTCTATAAGGCTTAAATACAAAGAGTACCTTTCTAGTGGACAACTAACTACCCCAAGCAATGTGACTTAGTGTGTTTTATTGGTTACTAGTGAGTAATAGCAGATGGCGTTTGAAGGGTTCCGTTATATTATTAATTTCAGGGAAATCACATATTAACCATCTATTAAAATAGAAAAGTGACAGTTATTTATATACCAAGGAAGTTAATTTGCCCACCAGCACTGAACAGGTTTTTATAAACATTTTTTTTGTGGAACAGTTGGAAAAATCATTGGTTATCTAATGATTAGTTCTTAGTGGCTTCACTCTTCTTTAATTTACATTAACATTAGGAGACTGGTACTCTTTTTTAAAAAGTTAAAGCATATAAAATAATTACTTTCAACTTCTTTTCAAATACCCATCTTTTCCATGGCATGATGAGAGGAAGAAGAGAGAAACTAGACCTTTTGGGAAGTACAGAGTTGAGGGGAACCCTTGTCAGCACGGACATAGGCAGGATTTGTGCTTTGTACGATCCTATTCATATGCTCTGTGAAATTCATCTCTTAAGATTGTGGAGCGCACGACTTGTATGCTATGTACACAGTGACCCTATCTGCGGGGTATCCACTTCGGAAAGGAAAGTGTTCCTAGCCCAGGGGAATATCTTGTTGCCCTGTAAGCTAGTTCAATCCTAAGAAGTCAAGGAGAAAAAAAGTGTATTTACTGACTTTCAGTACTCAAGGAGTGCCATAAATAGACAGAAGTATCTGAGAATTTCAAAAGCTCTGATTCTGTAATCACCGGAGAGGAAAGTCTTTCCATGTGACTGATCTTCAGACAAACAAAGCCACAGCAGGAATGGCTAAGCAAACAGTTTTCCTATCTTCACGCCCACATACCTGGTGAAGCAGATCATCAAGCAAAGAAAGTATCCACGAAATTTCCAGCAATGAAACACACTGGGAGCAGTGTCTCCCCTTTGGATGACTTAAAAACCATTAAACCATATAGTTTGTTTTTGTTTCAACCTTAAAAATGCAGTTGTTACCCTAATTACTTGGCATGTCAGGATAAGGAAGTTGGAGGGGAGGACAAGGGATTTCTGTCAGACCAGATGAAAGATACTTCTAAACCTCAGTCAGGTGAGCAAGCTTTGTTCACGTGTGAAGTTTTGTGGTTGTTGTTGTTTTTAACCCAAACACTTCAGAACATTAAAGAAAACCTGCTTTAGTGAGATGTTAAAAGCAGCATCCTTGAAACACTTCAATGAAAAGGACAGGGCATTCTAGAGCCAACGCATCCTAATTTAGGGCTGGTGCTTGAGAGCACTCCTCTCCTGCCCTCCTCAGGCCAGTCCTTTCCATGGGACCAGCATATTGAGTTGTGGAACACACCTGCAGTGACAACTTCCCTCTAGGCCTCACCTGGGCACTCATAACTCTGGAATTCCCTGCCCCAAGTGGCCCAAAGCCAGCTTGCAGTGCACCCAGCCCTGCAGATGATCATGGGCAGCTGTTGCATTATGGCTATGGATAAAGGCAGATAAGCGAGCTGGATGTCCTCACACATTCCAGTGGGATTCCTCCAGTCACAGTAAAACAAAAGGCAAAGATGTGGGATAGGAGGGCATCTTATCCTGGACTCACAGATGTTAGAGATGGCCCTGAGTTGGAATAAATGAAAGACTCAAATGCATTATTTAGTAATACCAAGAAATATTCAGCCCCAATACTCCTAGGGACCACTTAACTTATTATGCAAATCAGGACAGTGCTGCACATGGAAGGAACCTTAACTAGATGGATACCAGCTCAACGGCCAAAATCAAGTCTGCCCTGCAAACTGAGATGTAAAGCCAACACAGCCGCACTAAACTGTGGACTGCCTTTCTTTAAAAGATTCCTCGCTAACACTAAGCCCACAGCTCCATGAAGAACTGCTATCCACTGGCATACAGGGCTCTTTTCTCCATTGGGTTTTTTCCCCTCATTAGAGTGTGTTTATGCTTGGTGCACCCAAGAGATAAATAAAGCCTCATTCTTGTCAAGCACAGCAGATTCTGGGCATGTAACAGAAAATGTCATATATAGTTCCAGCTTCTGAGGTTTCTTCAAAGCTAGTTCCATCTGTTAAATTCGCAGCTTGGCATCCTAAATAAAGGGCATGGAAAATGAGAAACCTAAGACACTAGAGAACCATGAGAAACACACCAAAGAGGGTTGGATATGAGTGCAGGAGGTAGAAATCAAAGTCAAGTAGTAAGCAGAACTTTAAACGGGAACATTGTAGATGGCCTTTTATAGAGCCAAGAGGCACTGAGCATATAAATTTAGGATTTAGTCCAAACCAGCCACTGCTTTCCAGAACCTCGTGCCCTAGAGGGGGGAGTTTCTGGGAAGAACTAAAGCCATGTCCTTGGCACCTGGTTAATGTGTCTTCCACCCTGCTTCTTGGCAAATTCCAGTAGCTGGCTCTTACCTTAAAATTTTTGCACAACACACTCAGGCACAGACACCCACATGTGCTTTGTTCCTACAGTGCTTCCAGTCTGTCACACTGTCCACCATTAGTTACACCAGCAGTTCTCAAACGTGCCCACACATCAGAGTTGTCCTGGGAGCTTTGCTAGCATGCATATTCTCAAGAGCACCCCACAGAGCTTGACTCAGGAAGTATCAAGTGAGGCTGGGACATTTCTACCCTTAGTAAACAATCAGATGACTCTGACAGCAAAAGATTCCAACCCCTAGAGAAGTCTGACTATAGAAACTCAGATCTGGGGGACTCTGTCTAACCAGGACACAGTCATGTCCTCAAGCTTTGTTTTTCCTTTCACTCCACTGGAGTCTTCACAGAGCAATCTAAAGATGCACTGCCTAATGCCATGGTGTGGCCAAGCCCCAACCCATTTCCAATTCCAACGTGTCCTGAAATATTCTTTTTCGTGAGAAGCTATATGAATTTTATTAAGAAATAAAACTACACACGTACAACAAGTTTCTAGAAACCTTATAATAATCTGTTGGTTTTTACTGATATCCTTTAGTTTCTAGTCCAATGATAAAACTATTCCTTTGAATGAAATGTTAACCCATTGGTCTTTCTTCTCTTCCTCTTCCTCCCAAGCACATACACGAGTGGTGCTCACACACACACACACACACACACACACAGGCACACTCACATAGGTAGACATGCTCAGATATACGAGCATTTTGTTAAACCCAGGATTCATGATGAACACGGACTCCACCTTTCTAGAAGAGTACCTGAATGTCACTGGGGAAGCAAGTTCTCTATTTGTGAAAATGCGTCAAATGTTTTCAAAGGGTAAAACACATTGCTAGCTTCACCTTTGATAAATCCAGAACACAGCTCAGAGGAAATTATAGTAAACACCTTGAATTTTTGGTTATATGAATACTATAGTATAATAAAAAATTAAATCTAAGTGTATAAGTAATTGACGTTGGAGAATTAATGAACTAAGTTAAATGAGAGAAATGTGACTGGGTAGGAATCACTCCATGTTAGTGGAAGATTCAGTCATCAAGCTAGATATTATCACTGATAAGTGATAAAAACCCAAAGATAAGTCAACTTTTGACAGAGCAGAGGACAAAAAACAGTTCTACTCATTTGACACACCTCTCAGATTCAGTGATACCTCTCCTGGGGTAGCAACTGCTAGTCTCCAGGACCATTCTCACAGATCTCAGGGACAAAGCCTCTATGGAAAAGCCGTTCTGATCTTGACAATTTAAAATATCAATCTTGTGTGATAATGGGTCCTTCTTGCTGAAGGAAAATGGCAATGCTAAGCACCATATGATAACTTTCTACTCATCATATTGATATGGCCTTGGATGTCATGCAGCTGTAAAAGTTGAAAATGAAAAGACCAGACTCAAATGTGGGAAATGCACCCACATACTTCCTGAACTCCTGCTAAGCTGAAGAACTATCTCCTCAATGTGCTATTTCTTAGCATTCAGTTATTTTGCTAAGTTGGGCCTCATTTCTCTTGCTTTATTGCTCTTTTCACTAAGCTCTAGATATTTTTAAAAGGTAGTATAAAAGTGAGTCTAAACGCTTACCTTCTACAATCATAAGATATAAACATTCTATTTACCTAAACACAAATATGTTTTAAAATAGCTTAAGTTTAAAAGATCTGCATGTTGACATTCACACTGATCTTTCTGAGATGGTTCAATACATTTGTTCCTTTTACTTAATTCTTTTGATGCCAGACACATGCCTGAAATCCCAGCACTTGAGAGGCTGAGGCAATATGATTATTGCAAGTTCAAAGCCAGGCTGGGTTACATAGCAAGTTCAAGGCCAGTCTGAACTACATAGTGAGATCCTATAGGAAAAAAACCTCTGTTTTCCATTATGAACATTTACTACCTATACACTTTTCAAGTTTAAAAAAGGAGGTGGGAATCAATATGGGCATGGAGAAACAGCCAGCCCAGCCCCCATACACATGTAGGCTGCCATCTGGACTCTCCCATGGGTAACCAGTATGAGCAGGGAGAAGCAGCCAGCCCAACTGACCATTGGGACTCTCCCATGGGTACCAGTGGGAGTCAGGAGAACCAGCCAGCCACACATTAGAGAAGCCTTAAGTGTCTGGAGAAGCCTGCCCTTTACCCCACCACCTCCTGGCGAACCTGAGTTAGGAGAAGCCCAAATGCCCGACCCATCCTCCTATACTGTGGATGGGTAGCCAACATGGGAAGCACCTGGGAGCCCACAACCTGCTCACCCAGAGGAACCCAGGAGAATGTCAAGATGAAGGAACAAAAGGGAATTTCTGGCATCCAGCCCAAACAGAACAAACCCAGGAGACATGGACATGGAAGAAAGTAGAAGGCACACACCTGAAATTTCTAGGATGATGGCAACTGAAGTAAAGGAACTACTTACTGAGGCTGTAAAAGAAATCAGATCAGAAATAAATCTTGAATAAAATAAGAAGTGACAAACATAATAAAAGTATTGCTGAGTGTATCTAAAGAAGACATAGATTTTTTTAAAAGAGAAACATAGGAGAATGAAGGAAACCTTGAATGAACAATATAGAGAAAAATTGGAATGTATAAAACAGACTCAGAGAGATATCCAGGCAACCAGAAACTCCACTGAAACCTGGCAAAATTGCTTGAAAGAAACTGAAGATAGACTTTCAGACCTTGAAGACAGGATGGCAGCTAGTGGTCACAAAAAGTAAAAGCTCTTCAAAATAACAAGGAACTAGGAAAGAATAATTCAATGGCTTCAAGACAACACACACAAAAAAAATTTAAGAATGAAAGGTATCAGCACAAAAGTAGAAGTCAACACAGAAAACCCACAAACTGGGAAAAATTCTTAGTGAACTGTCCCTCAGACAAAGGTCTTCTGTCAAGAACTTATAAAGAATTTTAAAAAATCAGACCCCTGAAATTCAAAGACCCAATCCAAAAATGGGCATCCGAGATGAACACACAGTTCTCACATGAAGAAATATGAATGTCAAACAAATACATGACAAATGTTCATCATCATTAGTCATTAGAGAAATGCAAATTAAAACCACACTGAGATTCCATCTCACTCCAGAAAGAATGGCCATGATAAAGAAAACTACCAAAAACAAATGCTGGAGAGGCTGTGGGGAAAAAGGAACTCTTCTGCACTGTTGGTGGGAGTGTAGACTGGTGCAACAAATGTGGAGGTCAGTCTGGAGATTCCTCAAAAAGCTGAGAAGTCCCATTTGACCCATCTATTCCACTTCTAGGCATATTCCCAGGAGAACTGAAAACATCATACTACAGTGATATCTGTGCACCCATGTTTATAGCAGCACAATTTGTAATAGCCAGATCTTGGAAACAACCTAAGTGCCCATCAACTGAGGAATGGATAAAAAAAATTGGGGTATACTTATACAATGGAGTACTACTCAGCTATAAAGAGTGATCATATGGAGATATTTATAAATAAATGGATGCAACTTGAGACCATACTCATAAGCGAAATATATCAAACTCACATTATAAATACCATATATAGTATGGTATTTATAGTCTCCCTAGTGTAAGAAATGGTAAAAGTACATAAGATTTTATGGTAATTATGATTCCCCATTACATTGCTTTGAAGCCTTATACTGTTTTCATTCATTAGTTGGAATGGTTTTATTCTGTTTTGTTTGATTTTACTATGTGTGATGGTATGAACATCTATTTGGAAGAAAACAAGACATTATGGCAGCCATTGCTGATTTAATATCATCTTGCTTTGAAGTCCTACTGTGCTTTTGTTCTTCTATTACCATTGGTTCTATCATGTTGTGTCTTATTGGATTTTAATATATGTAATAGTATAAACAAATTTTTTATGGAAAATGAGATAATATAGTAGCCACTGTTCATTTTCTGTTATTTGGTTCAGAATGTTCTATAATACTTTAATTCTCTTGAATGATTTTATACTATTTTTCTATGTTTGATATTATTGTGTGTGAAGCTATGCTCAACTATTTCAAAGAAAGAGACATTATGGTAGCTACTGTTAATATCTGGGTATCTTGTCATGAAGTGTTGTGTTGCTTACATTGTTCTGTTCTCATTTGCTTTGTTCTGTCCCCTTTTGTTTTAGTGTCTGTCAAATTTAACAAATTAAAAAACCAGAAATGGTTTAAAAAGACTATTTAAAGAACTAATATCAGAGAACTTCCCAAGCATGGGGAAAGGTCCTAATATACAGATAAGTGAGGCATACAGAACTCTTAACTAGCCATAACCAAAATAAATTGGTTATATAGTAATCAACATCCCAGCAATTCAGCACAAGAACAGAATATAAAAGACTGTTAGAGAAAGGAAATGGGAAATGGATCACCTATAAAAGAAAACTCATCAGAATCATGACACAGACTTCTCATCAAGTCAAGAAAAGGCTGGAGTGAAGTATTTCAAGTCCTGAAAGAAAACAGATTGATGTACCCTGCAAAACTGTCTTTCAATATTAATGGAGAAATAAGATACTTCTATGACAAAGAACAATTGAAGGAATTTATGACTACCAAACCAACCCTACAAAGAGTACTGACGGATATTCTAGAGAGGGATAAAAATGACCACAGTCCCAGGAACAGCAGCAAAGTAGGATCACTGAGTGGGGCAGACAAGTGAATGGAGAGGAAAAGTAGGGAGCCAATGGCAGGGAAAAAGCATGGTAGAGACAAATCAGTGTGTGTTGACCATAACCAATAATGTAGCTGGCCTAAACTTACCAATAAAAAGAAACATGGGAAGAGTGGATCAAGAACCAAGAGTCATATGCAGTATACAAGAAACACAATAACTCAAAAGGAAACTCATAGATTGAAAGTCAAAAGAGAATAAACAATGCTCCGTGCAACAGGGAACCAGAAATAAGCAGTTTGCCCATCAACTGTAGAAAAGATAAGAAAGATATAGCATTTTTGTACAATGGAAAGTTACTCAGCTATATGGAAGGATAATCATGAGGCTCTTGTAGGTAAATGGATGCAACTTGTGATCATGGTTTTGGGTGAAATGGTTTGGATTCACATAGGTAAACATCGTGTTGTCTCCCTAGCACAAGAAATTGAAGGATGGGCTGGGGGTTTAGCTCAACAGCACAAGCACCTGCATGGCAAGCACAAGGTCATGAGTTCAAATCCCAGTACAAAAAAAAAATGAAGGAGTTAGTGGGATCCAAAATGTACAATAGATATTGTGAAAATGAAAAGGGAGGAAACATCTAAAAAGGGAAGGTAGTAACTATTATTAATTCCATATTGTTTTGTTTTAAAAGTCCTGTATCATTTTCATTGTTTTGTTTTGATTGGTTTTATTCTGTTTTGTTTGGTATGATTTCATTATATCTCATAGCATGGGCAGTTATTTCAAAGATAGCAAGATATATTATGGTAGTCATTGTTGATTTCCTATTATCTTATTTTTGAAGTTCTGTATCACTTTCACTGTTTTGTTTTGATTGGCTTAATTCTGTTTTATTTTGTTTGGTTTTATTCTCTTAAAAATAAAAGATAAAAATAAATAGATAAAATGGGATGGGGTGATGTTGAAATCATTTACCAATGGAAACTATCAACAGACATTATAATCACTGTATTTCTAAACTATATGAACAAATGGCAAACATTAAAATTTGACATCACTTCTTTTGCTATTGTATTACCCACTGTTCATGTTATATACCATTTCCAAAATTCATCCACTATGTTGAAGGGAAACATTTGCCTGTAACTGTATTTTAAAACAAAAACAAGGTGAGAACAAATGCTAATTTACTTATTCTCTAGCAATAGTCACTAATCCACAAATCATCTGCTTATTGTTCAAGGCCAACACCATCATAGATAAATAGGAATTTCTCCTACCAGTGAATTGAAAATGCATTTATTTAAAAATTGTTCAGTGTCACTTGGCATTGCAATTGTACAGCTCTTCCTGCTTCTCCCTTAAATGAAGACTGTAGAATAAAAAGCAGATAACAAATATGTTCCCTAAAAGGACTTAAACCAGTTTTAATAATCTCAGACTTCAAGGTTTAAAACTATATCTCTGTCTTCTCACATTATATACATGTTCTCTTAAATATTACTTTTTCTTTTGTTCATCATGAGAAAGTTTGTATTTGAAGGTCTAAGTCAGAGGCACCTCAGGAAACACTGAAATTACCAAGGAAGCCTCTGTGTCCCCATTGCCATCACTCAGTGGTTTGCTTGATAATATTTTAAAGCCCACTGTCACTTAGAGTTGTCTCATTTTCACAGT
The DNA here is from genome assembly GCA_004027455.1 of Hydrochoerus hydrochaeris. Lineage (NCBI taxonomy): Eukaryota > Metazoa > Chordata > Mammalia > Rodentia > Hydrochaeridae > Hydrochoerus > Hydrochoerus hydrochaeris. The sequence goes on along the minus strand of PVLA01003538.1, from coordinate 28,385 downwards.
CTGACAGTTTGAAACCCTTCTTTTCATTGTGACCTCAATTTTTTACATTTCTACTCTTTTCCACCTGCCAAGTGTCTTCTGCCCCTTCCTTGTCTTTCCCTTGTGATTCTGCTGCATCTCTCCTTCCTCTCATGGACTGTTTAAACTAAATATTCATCCCCACCCATCCCACCAAGAATAGGGCCTCAGCATGAGAAAATAGGGCTCATATTTTTTGGTACCTCTTTTACTCAATAATAAACAGATTAATACTTAATTTTAAAGTAAAGTAAATGTAGATCCATAATGGAATTTTTAACATTTAGAATACAACCTAGACATCAGAGGACTCAAACTTCTAACGGGCTACTTTCCATTATGGCCCCATGCCCCAGAACTAAGCTAGTCTCCTTCTCTGTCACTTCAGATAATTCACAGGAAATCTTTAGAGAACATTAACCTAGCTCAGTCATTCTCCTCTCACTTTCATGAACTACAGGGAACCATTTCTAACATAATTCTCTAGGACCGCTGAGATTTTCATATTCTTCGCCTTCCATTAACACCCTTAATTGGACTGATACAATCAATTTTTTCCATGTTAGTTCTGGGGTATCACGAAAGGAAGAAATGTGGGGTTCGGCCAGTCCTAAGGATAAATCAGCCTAGAAAATCCCCCTTTCAGCTCTAATATACATCTGAACCTTCTCTAGCCCTTTCACGTTCTCATATACTGTATGCTTCTACCTTTCTCAACAAAGAGCTTCATTATCCATTCTATGAAGATGAAGAAAGTTTTAAGTGAATCATTTCAAATTTCCCTCCACCCTACACAATATTCTAAATCAACACACAGTTCCTCCAGTTTGAATGCGAAGTCCCTGTTCTTTGCTGAGGCCACCCCTGCAGCCATGTCCCCGTCCACGTCCTCGCCAACCTGCCTTCTCCAGACTTTCTATAACCCTCTAGGAAGGTGTATCTTCAAGCCACTGCCTTCCCTTCTAGATGACAAGGACAGTTGCTTCCACTGGCTAAAGATTCTTTCTTCATCCTGCTTCTCCCAAAGTTATCCTCCCTTTTATCACCCAACATCTTGAAAGTGTAGGCAAAGATAGGGCCCCTAGCAGGGTTAGAGACATGGGCTGCTTTAAAATGTAGGAGAAAAACAAGCTCAGTAGCTGAAAACAGGCAAGTGTTTTGATTTTACTTCTGAAGCAAAAGGCCCACCATGCAGTGAAGAGATAACCTTAGGGTGGCTCACAAAACTGCTCTGTTCACCCCATATGATTTGAATATTTTAAACTGTCTCTAAACTGCCTATTGTAACTACCCTGAGGAATTGAATGACCTGACCCATATCCTTAGCAACAAGCTCATTGACCAATTAAATGCAGACCCTCTGGGTAGGAGGAAATAGTTCCCACCCAATGAAAAACAAGACCTCTGCCCTATATTCAGTGGGTAACTTGCTCCAGGGCCCCATTCCTCCAAGTGTTTTTTTTTTCTTTTTTTAAAGCGGAAAAAAGAATAAAAACAATGATACAGAATTTCAAAACAAAATAATAGATTAACAATAGTTAATATGTTGCATGTTGTTATCTTAAAAAAATCTATATATTGAAAATCACACTATTCTGAAAAAAAGAGATCAAACAGGATATCAGGAAATGTAAAGATATCCTTTGCCCATGGATAGGAAGAACCAACACTGTGCAAATGGCCATACTCCCAAAATTGTTACACAGATTTAATGCAATCCAATCAGAATACCATTAGCTTACCTCACAGATCTAGAGAAAACATTCCAAAAATTCATTTAGAAACCTACAATAGCAAAGGCAACCCTGGGCAACAAAGAGCAAGAGGCATCACAATCCCAGTCTTGAAATTCTCTAAGTGCTTTTCTACCACTTCCTTCTACAATAAATTTACTTTCACTTTGGCAATAAACTTGCCTTTGCTGTGCACCATATCTTCTGACTCCTGTTCCTCTTTCTATGTCAGAGAGAGAGAGACACAAGCCAGGCAAATTTTGGTGGTGGAATGGTGACCTCAGACCCACCAGATTCAACAAAAGAATAATTTATATTAATAGAAGAAGCCATTTCTTCTCTTCCCATTCCCTTCTTGCATGCCTACCTGCAGGTTCCTTCCCTCACTAAGCCAGTGAAGACACTCTCACTAAGGTCACGTAGGGACCCAGGCATCACTATCCCAGGTCTCCACTCTGAATTTGTCCTCCTTCAACTCCTAAAGAACAGGCAAATCCTCCGCAAATGCTCGCATCTCTTCCTTTCTTTCACCCAATCCTTTCCTGTTTTGTCTCTTTGCTGGCCTCTCTTACTCTGTCTCTTTCATCTGCCAATCCCACAGGCAGTATTCACCAGTGCTCCTTAACAATGCATGTCTTCAATTTCATCACTATATACACCAATTCATTTATTTTGAGCAAGCAAATACCTGTAGCTCTTATAACACTTAGAGGCTTCTAATTATCACTTTGCCAAAAATAATTCACTTAATTCACACACGCACTCTCTGAAGCAAATAAAACTATGAACTCCATTTCAAAGATGAGAAAATTGAGAACAGATAACTATCTCAGGTCACACAACTAGTAAATGGCAAAGCCTGATTCCAATGCAGGCATTCTAACCCCAAACTTTATACTCTTGAACATGACACAAAGGTGCCAATACTTACATTGGCCCTCTAGCTTTTAAAGCATTGTGTTTTTAAAAAATCAATTATTATTATGAAATGAAAAATCTGAAACATAAAATCATGCTTGCCCTTCGAGGCTTTCGCCTGAGATCCATATTGACACCTCTAATCCTATGAACTATAAACTACAACTTCATCATCAGCTTCACTTTCAACTTCATCCCACTTTGAGAAATACTGTTGCTAAATCCTATCATATCCACCTATAAAAGTCTGTAAAAGCCTGTAACTCCTGTCGCTGTTACCTCCATTCCAGTTTACTTCAATGACTCCTACACCAAGGAAGGAAGGAAGGAAGGAAGGAAGGAAGGAAGGAAGGAAGGAAGGAAGGAAGGAAGGAGAGAGAGAGAGAGAGAAGGAGGAAGAAAGGGCAGGAGGAAGTGAAGGAACAAACAGAGGGAGGGGAAAGGGAAAGAAAGAGAAGGAAAGATAAACAGAGGGAGGGAAAGGAGGGCCAGCAGGAGAAGGGAGGGAGGAAGATGGATCGTGAAATTTGAATAAAGTCTACAAGTTAAGTAATGCTTATATAATATTGTGTCCTCATTTTGTTACTCATACCAAGGTTACACAAAAAGAAATCTCTTGTTTTTTATGAAACACACTCTAAAATTTTTTAGGAAATATAGGGGTAAGGAGGCATGATATTTTTAACTTATTCTCAAATGGTTAAGAAAAAATACTTTTAGTAATATCTAAGTGTTAGAGAACCAAAGTGTAATACAGCTAAAGAGCTAACCACACTCTCTCTGCCACAGATACACACAGTCTGGGTCTTGGTGCTGTCCTGCCACTCCACTCCACAGAACTCTTCCTGTCACTAGAATCTCCTTGCTTCTAAACATACACACAGAAGTCTCATCCTTTCCTCAAAGCCTCATGTGAATCCTATTTCATCCAAATAACTTCCCAGATGGTCCCAGTTCTACCTTCCCAAAAACGTGTCAATCTGTGTGTTTGGGTTACTGTCTCAGTCCACCTATGCTATAACAAAATACCTTAGACTGGATCATTTATTAGCAGCAGAAGGTTATTGTTCACAGTTCTGTAAGTTGGAAATCCAACATTAAGGCACCAGCAGATTCACTGTTTAGCAAGGCCTTTTCCTTCTAGATAGTGGTTTCCATGTATCTCCACATGATGGAAGGGCAAGAGTGGCTACCATGCTTCTCTGGGCCTCTTACTGACTTGTTTATTTATTTATTTGTTTTTTTGACACAATTTCTCACTAAGTAATTCAGGTCTCTCCAAATGACCTTGATCTTTCAGTGATCCTCTGCCTCAGCCTACTGAGTGTTGCAATTACAATTCTGTGCCATCACACCCAGCCTCACACCTCTTTTATAAGGGAACTAATGCCATTAGTGAAGTTAAAGCACTTATGACTTAAGCATTTCCAGAAGGTTCCATCCTAACACCACCCACACTGGGGATTAAGTTTCAACATATGAACATGGGGGCAGAAGGTACAAATACTCAGACTTGTACTAGAAATTTCATTCTAACACGGACGCAAAACTTGCAGAGGTTTGGTAATAACACAGTTTTTATCCTTATACTTTTGTTGGCCCTTATATAATTTTGTAGAAATCATGTTCTTTGTAATTCAGACACTTGGCACTGTCATGGTTAGTCGAAGGTTTGGGACAAGAAATACAAAAAAATGGAAAAAATAGCAGCTTCCACATCGACAATGAATATGTGAAGTTATTTAGACACACACCCCTGTTTTCCACACCTCACACTTCTGCAAGGACAAGCAGAGAAGCGTAACACTCTCTCCAGGATCTCTCATCATAGGACATTGGTCCCTTAGGAAACTTCCGTCCCTTTGCAAGAGCCCCTTTCTCGGCCTGCCCTGCCTGCCTCACTCTATCTGTGCCACCCTGCCTGCCCCACATCCTGGCATGCTCTGCTCACAGTGCACGAGGATGTGAGTGTCCTCTTTTGCATGTTAGCATGCTAGGGCTTCACCCAGAAATCTAATGACTTTTCCTGAATGGCTCTTCTTTCAGTACTATGCCTTAATCAGGGACTCTGTGTTAGGTCCTAAACCCAGGGCCTTGCATACTAGGCAAGTATTCTACCATGGAACTATACAGCCAGCCTCCAACATTTTCAAGCAATAAAAATTTAAGGCTTTCAAAAAAAAAAAAAGCTTACCTAAAAGAGTCTTTTTTAACTTCATAGAAAATTCTAGACAGAAAACAAAATCTGAATGCTCAGGAGGAATAGAAATACAATTCCATTTTCTTTCATGTTTTCTTTCCCCTAAAGCCACTCTACCTAAGTCTTTTATCTCTTTCCTTCTAGTGCACATGAGTTTTTCTTTTTTGGGCATCTCCTCACACCAATGGAAACTAAGGCTCAAGGGAAGTTAAGTCGCTTACCTTAGAGTGACTCCAAGTTTGTACCTTAGAGTGATTCCAAGTTTGTCAATAAATTTATTTGTTCTGCAACAGGAGTGAGATTTGGTAGTTGCATCTATAGCCAGAAGAAAGACTCAGACCCTTAAAAGAGAAGGCAGAGAACAATACAGGGCCAACATCTGAATACTGGGAAAACCGACATGCCACGGGCAGATGAAATTATTCTATGGGTGCTAAATCTGACTTTTCCATTAAAATCCCAGGTGATTACTCCCTAAAATTCATTCTAAGGAAAGTGAAAAACTTACCAGTACCAAGTAAGACCTATACAAAAGAGCCATTCCTTTCCTTTCATTCATGCAGCAAGTATTAATGTCTGTCACATTCCTGAAGATCCATTCATGCACCAAATAGACTGTCCCTGACTGAAGAGCATTTACCAGACCACAAATTTCTTTTGTAACCTGGCAATATATGAAAACTCAGAGACTTCTTACACATTATTTCTTTTCTATGAACTTTACTTTCCTCATCTCTTAAATGAAAATACCATCTATATTTTATAGGGTTACAGTGAGAACTGAGTAAAATCTCATCTATAAAGTGCCTAATACAGAACCTCAAACAGTAAATAAGCAATAAGTGGTAATATGTAGTGATTATAACACACTGCATTCAAGCCACCCAAGATAGTATCATTTACCCTTAGAACTAAACCTGATGAATAATTCTATCAGCATGTCCTAAATCTAGTTATTCAAATACAGTTCTCATCAGTTTTGCTATTTCTGCATTCAACTCCACACTGAAGTCAATACATTCCATCTCATTCCAAATAATAACTGTAAAACCACAACTTCTATATGCAAAGTTTATGTTTCCTAATGCACATTAAAATCCCAACTGACTATTAAAGTGTGACAATCCATTCATGTGACATAGCACCTCTAATTAACTCATGTATCACAAGAAGTATGTTTGGTCTGATCTGAGAAACACTGTTCCATATGCTCAACTTTGCAAAATAAATTTCAGCGTCTACATTTGGTTTATTTAAGTAAAACACATTTTTGAAGGTCCTGGTTCTACTTCTCGCTGCGGCTCCCCTACCACAGCATCTCTTTCCAATGTTTCTGTCAGAGTTTCCCAGCTTCCATGCTTACCACCCTATGGCCTGGTCACACAAAGCCAAAAACCAGATCATGTCTCTCCCTGCCCTAAATGTACCAACACATCACTACCACACCTAAAATAAATGCCCGAATGTAGTATGGTCTCGCTACAAAGGTCCAACCTGGCCTGGCCCCTATTGCTTCCCCAACACATGGTATCCCCTTCTTTCATTGGTGATATGGCTGCAGAAGTGACAGATGCCATCGAGACAGCCTTCACATTCACTAAGCCTTCTCCCTACAGCTTGCCTTGCCCAGAGGGTCACAACTTACTTCAGAGGCCTTCTCTGAACACTCTACCAAAAAGCACCTCTTCCGTGACTCCCTTTCTGTTCATTTTGTCTTATTTTATCAGTAACATGAATATTAGACATCAAATTATATATTCATGAATTCACTTAATGTCTGAAAGCCCGAGTATAAGTTCTAAGATGACTTGTATTTGGTTTAGTTTTACACTATTTGTTTTACTAATGCCTGATATAGCATAGAAACCACTCAACAAATATTTATTAATTGAAGGTAGGAGTCCATGGGTAGAAGGTAATGAGTGTTTTTTGAAAGATACTCATCTGAGGTTTCTCCCAGACAGGAAGGGCAAACAATAAGAAATGCAGCCCTGGAGTTTTGGAGAGAGAAAAGCAAGAAGCCAGAGCATGTGAAAGAAAGACTAAAACCCTAGAGACCAGTGGTAGCAAACAGAGGGCATGCATACCAACCACAATGGGCTGTTCACATCCCTGAACACACTAAAAGGTTCACTACCACCGCCACAGTCGCTCACCAAAAGTTTTCCCATAGTGCCTCAAAATACAGAAATTGAATAAAGATGGAACAGCACTCAGAGATCTATAAAGGTAGAATTGAAAAAGAACCATCGTTATTATTTAAGACTCTGTAGCATTTAATTTGGTTTAAAAAAAGAGAAAGTGGGGGATGAAGCATGCAAGAAACTTAAAATAGATTTTCATTTAATTACTTTTCAACCACTCCATTACCGACCTTTAAATGCTAAGGAAAAATTGAATAAAGTTAAATTTTTTTCTTGATTCAACCTATAGAAGAGATAAAAAACAATAAAATTGCATAAACAGAGACTGTTAGATGTGTAGAAAGTGAAATGACTTTTTATAAAGTGTATTAATAGCCATAGCCATATATATATATAGAGAGAGAGAGCCATATATAAATATATATAACCTTTGATTCCAGCATTGTGGTCCTCCACCATAATGCTGAGCTCCACCATGTCTTCCTTTAGTGAGTGAGATGTTAGAAAATTTAACACAGAGACCTGAAAGGTGCATGTATGTTGCTACCTAGCTTTTACATGATGGGACTTTTCCACTCATTGACCCTGGATACTATCACAAGAACACACCCCTACTGACACACTGAAGGAATGTGAGAAACGCGTAAAGGACTATTGAGTTTTCCAATTAAAGCCATCTTAGACTGTCAGCTAAAATAATCACAATGTAGCTTAGATAAGTAGAAGCCCTCCACTGCCTGGAAAACTCATGAAAATAACCACAAGCTGTCATTTTAAGACACTATTTTTTGGAAGGGTTTGTTAGACCCCTCCAAATGGATACACCTTGAATAATTACACTCCAAATAACAGAGAAACTAAAATAGAAGGTTGAAGAGTGTCCCTCAATTCAAATTCAGTGTTAGAACTTAAAAGTATTTTCTGTGAAAAACAAAAGAATTAAATAACAAATTACTTAAGCAAACAAAGGCAGAATTTCTTGCTTACAATTTTTAAAATCATTTGAAAACAATAAATATAAGGAAATACATACAACATAATTGCAATTCAAAGTCAAACCATTAGTACTCACATTATAAAAGTGGGATGACATCTTACAAGTGTAAATGTCTTACATTGAGGCCACTGTGGGTTTTCTTTTTGGGCTCCCATAAAAACAAAATGGAACCACGTAAGTTCTCTTCACCCTTCAGTAATTCCACTCCTGCTTCATCACAGGAGACTTCTCATTTCTACAGCACTAGGTTATTTTTGTTAAAGGAAACCATTCCTTTTTTGTAAAAATAAATCAACAACTTTCCTGTCTTCATACCAAATTTGCTTGAAGAATTATATACATCCAAAATAAAGCAGCAATAATTTGCTTCTATCTTTCATACTATCATAAGCATTACCTTTTTTTCCATTCCATGGTTATCCTTCTTTCCTTTTTCTTTGCAGGTGTCCCAGGAGTTCTGCACCAAAACATAAACTTCCACATTAAGGAAGCGAATAATGAACCAGACACCCGAGAAGTACATATGCTGTGTGGAGAGGCTTTCTCACCCCACCTGCTTCATGCATACAGACTCACACAGAGCACAGTCTACAATTTTAGTTCATGCAGAATCTACATTGTATCTTTTTCCATAAACATACACAGCTTTATACAAGAAGTGGGACATGTTGTAAACATCCTTAAAGATAAATAACATGCACTTGTACAATCTTCTTGTATGGTGGCATCATTTTATTATCCCTTGTTTGTTAAGCAGAGCTTAGATTCATACCTCCCTTTTAGAGACCAAAAAAGAAAGAAAAATAAAAAACTGAGTTAGAGGATAGTATTTCTGAGACTTTCCTCTTGTAAAGAGATTGAGTTACTATTCGAACTCAGGTTCAAGGTCCTTGTTATACACTATAAGGGTGGTGTTCAAGGAAAAGATAAAGAACAGAGATATATTATGAGATGGAGAAGGATAGAAATAGGGAAGAGAGACTATAACAGGGATATATGTAAGAAAAACATCAACAGAGGCATTTACACTGACTTTAAACAACTGTGTAAAAAAATCAGCTACCAACTGCTAACATTTCTAGAAAACATTCTACAGAACACAACAAAAAGCTACATAATTTTATATCATGTTACGCATTCATAGCAGTAGAGCAACAAACTCCCAAAGTGAAGATTCCCACATGACTGCTTGGCAATCACATTTTCACCTCCTCTTGGTATTCTAAATGTGATATCGTGTGCTGTTTGTTCCTTATCCAACATGGGCTATTGCAACAAATTCTCATTTGTCCAAAGCATATTTAGGGGATGCAGTGTTACCAGTAAGTGAATAGGGAGATTACCTGAGACTACTGAATAAAGCAACCTCCATTTATTTTATGCTTCATCCAATTTTAAATCTCTAGAAAAAGGCTTGCCCATTAAGGGTCAGATAGTAAATACTTTAGTTCTTGCAGGGCGTATGGTCTCTGTGATGACTTCTAGGCTCCACCCTCAAATGTAGGAGCAGTCACAGACAAGCTGTACACAAATGAGGAGGTGTGTGCCAATAAAACTTTATTTACAAAACCAGATTTGGCCCACCCACAGCAGTTTGCCAGCTCCTACTCTAAAACCCAATCTTTATTCAGAAGGGGAAAAAAACCACTCTCATGTTCTTACTCTCAGGGGAGAAGGCACAGAAGTGAATGCCTGTTCTCTCCTTTAATATCCCCATGGTGGATTAACAAATGGTCAACTTGAACGGAAGCTGAACTGAGTCAGTGTGGTGCCGGGTGTGGAAGGCCCAACCTTCAGACTGTTCCCAACAGCATGAAAGGAGAACTGGAGGTGAAGCTGTTGTGCTATTGATTCTCCTGGAGAAGCTTGTCACACTGGTTTTCCTGATATGAACTCAGCTGTCCTCATTGTTGGAGGAGCTCAGGTACTTACTGTCACTTAGGATGTTTGCAGTTCTCTTTGGGGGAGCTCTGGTCCTTACCTTGACTGTCTCCTCCTGGCTCCAGCACAGATCCCCCAGGGTGCTGGCACAGATCCTTTATCCGCTGGCACAGACTTTCTAGCTTCTACCACTGACCTTTGGGCCTTCCCAGTGCAGATCTTGATAACAGACTTGCATGAGACATTGTCGTGGGCTCTAGGCCTCCAGCTGGACTCATAGGCTTGAGGTCTTCAGCTGAACTCATGCAGAACATTGTCATGGAATCCAGATCCTCAGCTGGATTTTTGGGGTGTCTAGTGTAGCCAGATTTCCCATACTCTTTTGCATTTAACTTCTTGGATGAATATTATAAAATAATCCTATAAATTATGTGTCTTATATTAAATTTATTCCCCCATAAGCCCTGATTACAACATACCCAATTTCTAGAAAGTATTTTTCTTGCTCATATCCAAGAACAACATAGAAGCAGGAATTTTTGATGATGGGGACTCTAGGAACAAAGGAGAAGAGAGAACAAGGCGAAGAAGGGGAAGTGAAAATGATTAAGATGCAGTGTGTGTACATACCAATTCCCCCAAGACAATATGTTATGTATCACAAACATACAACAATAGAAAAATGTAAAGCTGGACTTTTAAAGCAAGTTATTAGCATCGATCTGTAGAGTGAAGGTCAAAATTCGTTAGAAGACAACCAGAGTGCTAGAATAGTGGTACATTGGGGCCAATTGATGTAGGGCAAAACACTCTGCCTGAACAGCTAATATCATTTTAGCCATCTCAACATCACCTACCCAATACCACTGACTTTTACAAGTTCCATTTTCATTGGATGATGGTAATTCTGAATCTTAATGATATCTGAATCACCAAAGGAAAGATGCCATTGAATCTCTGTGAGAGGAAGAAAAAGACAGATATAATCCCTTTGAGAAAGACACACAAAGATTGACTAAACCTGGTAAGTTTTGAAAATGATTAAATAAGTTTCAAATCCAGGAAACACAATTTGTGAAATAATCAATTCCCTAGATAGTAATTGGACAACAAATATTTATAAAGCACTTATTTAAGCCATTCATCATTCCATGTGTATTCCATACCTAATTTCCACAACAACTCAATCAGGTAGGTACTATTATTATTCCATCATTCTGATAAGGAAATGGAAGTACAGGGAGATTAAGTAATTTTTGCAGAAGAACATAGCTACTAAGTGGCAGAGCTGGGATTGAAACCCAGCAGTCTGGCTCTAAAGACCCTATGTTTAATTACTGCACTGTGAGGAAACATTGCCTTATATCCATCTGTGCATTGTCTGGCTTAAACTGCCTAATTTAATGACTAGGAAGATGACAAACTATACTTAAAGTCTCTACTACATATAATCTTTAGAATTTAAAGATTAAGACATATTTGTGTTATGTAATAACTCAGGGTAAAGACTGTGTCTATTATTTTTTTCATTTCCATAAAAATAAAAGGATTGCTTGGGTATTAGGTTAGAAATCTACTCTTTGCCAGTGTTGCATTTACAGATGTTTTGGGGGATGAGACAGGAAAATAAACAAGTATATGGAGTTATGGGAAAACTCATTTCAGGCACTCCTAGTTCAATCAGATAAATGTGAGACTGAAATGAATTAGTCCTATTTTCTAGGTCAGGACATGAAGTTTACAACAGATTTTTATTTGCTGTCTTTATTTCTTAAGTAGCTTGATTATAAATTTAGTTTACATGGAGGAAATGTAATTTAGTTGTTAAAATAGCTGAGGTTATGATTGGTTTAAAACCCAACAAAAATATTTAAACATAATATATCCAAGGCAAAAGGCCTAAATCAGTTTATGATGTTTTATTAGAGAAAATTAAGTTTATGAGAGGATTTTTTAAAACAGTAATAATCTGAAAAAATATTTTTGTTAACTTGGTAGGCATTTGCTCTTTTATATTTGTGACATGATATTTTTGTTAATCTTAAAAGTTCAAAGTAGAGGGAAAAAATAGTTTCTAGAAAACAAAGAACTATGAACCAAGCTTCTGTTAATTCCATCACTATCTCAACTCCATGCAAGAAAAGATACCTTAAAAGCTGTGCATTTATTTTATAGAAATGTTCTCCAATAGGGATGCATACAAAGCTTATTAAATAACTGTGAGAAGTTGCTAAATTTTGATTGATCACATTATCATTGTTGTAAGTTTCTCATTTCCCCCTTTTCTAAAATTGCAGAGCAATGAATTCAAATAACCTGACACAGACTGGATGGGTGAGGTGGAAAAACATCCCAGAAACAGTATAGCAAGTAATGATCCCTGTGATCATAATGTTCAGCTATATCTTAATATCCTTGGGAAATTTTTAACATAAGAATTAAGAATGAAGAGTAAGGTGTGATCAACACCTTACTTTGATTTGTGATCAACAAGTACAGTGAATATTTAATTTTTTAAAATTTATTACAGTAAAAGACATACTGCCATTAATTCTCCTTCATTTTGAACATGCTTAACCTATCTCCTCGTCAATTTCTGAAGCAGCCCTTGAAGTGCTCTTTCATGAGTGTCTTTATTTGTGCTATTGTGGCTTAATATCCTGAATCAATTGGTAAACGCCTAAAGCCAAACATGGTCACAAACCTAATTCATATGTACACAAACTTAATGTATTTTCCATCTTAGCAAAGCACATATCATGCACTCTTGCCATAAGTTTTGCTGTTTGAGATGTCAAAGCACAAATTTCTTTTCTCCTTCTTCACGATTTCATGGATATGAGATTAGCTCATTTCTTTTTCGTGCTTTCGTTTCTTTTTCATTTCACTAGGAATCTTCAGCTTTTCACTAATGGGCAGCACTTTACAGCTTCTCTTTGGCATGTCCATATCACCAGTGTCATTACTGTTACTTTTGGGAACCATCAGTAAGTAAAATAAGGAACTCAAGCACCGCAACAACTACCACATTGACTGCGATCAAGACAGCCACTCAGTGACATCTGAGAACATAGCATACACAGTATGGATTCACTAAACCAAGAAACAGTGTGTATCCTGGGCAGGATGGAGCAGGACAGCATGAGATTCCATTGCAATACTCAGAATGTGGCCAATTTAAAATTTATGAATGGTTTATATCTGAAATTTCCAATTTAACATTTTCAGACCATAGTAAAATGCCAGTATCTGAAGCCATATATATCAAAATCACAGATTAGGAGAGGGCTATTGTATTCTAGGTTTCTTTCTCAATTCTATTATGTATAAAACTTAACTCAGTAACATCTAGAACTCACTGTTTCTCTATCTTAAAAATATGGTCACTGAGCCAAATACGGTCCTAGCTCTTCAAAAAATACAATAGTATAAGAAGATTTATATGTTTCTACCTGGTATTTCCTACATATACTTGAAGTCAGTCAGTCCTCCATTATTACCACATTAAATATGTTTAAGGAAGCACAGTAATCCCAAAATAACATCTTCTCTTCCAGAATTATCCTGAAAGTTAGGCAAACATGAAATAAATGTCTACTAGGCTACATTCTCCTTAAGGAAACCATGTCTTATTAATTTTGTGTTCCTAGATCTAACTGCTGATTTTTGCTGGGTGAATGAAAGTCTTACTAAGAAATAAAAAAAAAAGAATATTCTTTTATAGTAACTTTTAACTGATACAGAAATCCTCTATTCAAATAACTAAAAGCACAAGAATGTCAGGACAATGATCTGAGATCCAGTTTTCAAATGTACTGTGAGTGCAATTCTTTATCTCTAAAAGCTCCCCTCATGAATGGCTGGGTGCCTCGGGGAGAGGAAGGTGGGAGTGGACCCATTCCAGTCTTACGTATTTCACTTATTGTGCTTCCTCCATGATTTCATCAATTTTTAAATGATTCTACAGATGAAAAGTGCAACTGCTTTAGTGTAACAAATACTATGGTTAAGGAGATCAAACTCTTGACAGCAGCAAGCTCAAAACCACTGAAATGTAGGACACAGCTGTGGCCAGTATCCCAGAGAGTACAATGATTTCCTAAGTAGAACGAGAAATAACAGGTTCAACAATGCTGTGCGGAGCTTTTTTTGTTTGTTTGTTTGAGATAGGGACTTGCTATGTAATCTAGCCTGGCCTGGAATTCTCTGTGTAGTTTAGGCTGGCCTTGAACTCTCAGCCTCCCTGACTCAGCCTCCCACTGCAGGGATCATAGGCATGTGCCACTGTATCTGGCTCATGACATAATGTTCTAAATCATTCAGAAAGTCAGTTTTTGGTTCCAGTAGAGCCTGGACCACTTAACAATAGTGAAAGCCTATCTCAAAAATAAAAAACAAAGGACTCAGGATAAAGCTCAGTGCAAAGGCCTGAATTCAATCCCAGTACCACTGGTGGTATGGGGAGGACGTATTTCAACCATTCATTTTATCCCTGGGATAAAAAGATGCAGAAATAAGCACTGAACTAAGACCTATATGGTTATTCTGTGATATTAATTGAGTGTCAAGACAGGAATAAAAAAAATCCAAGAACATCTGTCATTCCAAGTCTTCTAACTCACTATTTCCTCTGAGGAAACACTGTCCTCTAAAATGTTCTCATTAACAGTTCTAAATATAGGCTACAAAGGAATGCTTATCTAACTACTGATTTAATGTTTTATCCAAAGAAAATTATGGCACAAATTTAACCATAGAGAAAAATCCATCCATTCTATTTGAGGGAAACACATACAGCTTAGAAAATTAGCTGGTATTTCCATTTTAAAAATAAATTACAAATGCATTTTATTACAGTACTGATAAAAGTTGCAATAAGTGTCATTTACATGGCTCTTAGAAGTTAACTGTGTTTGTGCACATTGTACCACATTTACTCATCACAGTAAAGCTACTGGCATTAATATTCAAGTAACATACAGATAAAGACTGAGGATCTAATAGCTTTCATAACTTTTCAAGACCAAACAGTGAAGATTTGCTTTGCTCTAAAAGTACTCCTCATTTCAGAGAATATGTGTTTAGAAGTAAAGGATGCTAACCCTAAGGTAGCGAGCTGCTGTAATAATAATCATGGATCATGCATACTGTATAGCATTAGAAATGGCATAATTAAAAATCAATGTTTATTGCCATGCTGATATCTACTAATCCACTGAAATACCACAATTTTTATCATTACTTTCACAAAATGGATATAGACTAAGACTTAGAAATATTCCTTGACCTAAGGATGATCCCACTAATGCCAAGACTAGTCACTAAGATGTTCTGCTTCTTGGAATCAGAAATTAGAGGAACACAATTTTTGCTGGTGAGCAATATAACATGACATTCTGTCACCTGCTGGCATTATATAATTAAGATGAAACCTGTGGTTATCTTAAAATTAGATGAGCACTCCTCCTGCACCAGTGAGGAGGGAATGACACAAATCAAAAGCACTTAACTCCAGTGTGGTGTATTTTTGCATGGCTAAGGGAGACAGTAGCTTCATTTGTTTTGGTTTGTTTTCTTTAAACCATTTTAAGGAAGCAGAGCAACTCTTTAGAAAACACTGACTCCAGATAAATTCTCAGGCAAAATTAAGCAACCAGAGAAGTCCTATATTTAACATCAGAAAAATGGCTCAAGGAAGAGTGAGTTTTACAAAAACAAATTTTCACTGGAAAAATGTACTTGAAGAAATAATATATTTTTTAATTTAGATTTGTGTCAGTGTATTTGTCAGTAGTGTTAGTAGTTTCAAAATGCCAGTGTGTATTCATGAACACTTAGCAACATTTCGTGATGTGATACATTGCTTCTTTGATACATCTTTTGTCACTTCACTCTGTCTATGGCAGATACACATAGTTTTACAGAAACATAGCTACAAAAGAACTTTCGCAGTCATGCAAAAATGACGCAGGAAAATAAAGAGGCATAGAAAGAAAAAAGATCATCTATCACTGTTCTGACAATATTTTGCTTTTCCAACAGCTCACAACCCACTGTCCGCTAGACTCCTAAGGCCCCTGGACTCTTTTTCTTAATCTCTTGTCACTGCATAAGAAAGACATGTTACCCTAGTGTCTTCAGGAGAACAGAAGAGATAAAGGACCTCCAGGAAGCACTGGTGCAAGATGCAGAAACCCTTAGAATAGACCCACCAGAATCTGTCTGACCTCATGACCATCTGAATCCTATAGGCAGCTGATTAATGTTCAATAATTAAGTACAAGCCATTTGTATTTTATTCATCTCAATGAATACCCAGGTAAGATACTGTAAATAAAGGAAGCCAGGAAAATGTAGGAAGGAGTATAAGAGTTAGGTTGAGAGAGATATATTGCCCCTAAGAAAAGAAGGGGAGCCAAGTTAAAAGCCAGCTCAGCTAAGGCAGCTTCTGTCTCACCACTTCTTATAGTTGAGGGCCACAGTCACCTGAAGAGTGAGATTGCATTTCTTTCACAGAAGAGTCACTTTCTTCCACTAATGCCATTAGAGGTGGGTAATCAAGGTTGAGTCAATCATCACTATTAGCAACTATGACTGTGGAAAGTTAATAAATGAACTCACTATTCTGTCTCAGTAAAGGAACTTGCTACATACCATTTTTTCAGAAAGTAAATGTGTATGAAAGAATACATTAAGCTTAGATTCTTTGAAGACTTTTATAAATGTTTCATTGATACATAGAAGGACTCAAAAATGCTGATTATATCTCTCCTTTTTTTATGAACTTCATATGCTGGTATGAAATGAAAGGAGAGTCATATTTCAGAAAGCAGAAATATGTTTAACAATAAAACTCAATATTCCCAATGTGATCTAAAAATAAAATTTTGCAAAAATGCAATTAATATTTCTGTCCTACTGACTAAACCATGTTAGTCATTTAAATAGGTGTAACCAAGATTAAACTTTGAGTCTATTAATGTATTTTTATAGGAACTGGCAAGTAATGACTATAGTTATTAGAAGTTTATATTTGCCACAGGAATCCATGATTTTAAAAATGTTCAAATGATTTGTTCTTGAGGTTTGTATGTTCCCAGGCTGTACTTTTGAATCTGTCAGTCTAAAGAGGAAAGGATTAGCTAAAACACAACATGAAAATCCAAACATATAAGAAATGTCCTGGCTGTATATTGTCTTAAGAAAAAAAATATAAAAATTATTTGGGAGGATAAAAAATTATCTCTATGCTCTAAGTTCATACCCAACAGTCATATGTTTTTATGATGGGCTAGGAGAATTCAACAATGATTTAAAAGCAAAACATGAACTGTTTGCATTTACCAACTTATACTCAGTAACAATTCCGTCAATAGAAGCAGCAGAAGACAATAAAACGCTGATGTTTTCTAGTTTCTCTTTTCAATCTCTCTTACTTTATTCTAAGCCTTGTTAGCAACAGAAGTTACTCCTAGCAATTACATAAACCTAACAACAACTTCCTGGGGTAATATGATCTGCCTGACCACAAATGCCAATCCACACACTTTCCTTAAGTTTGTGCATCTGTGTGTATTCAATGTACTTTTTATAAGACTTCTCACAACAACTTTGTGGTTTCCCATTCAGTTCTCTGCCACATAAATAGAACCACGGAAGAACAATTTTCATACATATACATCTTTTCAGTTATCCACAATGTGATGTCTCAAATTAGCTTCAGATTGCAGAAGATCTTGCCACCATCATTTCACATTTCTTCCTCTTTCTTGTGCTGACTGTGTGAACCTGCATCCCAGGGGGATTCCTGATCATTTGGTGCTCACTCTCTCCCAGTTTTGGACACTGGGGTGGGAAACTTTGAAGCCTACCTGACTCAAATGCCCCCTCACCTATGTTTTGCCATTCTCATCCTGTTTTAACTGACTGTTTTGGATCTTTATCACTTTATAGACTCCATAAAACAAACAGGCCAAGCAAACACATGAAACAGCTTCCTCCAAAATGCAGCTGGACTGTGATCCATGGCAAAACGCTGAAATAACTCTGCCAGGTCCTAAAAGCTTTAAGATTCATCCCATTAAACTTGATACATACACAACAGCACCTTGAAAACTAACCATCGTCTGGGTTCAGCACTTTCTCCTTATAATCACTCCCTCCCGGGGTATGTAATTAATTTACTGAGCTTTAAAAGAAAAAGTCAGGATTACTCACAAGTTGAAGATGCAATGTCAGCTATTTAGGACACAAACATCCAAGGCCGTGCTAGAACTCAGTTACAACTACATATGCATTAAGGCAGGAACTGGCAGGCCTCTGACTACAGCAACTATAGGGCTCGTGCTTCTCAACTGCCGGGCTATAATCTATGAAACTGAGCCCAGATCCAGCCAATCAGTTCGCTCCTCATAACAAGTCTAACTGGCTCTGGGAAGCTGAAAGGGCTGCACTGGAGCGGCATGGACGATATATTCCACACAACAATCTGCTTATCTAGAATCATTCTGCCTGGAAAAAAATTGAGAAAATCAAAGCTTCACTATCTGAGGGGAGGACAGGTGATCTGGCAGAAACACATCTGAACCTGAAGCAGCAAAGATCCTCTGGCTTGGCAGTCCCTAAGGTGCGGCAGAAAAGGACCTGAGCCTCCCCAGAAATCCAAGGGCAACCACAGCAGCAAAACCCGAGGTAACTTTCAGCTTGCATTTTAGTTTTAGCAAGAGTACTGCTAAGTGAAAATGATACACATTAGTCGCTTGGGCAAATAAACAGGCTTCTATTTTATGTTTCTTTTCTAGGTTTTAAGTTTTTGCAGGATCGTTTGTTATTAAGAGTGGAGGGAAAGAAATGCAAAGCTAACATCTGTTAAGCAAAAGAGATCATTTTCCAGAACAGCTTTAAAGCTACCTTTCCAGATGGGCAGGCTTCACAGCCAGTCACAGAAACAGAATAAATGGAGCTGGCAAGGAGAAAAAGAGAAACAAAATCACACACTTTTCATATCTAGGCAAAATCACTGTGTTCAGAGGAAAAACTGGGAAGGTAGATTACTTCCCAGTTCTACTGGCCATGGACACATAGGCCACATAAGAATGTTCCAGGGTGGGAGGGTTGGGGCAGAATCCTCAGTATCATTGGAGTCCACAGTTCTTCCAGCACCCATATTTTACTTTTCTCTGCACTATCTTCTTTCTTTCCCATTACATTTTAAGTGTTAGTTCTGCCAGCTACTTGTTACACCATACTTCTAAATTTGTAGTTAACAAAGGGTCTAAGGAAAACACTTTTCAGTTGCAACCTCCAACACACACCCTCCCTTAACTTACTTCACCTAGTGACAAATCCTTCCAAACCATCAGCAAATTGTTTAACCTATTTTGTAGTTGGTATAACATTAGCAATGAAAACACCTCTGCAGTAGACTTTTAAAGAACTAAATCAATCATTACTCTTTCAAAATGACAATAGAAGTTACACAATATTCAACTTGTATGTTTAGATTTATAAGTTTCCAAAGGAAAAAGCTGAGAAGGAAAATAATCTTCATTTAGTGGTAAAATATAAACACCAAGTAAGAGAAGAGACATTTATGCACATTTTGTTTGCTATAGATAATTGACTGAAATGAACTTGAGATCTGACACCAGGAAGAAAAACAGTAGTACACTGAGATCGGAAAAAATAATGAAAAAATAATCCATTGGCAATTTCCTGCCAGGCTTTGTTCTTTGAATTGTCCAATTTTGATTAGCCATGGAAGAATATTTCTGTTCTCTTTTCCTATTTTTTATTTAATTAAACTTTGTTTATTTGACAGTGCTGCTGCCTATGGAGACCAAGTGAGAATGGAAACTTCTGAGAAAACAAGTTGTCAGCATTGTTGCCATTTTCAATCAAAAATAGATTTAGTCTGAAATGTAAAACAATCCCTTAACATAATATTGTCGTTGAATCCTTTTCACTCCCTTAACAAAATTCCATTAAAACCTCCTGGAACTTCCATGTCCAAACCATTTTCAACAGACCAGGCTGAGAATATTCTAAATGGAGGCATATAAGTCACTTCACATGCATCCTTACACAGAAACTTCTCCTAGGAAAACCTCACCTCCTATGACCCTGAAGAAAGCTTTTTCACTGCCCAGACATTGGTCAACAACTACACAGTAAATCTTAGTGTTGAAGCTCTCACAGCTTTTACCCATTCTCTGTGTAGGCATGACTGAGTTCATGACTGACCCATGACTCCTGATCCTTCACAAAAGCCTTATTTGACTCAACTTCAAGTTATTCATCTCTTGGTAAAAAAATGTTCAGCCCAAAACACATTCGTGTTGAGAGCTTCCAAAAAGACCAGGATTGCCTGCTTTTCCTAGAATCATAATAATTGTGATAACCTGAGATATGTTACTATGATTTGGCATTTTTCTTGGGACTTAAATATTTAGTTACACTCTGGAGAAACTTACCCTCAAGCAAAAAAATAATGTCTCAGCATGAAGTATGGTCCAACCTGAGTCTATTTTACCATTTACATTTGTTTCCTTTACCTGAAAGAGAACAATGCCGTACAAGAAGAAACTAAAAATACACACATCAACACTATAATCTTCTTTTGCCTAGAGTTGTTAATATAATCTGTCAGAGTCTGTTACAGCAGGCAACATGGTTAATACCTCAAGACTCAAATTAGGAGGTTCTGGCTATGAAGACCATTTCCTGTCATTACCATCAATTAATACCTGTTAGCTATTGCATCTGGCACTAAGGAGCTTATGATTTCTAAGGGTCATCCACACAGCTGAGTTCAATTCTTGGTCATATGTCCTTGATCAACCCCACAGACAAGAGTTAAGATGATCCTGATAATGGAAAGCCACATCAGAAATGCAAACCTTTTCCCAAAGCAAGAACTGTCTGCAAATCTCAATTGTCAGAGTAGCTATAGTTCACTGAAAACTGTCTCAAAACTTAGGTCAGAAAGACTTCTGGGACCATAAGCTAATTTATGTGGTCCTGTAATTTAAAGTAAGCCAAAGAAATCATTCAATAGAAAACTACCAGAAATGTGCAGACCTACCAGGTTAATATGTCTCAGAAGATCTGTAGGAACCCATTCCCGGTGACATGGATAAACTGGCCCAGTGTTTTCACAATGCACAATGCTGCTTAAAGAGATCCCAAACCTCATGACCATTCCCTGGCAGGAAACAGCTGACATTTCCAGGGCTGACACTGAGAGCTAGCACCCCATGGGATAAGCTGAAAGAAAATGAATTCCTTGGAAAGAATGAGAAGGCCTGCCTCGCCTTAACAAAAATGTTTCAATTTAAATTTAAAAGATAGATACTAGAGAAGTGATCACCATAGAGACCAAGCCTATGTTCTTGGCACAGATCTAATAAAACACTTAATTTGGCCACATAGATCTGAAATCACACTTGGTTTTGGCACAAGGAGAGAATTTTGGTTAGTATTTTTGTGCGTTATTTAATTCTGTCTCGCCCAAGAACATGACCATGTGTAATCATCCTAACACATTTGACAAAATTAACATAAACTATTTACTGTTTACACTCACTTGTAGTCAAAACTCTTAGGTAATGAGACCTGAAAAGAATCATCAATGTTTTTGCAGTCTTGTTCTTTGCCCAAGTTTCTTAAAAGCATTATGGCATGACATACACAAAATCTGGCAATATTTATATTTAAAAAGGATTTAAGGTGTTCATCAGCATTATTTGATGCTAAAACTGCCTCTATATCCAGCAATGTGTAAAGAAGGATAACATGGAAGTTGAGGGAAAAAATATTGGAGCTAAGATTCCTGGGTTCAAATCCCAGCTCTGATCCTTAATGTAGGACCTTGGACAAGATACTTAATAGCCTTTTGCCTCCATTTTCTAATAAGCAAAATAGTGTCATGAATAGCCATGCTGATATAAAGATTAAGGTAGGCAAAAGGATACCTAGATCTGAACCCACTCTACTACATGGTGAGAATTCACTAAAAGAAAATTGTCACTTTCATTATTACCATTTTAAAGCTCATTACCAGAAAAAAGGTATACAAAATCTAAATTTAAGGTTAATCACTGAATAACCAGATGTGGTGAAATGTTATCTACTATCATCACACATTGCACACATTGCATTTCAGGTAATATTTACAAGTGAGTCTTGTCCTGCAGCCTCTGAGATAATAGCATAGTGAGGTGGGTAGGTCACTGTTTGTTAACTGTCAGTCTTCTGAATGGTTATCACTTGACACTTAACTCTGCCTTACATTTAGTGTGTCATGCAAGAACATTCAGACAGGACATGACATAAAAGGAGTAATAATAGTAGACATGATCCATGTGAAAAAGGATCCAAAGTTTAGGCTAGTTAATGATTCCTGAATGAAGGAGAAAAAAAATAGGGGAAGTTATTAATCTTCATTCATGGTGTACTAACCAAAACCTATTTGAAGAGGGGGAGAGGTTTACTTCTCATGAACAGCAATACTGATTGCCCAGAATATATGAGCTATAATGTCTGGAATTCATGCTGAATTCCCAGCTTCAACATGAGACGACACTGAAGCCAAATATGTCCTTTCTTTTCACTGATAAGGGATTCCTCAGAGCAGGAGGGTATTAGCCAAGATAGAGATGTATTCACTGAGAATGGGAAGAGAAAACAACAGTCTTCCTGGGGAAGGAAAGGCTATCCTAAGGGAGGAGCATGGAGTTCTACACTCATTCAGTCACTCTTCAGTTGTCTTCCTTGTCTCACTCCACTCCCACACAAGTGCCCACCAGCCCCACCTGCCTGCTTCTAGCTCCTGAGAGTTCATGCTTTCATCTCATGCTGCTGCCACTGCAGCCCACCATCTCCAGGCCCATCCCCAGAACCCACTAGCAAGTTCATGGACAGGATCTACCTGCCCTTCTTCTCTTCCAAAGGGAGGTTACTCCCCACAGAGCCAATTATTGAATCTGTATCACTACCACATAAATTACCACTAAATAACAAATAAACATTCAGAAAGCTAGAGGACATTTTCTGTTTAAGGGAAGAAAACTTTCAACAATAAAATAGAGGGCAAGGTCAGAATTATAATGAAATCCAGTGTCATGCCTTGGTAGACCTGTCGACAAATTCTTTGTTAGGAAATCATCTCAGATATTTATCAAGTTGATAAAGAAAAGCAGCAAAGCCCACTATGGTTGCTAGAAATAATCACATATTTGAAAGCTCTGTATGGGCCCCAGTAAAAAGCTGAATGATCTTCATTTCATTTATCCTCATTATTCTGTTCCTGGCAGAAGAATGCACTGGGACTCCAGGGTATCGAATATTCAGAGGTGAGTAATAGTCTCCCCAGGCCTCTTCTGTTGGTTCAGCTACTGAGTCAGAAATGAAGTCTCCCTTCCAGAGCCCACTTGGTCACTGAGGTATCACAACCTGCAGCATTGCTGCATTATGGTCCTATAACCAAGGGAATAGTTACTCAGCACCGGGCATTCACAGAAGGAGAAGAGCCTAGAAAATGTTAAGAACTAGGCATTCTGGAAAGTGACTGTATGGTTTGAATGGGTACCCCCAGAGAGGCCCATATGGAGCAGAAATTATTAAAAAGTAGTCCTAATATTAAAATAGTCCTCAGTGTGGTGGTGTGCAAGGTACTGTGAACTTTTAAGAGGTAAGGCTGAGTGAGAGGTCCTTAGGTATTGCATGTCTCACAGTTCATAGGATATTTTTCTGCCACAAGCATTTAAGCACATAAATCTGAAGGGCAGAAAGAAAGGTGGATTACAGTTGAGTGACATAAGCACTATAAAATAACACTATTGCCCTTGAATTTTAAAGGTATGGGTTAACCCAAGGTGCTTACTAAAATGCTAGATCCATGTTTTCCACTACAGGATGCTGATCTATGAGTGTAGGACACAGCCTACAGAATCTACATTTTCATTGCCTATTGTTATGATTGACACATTGTGCAACTTAAGAGGTCTAGATGCTTAACTATGTAGCTCAGCAGTTCTACATCTTAGTGTGTAAAGGACATGCCCTTACCACTCTAGGTTGTTATTCACTGTCAACTTGAGGAGTTTAGAAGGTTAACTAAGTGACTCAGCAGGAAGCCAAGGTTCTGGCTTTGTAAACACCCTCAGCCTGTAAGAGGAGAGCACAGAAAAGGTGTGAATGTTACACACACTCAAGGTCAGGTAGCCTGCATACAATATAATGAAGAAAAAGAGGCTCCCCCTCACCCACTACTGGCTTTTGCTTTTGTTGTATTTCCTATCTTCTGCCACCTTAAAGTGTTGCCCCCGTGTCATGCCACCCTGCCTTGGAGCCAGCTGATTATGGACTGAAACCTCCACAAACCGTGAGCTAAATAATGCTTTCCTTCCTTATCTTTGGGTGCCAGGTATTTTGTCTCAGCAACAAAAGATCCCTGGCTCCCACTACAGGTTGCTGATCTATGAGTCTAGAACACAACTTAAGGCATCTGCATTTTCATTGCCTACTCCCCAAACTTACTTGTAAAACCAGTCTTCTGTGTGGACTATTCAAGAAGAGAGGCAAACTAATTTTGTTCTTCTAATGATCCTTTAACCATTAATGAAAATTCTTGACCCCCCTCCCCCAGTTATTTCCTATTCCATGTGACCAAAGCTCTGAAAAATTTTTATAAGGATATTTTAAATAATTATCCATGGAGCAGAAATTATTAAAAATATTCAAAATTTTACTATTTTTATTTTTTGGTCACACATGGAAAACAAAATGGGGGGGTGTTTTTGTTTTGGGGGTTTTTGTTTTTGTTTTATTTTGTTGTTTTTTTCTCTGTAGAGCAAAGTAGGCCCAAAGCAAATATGGAGTTTCAAAGTGCCTGAATGTACCAACTTTAGCATAATGTCAGTGAAATGGAACCCAAAGATAACTGGCTGTTGCACTCCTGTGAATCTTGGCTGTCTCGCTGTGCCCATGATATGAGCCCTCTGCAAGTAACTGGAGCTTCATGGATTACTTACTACTTGGACTCACACCACACAATAAATGGGATGGCCCCTCCGGAATTCTTCTGTTTTGTTTGCCTGTTCCTGAGCATAGGACAAAGCTCTGTTGTTTAAGAGGATAAATAACCAGAGCTTTGTTTCTCCAAACCAAGAGGGGCACTGTGGATCTGTCCAAAATCACTTGGTCTTAATCTGCCTAAGGACTACAAGAATGAGATATTATTTTAGCTGCCCATTAGTACTAGTCACTCAGTCTCCTCTTGGCTCCAGAAAACAAT
This sequence comes from Hydrochoerus hydrochaeris, assembly GCA_004027455.1. Lineage (NCBI taxonomy): Eukaryota > Metazoa > Chordata > Mammalia > Rodentia > Hydrochaeridae > Hydrochoerus > Hydrochoerus hydrochaeris. The sequence goes on along the minus strand of PVLA01003538.1, from coordinate 3,199 downwards.
GACACAATATGACCATTTTCTGACAGACTGTAGCCTTAGGAAAATACTGTTCCACATATTTGGAACTAGGGCTCTCACTGCATTAAAATAAATGGAAGCTATTCAAAGTCCACTTAGCTCTTGCTCTATAAATTGTGGGCATAGGCACATGGCTGTCCAGATTCACATAATGAAAGGAAAATGGAAACTCTGAATGAAACCAAATCAAAGTACTTCTTTGCTCTGTCCTAGGTGCTTGACATGTGTTTTACTGCTTGATTCTCACTGAAACCTCTAAGAGATTTCTTGACCAAGAGTATGAAAGTTGAAATACATTTTTCCCTAAGGGTATAGAATCAGGAACAGCTGGGAACTAAACTGGAGAAGAAGTAAATGCAGCCTTAGTCTTCCTTGTTAAAATTTAAATGAACAACCTCACACATTTCTATTAACACAACTTCACGTGAATATAATCATTCTGTTTAACAACCTGTCTTATATCAACAGATAATTTTCTATGTCAATTTATCAAGTGCTACACTGTCATTTTCACTGACGACACAAGATTTCAAGGTAAGTATTTACCATAATTTACTATGCAGTCTCCTAAAGATAAACACTGACCTGGTTCCAATTTTCCCCATGGATATGCTTTTACAAACATACTATATAAACATATTTTTTATATTTACTTCCTTAGGATAAATCCAAGACTGAGAACTATTGGGCAAAGATTATACATTTTACATTTCTGTACTTAACACCCAACTGCAAGGCAGAAGGTTATACCAGGTTATGCCAGCGATATGAGTATGCACATTTCCACAAACTCATAGGCAGGCCAGGTTTAACATTTCTGCCAAAGTGATAGGATGTAAATTATACCATTATAATTTTTGATTGCATCTCCTTGATCATTAGGAAGATCAGGCATTTTTTTGCTATATATCAGTCATTTGCAATTCTTCCAGAATTTATTTATCCCTGCCTTCTTTCTACCTTTCTATTAGTGTCTGCCTCCAAAACTCTGCAAGAGCTTGCTCTCATATGCTGTTTTTCATTGTCTGGGCTCTTTTACACTGGTGCACTAGTAAGTTGGAGACTTTGGTCTATAGCCAAGAAAACTTCAGTGACATATTGCCAGGGCAATTAGTCAATTTTCATAAAATATGTTTCAAGAAGAAAAGCTGGTTAAATCTGAAAAACAGAAAACCATAAACTTCTCCTTGGTTGTCTGCTTTAGAAACAAGTCATCCTCTGACCTGATCAGCTGTTGTTTATCTTACAATAAACAATGATCCATTTAGACTTAATCTTGTTCTTCTACAGAAAACTTTGGATAGCAGAAGAGGAGCCAGGAACAATTTGAAGGAAGAGGGGAGCTGGAGGGAGCAAAGAGGACACAAATGTACCCATATTTTTATCCCCCAGGCAGGAGGAGACCACAAAGAACCATAGATTCCATGGATACCCTGCCTCAGAGATGCCCTCTCTCAGAGCATGAAGCCCACAAACATAAAGTGACTTGTCTTCAGCTGGTGAATGGTAGTCCCCCAACATCCTGAGCAGAGCTCATTCCACCAGACCAGTGGTGACAAACCTATGACACATGTAGCACAGCTGGCTGTTTGTTATCACTGATAACTCTAAAAGGTTCACCTTTACTAGATGATATGAGGCAGAAGTAAAGCAGAGCCCAAATGAGTCTCCAGAACTTATAACAATGATTCTGCCTGTCAGTGTGCCCAGGTTTTGTTAAAAGGCCTTATGACAAGAGTACTGGCCATTTGTGGATTGTGAGGAAAGAGAACAAGAAATCACCAAAAAGCAAGCCCTGTGAATCGGCACCTGTGTGGACTGTCAGGGAGAGAGCCAGATGCCAGCCCCTTCTCGTACACAGCTGGGAAACAAGAAGAGCCAACCCCCACCCTCATCCCCAGTAAGTGAGCAGCTGTGATGATAGCTATCGAGGTAAAATGCAACTTAATGCTTGCAATGTTTAGTGTTTCACTGGCTTTGTAGGTCTAAAGCTGGTAGTCTGATCATCTATTTGGAGGATAACAATGTAGCATCTATGGGGAATGGCCTTCTGAAGGTGGAGCCATTGTTAATTGCCTATTATCTTGTTTTGAAATCCTGTATCATTTTCATTGTTTCATTGAGTTTATCTTTTTTTTGTTTGTTTGTTTGTTTTTTGTTTGTTTGTTTGAGACAGGGTCTCTCTATGTAGTTCAGGCTGGCCTTGAGCTCACTTTGTAGCCCAGGCTGGTCTTGAACTCACAACGATCCTCCTACCTCAGCCTCCCAAGTGCTGGGATTACAGGCATGGGCCACCACACCCGGCTTTGAGTTGGGTTTTATTCTTTTATTTTGATTTTATTATATCTGATGGCATGGGCAGCTATTTCAAAGATAATAAGATATATTATGGTAGCCATTTTGGATTTACTATTGTCTTGTTTTGAAGTCCTTTATTGCATTTGTTATTTTGATTTCGTTGGTTCTATTCTGTTCTGTTCTGTTTGATTTTTTTACTATGTCTGAAGGTATCTGCAGCTATTTTGACGATGATAAGAGACATTATAGTAACCACTGTTGATTTTGGATTGTTTTGAAGTCCTGTGCCACTTACACTGGTTTGTTTTGATTGGCTTTATTGTTTTATTTTGCTTAGTTTTATTCTCTTTAAAAATAAAAAAAAAATACCCTCACACAAGGCTTAGGAATTTGGGAAAAGAAGACTAAACTAGGGATGGACAGTATTTTGGCTTCTAAGCCTGGACATGCTTCTGGCTAGCTATGGGCAGAAGACTTTAGGGGCAATATTAGACTACTCTGTGGTTCTACTCAAGGAAGAATACAGACTAATGCAGAAGCAAGGTTAGCATCCAGCTTTTTGCCTTGGAAATATCACTTGCATGATTAGCTTTATTGCCTTTACACTGTGTCTATTCCAGTTCAGCCAAATGCAGCCTCTAGAAGAAAACAGCCTGGTCATCCTATCCACCCAAATGGGACCCCGCCTTAGCCCAGCAGAGACCAAAACATGACCAAATTCTTGCCAGGAGAACTAGACAAAAGCTGTATTATCCCATCTCACATGTAGAAAAGCTACCTGAATGAGTGGGCCCACATTCATCCCACTGAGGTGACCAAAGACAAGCAATCAGTAAGGTATCTACTAGTGTTATCTCCTCCCATTCTGTGACACTTAGTTCTG